>CM045991.1:113652907-114075023 GCA_025175895.1 Wurfbainia villosa
TCGATGATCTCTCGAATGAGATGGAAGCGCCGCAGTATGTGTTTGGTCCGCTGATGTGATCGAGGTTCCTTAGCCTGTGCAATAGCCCCATTGTTGTCACAATAGAGGTCTATTGGATCTGCAATGCTAGGAACTACCCCAAGTTCACTGATGAACTTGCGGAGCCAAAACGACCTCCTTTGTCGCATCGATGCAATATACTCGCTTGTGTAGAATCAATCGAATCGTGTCTGCCGAACTCTTCCACCACTACCCACCATTCAGGCAAAACACGTACCCCGATTGCGATCTATAGTCATCCTTGTCTGTTTGGAAGCTTGCATCACTGTAACCCTTTACAGTTAGCTCCTCATTGCCTCCAAATATCAGGAAATATTCTTTCGTTCTTCGTAAGTACTTAAGAATATTTTTGACTGCTATCCAGTGACTTTCACCTGGATCTGACTGGTATCTACTCGTCATGCTCAAAGCATACGAGACGTCAGGACGAGTACAAAGCATGGCGTACATGATAGACCCTATAGCTGATGCATAAGGGATCTTATCCATGCGATCTCTCTCCTCCTTAGAAGAGGGACATTGAGTCTTCGAAAGACTCACACCATGTGATAAAGGCAGAAACCCTTTCTTAGAATTTTGCATAGCAAAACGATCTAGCACTTTATCAATGTATGTACTCTGACTTAGGCCAAGTAATCTTCTAGATCTATCTCTATAGATCTTGATGCCTAGAATATAGGCAGCTTCACCTAAGTCCTTAATCGAGAAACAATTCCCTAACCACATCTTCACCGACTGGAGTGAGGGAATATCATTTCCGATGAGAAGTATGTCATCTACATACAAGACAAGAAATACAACTGTGCTCCCACTATTTCTCTTGTAGACACAAGGCTCATCTTCATTCTTGATGAAACCAAACTCTTTGATTGCATCATCGAATCAAGATTCCAAACTTGAGAGGCTTGCTTTAGTCCATAAATGGACCTTTGCAGTTTGCATACCTTTCCAGGATGCTTTGGATCTTCAAAACCCTCAGGTTGTGTCATGTACACATCCTCGAGTAGCTTTCCATTCAGAAAAGCGGTTTTGACATCCATCTGCCAGATCTCATAATCATGGTAGGCTGCAATAGCAAGTATGATCCGAATGGATTTAAGCATCGCAACTAGTGAAAAGGTTTCTTCATAGTCAATACCATGAATTTGTTTGAATCCTTTAGCCACCAATCTACCTTTATAGGTATGCTTATTACCATCCATGTCAGTCTTTACTTTAAAGACCCACTTACACCCAATGGGTTTTACCTTCGTGGATCAACCAAAGTCCATACTTGGTTAGTGTACATGGATTCCATTTCGGATCTCATGGCCTCTAGCCATTTCTCGAATCTGGGCTCATCATAGCTTCTTGATAGGATGTAGGCTCCAAGATCGATAAGCAATACTTCACCGTTGTCACCAAGAGAAAAGAATATCTCTCGGGTTGACGACGGATCCTATTAGATCTACGAAGAGGTTGGTCTACTTGAGCAGTGTTTGTTCCACAACTCTTTGGGCAACAATTTCTCATCCACAACACTTTGTGGTTCCTGCTCATTTTCCATCGAAGCCTTAGTGTTATCATCATCTTGAACTTCTTCAAGATGAATTTTACTCCCACTAGTATTTCTAGAAATAAATTCTCTTTCTAGAAAGACAGATTTCCGCAACAAACACCTTGCCAAGTGTGGGATTGTAAAAGTAATATCCCTTAGTTTCCTTGGGATATCCTACAAAATAACACTTATCCGATTTGGGTCCTAGTTTATCCGAGACTTGACGCCTAACGTAAGCTTCACAACCCCAAATCTTTATAAAAGACATTTTGGGACTCTTCCGGTCCATATCGTATATGGTGTCTTTTCTACGGCTTTTGATGGAACGCGATTAAGTGTGAAAGCTACTGTCTCTAGAGCTAAACCCCAAAAGGAAGTAGGTAGATCAGCTCATCATTGATCATATATCTAATAGAGTACGATTTCTCCTCTCGGATACACCATTCCATTGGTGGTGTTCCGGTGGAGTGAGTTGGGATATTATCCCACACTCACCAGTGATCACGAAACTCTTGACTAAGGTATTCACCACCTCGATCCGATCAAGTAGCTTAACACGCTTACTAAGTTGGTTTTGTACTTCATTCTTGAATTCTTTGAACTTTTCAAAGGATTCGACTTATGTCTCATCAAATATAAGTAGCCAAATCTACTCATATCATCAATGAAAGTAATAAAGTACTTATAGCCTCCTCGGCCCGACATTGAAAGGGCCACATACAGATGTATGAGTCCTAACAAACTCCGCTCTCTCGCCATGTCCACTAAATGGAGTTTTAGTCATCTTTCCTAAAGACAAGACTCGCATACCTCATATGATTCAAAATCAAATGAGTCCAATAATCCATCTTTATGGAGTTGGGATATCGTTTTTCATTTATGTGACCTAGGCGATGCGATGCGAGATATGCAGTTCAAATCATTCGATTTGAACCGCTTGGTATTCGTTATAAATTGGGTTATCTAAATCTAGAACATAGAGACCATTCATAAGTGGTGCATTACAATAGAACATTTCATTTAAATAAATGGAACAACATTTGTCCTTTATTATAAAAGAAAAGTTTTTCTTGTCTAAACAAGATACGTAAATTATGTTCTTTGTTAATGCGGTACATAGAAGCACTCCTCTAGTTCTAAGATAAGCCTAGTGGGCAAAGACAAAGAATATGTTCCTACATGAAAGAACTTTTGCGCCATTGCCTACTGTAGGTCCACTTCACCCTTGCCATTATTCTACTATTTCTCCCTGCACATTAGTACAAATGTGAGATGCACATCCAGATCTAATACCCATGTAGAAGAAATAGATAGATTAACTTCTATAACATGTATACGAGGCGTAAGTCCCACTTCTCTTGTTCTTTACTTCCTCAAGGTAGACTTTCAGCCCGGCCTGGTCCTCACCTCACCGCAATGGAAGCAGTCCCCTTCCTTAGGTACTTTACCTTTACCCTTTGAAGTGGATGAATTGGCCTTGCCTTTGGCTTGGGTCTTACCCTTGCCTTTGCGCTTACCTTTCTCCTTCTTGACCATTAGTACATTACTAACTTTCTTCTTGAGATTTGGTTCAGCAGTTCTCAACATGCTGAGAATCTCAGGCAAAGGTTTATCAATTTCATTCATGTTATAATTCATGACAAATTGATTGTATGCTTCGAACGATTGCAGGATAACATCAGTTGCCAATTCTTGGCTCAGTGGAAAACCTAGTCTTTCAAGGTTCTCAACGTACCCAATCATTTTGAGTACGTGAGTTCCTACAGGTGTTCCTTCTTGCATCTTGCATGCAAAAAGAGCCTTAGACACTTCAAAACGCCGTGTGCCTAGCTTGTCCTTGATATAGTTGTTTCAAATGCTCAACCATATCATAGGCATCCATGTTCTCATGTTGCTTCCGGCTCGAGTTCATGGTGGCAAGCATAAGGCATGACACATCTAATCGTCATCTTGATGCTTCTTATAAGCATCCTTTTCAAGACGAGTGGCAGTAGGCGGTATTTCAGGGGTAGCCTGCTCTAGGACATATAGTTTGCGTTCTTGCTTGAGGATAATCCTCAAGTTCCTATACCAGTCAAGAAAGTTTGCTCCATTGAGCTTGTCCTTCTCAAGGACAGATCGCAAGTTGAGGGGGTGTGTCGTGTTAGATGACATGGTGATCTACAACATTAAAATGCAAAGTTAAGTATCATACCTAAATCATTTAATTAGGCCTTTAATTAAATGAGGCTCCCACTAAATTCTCATAGCTACTATTTAGCGATAAATTTATATGGGATAAAGATCCACATCATAATTCGTCTTGAGTTAGCTTTGGCTAATCGCCCAAGACGTAGTATAATTAGGTAGGCAATCTTTTGCCAATTACATCTGATGTAACTCTTTAATAGCTTTGGTTAAGTTTTAGATTAGTTTAGTGTTTATTCCTAAAACAGCTTCCAGGCTGTGGCGAGGCACATGGGCCTTCTTGGAGATCTGATCAACGACCACTTCTAATACAAAGCCGATGTTCGAAATCACACAAAACTAATGTTAACACTTATGTTCAAAGCTAATATATGCCTCTACTTTCTTAACCAATTAAGAAAACACTTAATTAAGTCTTAACTAAGACTGATAGCGACATCACGATTGTCCACTCGCACCCCTCCAAGATAAAATGCATTGCTTTGCTTTGGCAAACCCAATAACAAATGATCGAGGAAGTAGTGAGTACCAACTTTGGTAGGCATATCGTTTAGACTTATTAAGTAATAAACATGTATCATATACATATTAGCATACATCACATATAAGCTAAACTAATCATGCATCACATACAAGCTAAACTAACATGCATCACATACATATTAAACTAACGTGTCATGGTTATGGCCCTTATTCTACAATCTTCTCAAGCCAATGAAAAGATTGATTGGTCAACCTAGGGATAGCATCTTCTCCTAAGTGCTTCCTTTTGGTTGTCTTGTGTGTTGACTTCCTCCTTGTAACCTCATCTTCCAATGGACCCTCCATCCTTGTTTTGTACATTACAAAAGGAGAAATACTCGAGTTACATTCGAGTCTAAAACTAATTTTACAACAAGAATATTAGGAGTAAGGCACGACACGCAGGCCGTATTAAGAATTACAACACACAATCACAAACTTTTGGGACTAGGCCATAACCATGCACCATGTCATTTTAACTTTTAAAAGACATTGGATATTTTATTATGTTTGAAAATTTGCTTAATGCAATTATCAACTCATAATAAAATTTATCCTACTTCTATATCACATATAAAATAGAGAAAACCTATTTTTATACGATCTTTCGCAAGTGGCTCTGATACCACTGTAGGGAAATCTCGTATGCCAAATGGCATATGTGCAACGGAAAATAGGATCCCTTCCAAGTGATCCATGCGAAAGCAAACTCGTATAAAATAAATTTCTCTAAACCAAACCTATCTTATAGGAGAGGATTACCTTTGTTGCGTGCCCTTGTTAATCCCGCTTTTCCTTTCGGTTTGTTGGATCTTTAGCACGTTTAAATGTCCGTGCCTCTATACGTATCCACACGAGCACGCTCTTGTCTCACAAAAGGAAAACTAGAAGAGCTCTCCTTTACTTCTTGCTAGAGAAGTCCCTAAAGGAGAGGAAGAGAGGGAAAAGGAGAAAGGAAGAAGAAGACTCCTCTTCTTGCTAGCCTACACTCACAAACCCACACAACTAAAGCTTCCACCAAGCTTTCTCACAACCACAACACCAAAAACTCACTATGGCCGGCCACTCCATGGAGCCTTTTATAGGGTTGGAAAAACCCTTCCACCTCCTTCACATTCAATGCAATCCATTGCATTGAGACACACTCAAAAAGGATTTGGCTTCCTTGTTTGGCCGGCCACTTAAGGAGACAAAACCATTTTGTTTCCTTCCACTTTAACTAGCTTAGGTGGATGCTTAGGTGGCATGCTTATGTGGCATGCTTATGTGGCATTCTTATGTGGCATTCATGCATGTTGAATTAATCTTATTAATTCAATTAAGCTTATGTTATCATATTGAATTAATCTTATTAATTCAATTAAGCTTATGTTATCATATTGAATTAATCTTATTAAATCAATTAGCTAAAATTCTCATTAAGCTTAAAGTCCAAAAACCATTTTGTACTTAAGCTTATTCCCATATTATTCTAGTCAAACTAGAATACTCTAATTCCTCTAATTATCATGCTCTTTGTGTGTGACCCTATAGGCTCTCATAACGTTGGCAGTGGACCTAAACTCTTTTAGATACACAAGCAATGAGCGGCATCTAGCAATACATCATTGCTACCCAAGTTACGAGATAAGTCAAGATCCGACTAACCTTTCCGTGACTACTATAATATATGACCGTGTCCTTCTATCCTTGATATCAGATTGATCAATGAGGCATAGACCGTGTCATCCTCGATCAATCTATGTGTTTCTTGATCCCTGAGTAAACTAACTCAAACAAATGAGCTCAATATCTCATATTGACTCATTCGAGCATGGCCATGCGTTTTAGTAGTTCTACTCAATCAAGGGGCCACCGATATCACTCTCGTCATATGAGAGGGATAGATCCCATCTACATCACTCACATCCCTCCGCATAATTTGTTATATACCCAGTAATCGCCTTTATGGTCCACCCTGTTACGGGTGACGTTTGACGATACCAAAGTACATAACTCCTTATGTAGGGAACCGTAGTGACTTCAGGTCTAAGGACTATTCATACCAATAGTCACATGAGAAAGTTTATGACACTCATATAACGATCCATGAAACTTTCTCATGGCGGGTCAGTTCAGTATATATTCTCCAATATATACCCATGTGTCAACTTGATATCATATATCCATGACTTGTGAGATCAAGTCATCAATTGACCTACATGCTAGTCTTTATGTATTAATATTGCCCTTGCATATTAATACTCGACTAGGAACATTTAGGAAAGTGTTCTCTACAGCCTCTCATAATCAATTCTGCCAATTGATGTGCTGTAGATAAGAACCTACTTTTCTAGGGCATTATTATATTTAAATTAGCTGGCACAAGCAAGATGTAAATATAATAACCAATCCTTTGCCTTTATAGAATATGATACAAAATGTTCCCTATTCAACCATCACATGATTGGTTCTAGGGCTTTAACTAACATTGAATTCAGCTAGAAGAGCACGTTCACACCTTCTACGATTGCCTTATCAGAAGTGTAGGTTATTATCACTAGATTTGACTACACTATTTTCTTGAGACACTTGCTGCAGTGTTATTTTAATAAATATGACTCACCCTAATGCCTCCCGATAGGAATTGATGGAAGATCCAACTATCCTAATCCAAATGTAAGCCAATAAATCGTAGGTGATCGAAAACAACTCAATCACTATCTTGAGCCATTAAGTGGGGGGTAAACTCTGCAAGTCTAATAAACTCTATAGTGAACTCCATTAACAATTTATCACTCAACTAAAGGCTCAAGAATTTCCCAACAATGAGTCATACAAAATAACATAGGGAAATACTGTCTCTCGAAAACATCATGAACCCGTGATCCCGTAATGGGTTATTTCCCCAAAATTCTTCTACATATTCCACCAAGTAACAACTTGAAAAGTACCTTCAACATTATCGATCTAGGCTCAAGCAGCTCAAGGATCAAAATCCCTATGGAACTTCGTAACTTAAACCTCCATTGTCTGTGTCAACAATAGTATACATTCCTTGTCCATTATCCCATAGAGTAATAATCTGACTAGCATAATTAGTGAAAATACCTAACACTGTAGCCCTTGATTTCCACAACAAATGTGATGACTTGACCTTTGCTTTCCGACTCGGTATCAGTCAGCTCTCAAAGGAAATTCATCTTTTCGATACAGGTTCAAGACTCACAGACTAAACAGGTCATTCACGTGGTCAACTCCATCTACGATTACGAATAGTGACCAACACACTGAATGTTATTTCCTATTATCCACTAAACACATAGTCAATCTAACCTGGAGTATAAACACTAACGACAACTCCGACTGGTCACCTTGGTGGGCGACCCCTACTATGAGTCTGCACATGTGTCATAACTCTATAGACCTTTCTGGAAACTCAATCGCCAGAGATCTCAATGTCCTCTTGCGTGGCCGCCCTGCACCAAGTCTCGACGCAGGAGCACGCCCACCTCGTCTCATATCTGCTAAATTATTACCAGATGTCACTATAAGTAAAAACACAAGAAAATTTTATCATCATACCTATTTTGCCGTCAAGAGAGGTCCCGTCGCCGCCAAATCCCCGAATTAACCTCGTCAATAATACCTCGAATTTTCGAAATATAAAAATCATCGGAAATCCGTACCAATCCAAAAATTTCCCGATTGACTCGCAAAAACCTGCCAAACATGGCGAACTCCGAAAAATCCAAAAACCCCTAGGAACTCGTAAACCTAGGCGCTCTGATACCAAATAAATTGTCACGCCCCGAGGGAGTCTCCGCCAGACAAAAATCCGACAGCATCTCCCTTGTACGGATGACAATACCAATTTTCATACAAGGCTAACACAACCACTATACATCGGTCAACACGATCGGAATCCAAACAACCCACGCAGGTAATAATTAGGCCTCAGGCCATCAATCAAAGTAAATAAATAAAATCTATCACCTCTTGACTTACCCCTTCTGCCATCTGGGCAGGAATACTCAACCAAATTCAATCGAAATAAAATCCAAATAAAGGTCCATAAGAACACCAGAAATCCCCGAGTACATAAATCCAACTCCAGTCCTAAACATATCTTCAAATAAAAAAAATCCAAATCCATAAAACAAATAACCAATACAACTATCACGACGTGGGGGTTTGACAGCTGGACTCTCCTGACAGTTTCATCCTGAAATAGATATAAATCAACGGGATAAGTTCAAAGAACTCAGCGGATATAGTCGATATGCAAGGTAAGAAATAGCTAACAATAACAATCATGCCAGTACAGTCTCATATATATAGGGTATGCAAGAAAGAAATACAAAAGAACTGTACTTACCTGAATGTCCTACCCTGATATAGGAACATGTGTTATACTAGAAGAAATAAAGTCATCACCATATACAAATATGTATCCTGTATGCATGACAATCATATGCAACATCCAAGGCAGCAATAAAAATGCAGCAATCACAATACAAATGCTATCCATGCAAAATGCATGCGGTGCAAATGACATGGTCACCCCTGACGCTAGTCAGCTGCCTCACACGCGATGGTGAAGCCGAGTGGGTAGGGCTATGACAACTATGCACTCTGCCATCACTACTCCTGAGTGACCAAGTGGACAGGATGCTGTCGGAGTACACCTATCGTCCTGCCCCAAATAGAGTGGGGGAGCAATGCTCTCATCTCCCGGTGTCGTAGACCAGAGAAGGGATCCCTGCCCACTGTTGGTGCAACAATGCTCCAAGCATTTATATGTTTTGATGTTTGGCTAATCATCTAAGTTAGGCAATATCTTGTGATCTAATTAAACATGTGTTTAAGTGACAGGGAAATCCAAGGATGAAGACTTGGTAAAAGGAAGTCCAAGTATGATCTTGGCAGAGGAAGTCCAAGGGATGGACTTGGCGGCATAAGACCAAGCTTGTAGTCTTGGCAGCATAAAGTCCAAGTGAACCTTGGCAAAGGAAGTTCAAAGTAAAGTCTTGGCAGCATAAGTCCAAGCTTGTAGTCTTGGCGGCGTAAAGTACAAGCATTTGGCAACCCAAGACATGACGAAACCGAAGGAAGCTCTTGGAAGCAAAAGCGCAAAGGATGAACAAGTCGCGGACTCGGAGGGATCTTGAAGGTGCAAGGCTTATTGAGGAGCTAGAAGGTTGAGTCTAGGTCTAGGGTATAAAATCAAGTATGAATTACTCATACTTGATCGATGTCGCGATCGCTGATCGCCAAGGGCATCACCGACCGATCAAGGGAAATATCACGTATGCGCCTCACTGATCGTCCGCTTGATCACTGATCGATCACCCCATCACGATCGATGGAGGGATCACCGATCGATCACTGGCCGTTGGAAATTGCGGCTACGAATCTCCATGGAGATCGCATTTTGGCTTGTTGGCAATGATCGATGGCATGCATCAGTCGACTGATCGACGCCCAACGGGAAAAACAGCCCCTCTTCTATAAAAAGGGGCCATGGGGAGCTTGGTGAAGCTAGTGCTCTTGCTCCTAACTATACTCTCGTGCTCACCAAGCCTTCCAAGTGTTTTTAGTGATTTAAATCCTCCTCTTCTCTTGTTCTTGATCATCCATCATTGTAAAGAAGAGGAGAGCTTTGTAAGAAAGGTTTCTCCACCTTGGTTCATCCAAAGGAGGTTCTAGTGAAGGTTGATTAGGGCTAATCCACTCTTGATTGCCGTGGAGTAGAGCGTCATCTCCGAACCACGTTACATCGGGTGTTAGTTTTGTTTCTTGTTTTTGTTTGTGCTTATATTTGTATTGCTTCCGCTAACATTTTTGTAGAAAGAAAGAAAGGCTAATCACCCCCCCTCTAGCCATTCCAAGGGTCCTAACAAGTGGTATCAGAGCCCGGATAGCTTGGAAGATCTCACCATCAACCAAGACATCAATGGCTCTTCAAGAGGGATATAGCATCGCCAAGCCACCGCTTTTCGATGGGAGTCACTTTGCGTATTGGAAAGGTAGGATGAAGTACTACCTTATGAGTAATATTGAAATTTGGCATAGTGTTGTAGATGGCTTCGAGGAACCGGTGGATGAACATGGACATCCTATTCCAAGCAAGGATTGGACAAGAGAAATAAACAAGAAATTTGAATCAAATGCAAAGGCCGTCCTCACCATCCAATGCGTCACAATGGAGCAACTCAACAAGGTGGGGCCTTTTGAATCCGCCAAGGAGCTATGGGAAAAGCTCATTGAGCTAAATGAAGGTTCCAAGGAGTCAAAGAGGGCCAAGAAGGACCTATTAATTGGACAACTTCAAGCCTTCCAAATGAAGATGCATGAAACCGTAAGTCAAATGCATGGAAGGTTCAAGGAAATTGTAAACGGACTCCATATCATAGGTGAGCGAGTTGACAACCGGGATTTGGTAAGGTATATCTTACAAGCATTTCCTAGAAATTCTTTATGGACTTCTATAGTTGATGCCATTAAGGTAACTAGGGATTTATCTCAAATTAAAATTGATGAATTATTTTGTGAGTTTGAATTACATGAGCAAACTAACATGTCCTCTAAGGAAAAGGGGTTAGCTCTATTTGTTGAAAAGAAGGACAAAAGAAAAGAGAAGAAGAAGGAAAGAAAGAAGTGATCACTATCATCCGAGTCGAGGATAGTTAGCATGTTATTAGAACAGACCAAAGTCGAACTCAGTGATTAGTCAAAAGGCTCATATAAGCAATACGTAACTGAACGAAGTATACTGGTATATTTGTTATCTTACGAGCTCAATTAAGTGTGCAGAAATGCTAAAGTTGAGCGGAAGGTCTGCGACACCGATGGGAACCAGGGTGGTCGAACACGCCGAGAGGATTCGGAGGAAGCCGAGGTACTCGGGTGAAGACCGGAAGCGAGGCTACAAGGTAAGCTCGTGTGAAAGCGAAGCAAGGTCGTTAAGCGTAGATCCGACCCAATACCTCCAATGGAAGGTCTAGGTCGAGATCAGATGGTTAGAACCATCGTACTTTATATTTTAAGCTAACATGCTGCGGTCAAAACCGCTGACCGATGCGTCTACTACGATCATTGCTATTTGGTCTAGTTCTCGAGAAGAGCTCGAATTTCAAGGGGTGAATTTGGACTTGACTCGTGTTTTGTACAAAGGGTGATGTGGCATCAAGGTGGACATCCAAAACCATCATCAAGTTGGGCGCCCAAAATGAGGTGAGTTGGCACAAGATGGTTGGCAAACCACCATCAAGCTTGGGCGCCCAAAATGAGGAGAGTTGGCACAAGATGGTTGGCTCCCATGATGTGGCACAAGTTGGATGGCTCCAACAAGTTGGCGTGAAGGCCTCCTTGAGGTGGCACAAGGTGGTTGGATGAGCACCTCATCCTTGAGTTGTGGCACAAGGTGGTTGGATGAAGCACCTCATCCTTGAGTTGCGCAAAGGATGTGGATGAGCAAGACTTGGGGATAAGAACCTCACCTTGGACACTACCTATGTCTAAATTCATAGATCAATATCCATAAATAGACATGTTCACCAAGCAAAATAAGAAATCAAGAGCTCTCAACACGCCGTCATGCCGCTACTACTACTCACATTTGCTCTGACGTCACAAAGCTACATCTTCTACTTATAAGAGTTGTCGGTATATTTATTTAAGTTCTACTTCTTTAAATTGTCTTTGTGCTTTAATCGTAACAAGGAAAGGGGGAGTGTCCCTTTGCCTTGATTTCTTTTTGTGATCGTTGCTCCTACTTCCAACGAGGAGGAGTGGTTTTAGTGAATTGCCCTCCGTACGTGATCAAGGATCACTAGGGCCGTGGATTAGCAATCGAAAGATTGTGAACCACGTAAAAATATCTTGTCTACTTTATATTTCCATGCACTCTCTACTTGCTTTTACTTATTGCAAAGTTTTTTTTTAACGACAGTATCGCTATTCACCCTCTAGCGACACTTTCGATCCAACAATTGGTATCGAGTAGGCGCTAAGATTCAGTGAAACCACCAATCTAGCTTTGTTTTCTTTTTTCACAGATTTTTTATTTATTTATTTCTGTTTTTCGTATAATTATTTCACTTGCTTATCTTCTCCTACATATAGAATTGCATTAGAGGCTTTAGGATCGGATAAGGTTGTCCTTGGGTTAGATCCGAGTAAGGTTGTCCTCCGGAACTTCAACGACATTCGCATTTGATTGTTTATTTCTTTTTGCAAGTTACATTTTATATATATTTTTTTTACTTCCTGCACTACTAATCCAAGACGAAAGTCTTGGAATATTCTTTTCGTGTGAGTTTTGCAAGATTCTTTTGTCGTTCTTCTTCTTGTTTTTAAATGGCCCATCTCGAAGGTTTAGCTTGCCCGACCCGTTTTACAACGGTAATGACTTTCGTTATTGGAAGGGTCGGATGGAATGCTTTCTTAAAACCCAAATCGAGATGTGGATCGTAATCAAACCGGTTTCACACTTCCTATTAATGAAGATGGTGAATCTTTGGGTTACGATCAATGGTCAAATTCCATGAAAAACAAGTAGAAGCCGATGCCAAGGCAACTCAAATCTTGCAATGTGGGTTGTCAAGGAAGAGCTCAACGCGTCGGCCCTTCATTAGTGCAAAGGACTTATGGACCAAGCTAGTGGAACTACGAAGGCAGCGACACGAAGGTATGTAAAGAGATTTACTTTTAAATAAATTGTATAACTTGAAAATGCGAGGAAAAGCGAGACCGCAACTCAACTACATGCTCGTATCCAAGACGCCGTCAACCAACTCCATGCCATCGGACAAAGGTCGAGAATCGCGACCTTATCGGTATTCTCTTAACTCGTTTCCTAGGACCACCTTGTGGGCATCCATGGTCGATGCCTACAAGGTCTCCAAGACCTTTCTAAAATTAGGTTAGGCGAATTGTTTTGAACTTGAATTACATGAGCAAACTAACGTGGTCGGTAGAGAAGAGTATTGCGTTAGTTGCGAGTTCCAAGAAGAAGAAGCCCATAAAGCAAGCCACCCCGAAGGAAGAAGGCGAGTCGAATCGGAAGTAGACTCGAAATAGAATCCGAACTAGTCAATCTAGTTGGAAGATGATCAAGAAGGCAAGCGACCAACAACTCAAGGTAAGCCTAAACCTAATTCAAATACTTCTAATTTTAGATGCTATGAGTGCAACAGTTGGTCACATCAAGTCCGAGTGCCCAAAGCTAAAGAATAACGCATCAAAGACCAAGAAAGCGCTAACGCTACTTGGGAGGAGTTGTCGGAGGAAGAAGGCGATATCAAGCTCTAAATGCCAAGCCCGAGCACGACTCGAAAGCAGAAGAAGAGTCGAGTCCGAATCCGATGATGAGCTTCCATTCAAGACAAGCCACGGATCCGTATCCGGTTCAAAAGAATCATTAAGGGTAAGTCGGTCGTTACTTAATACTTTGTATGGTGCAATTAAATTTTTAAATAAGAAACTAGCTAAGTCCAGGAGTCCAAGGTCGAGACCCTAATTGAGGAGGTTAACCTCCTCAAACATGAGGTCTCCCTAACCTCTTCGACTACTTGTATTCAAGAGGAGGACTCAACTCAAGTTGAAAAGCTTGAAGTTGAGAACTCGCTTTTGAAAACACAAGTCGAAGACCTTAGAACTGCGTTGGAAAGGTTCACTTTGGGATCAAGGGACTTGACCTCTTACTTGGATCACAAAGGGCCGTGTACAACAAGGCCGGACTCGGGTTTAACTCAAATACAACCAATAAGTCATATATGTCTATAGTAAACCAACATAAGAAAAATGTCCAAGCATGGGTCCCTAAGATCACTTTGATTTCAACTTTAGGATCTAACATGTATTGGGTTCCCAAGGACCAAATTCACTATGTGAATAGACCCACTCGATTCAATGGTCCAGGGGGAGCCAATACAAAATGTATTTTTGTTAAGTCTTAGAAATTGCATGCTTAGTTTTTCCTTTATTTTTAGAATGGTTAGATAGGACTCATAATCAACTAAAATCCTACGAAAGATTGAGCCTCGGAGCCTCTTTTCAAAAATAACTAGTTAGACCAAGATGTAGTCTCAAGTAAGTCGAGTTATCAATTTCTTGAAATTAGCTTTGTCTAAGGAAGTAGTCGTTGTTCCGATCAAAGAAGGCCTGCGTGCCTCGCCACGACACAGAAGCTAATCTCTTGAAAGATTACTTGATGAGCTTAGACTAAATCCGAATCTAACCTAATGTTGGTTAATTTAAATTCATTAAAATTAATCAAGTAAAATTGAAAGTCATCTCACAATAACACATAGGAATAACATGTTTTGATCATGTAGATATTGGTGAGATGATTTAGGTTTAAAAACTTACAAACAACCCTTTAGTAATTCCAATATCCGATCCAACTACCTTATATGTAGGATCAATGGATGTTGGACAGTGGTTGCTCCCGACACATGACCGGGGATCAACTCAAATTTTCGAAGTTACGATTCAAACGACAAGGATCGGTAGCCTTCGGAAATAACGGCAAGCTCAAAATCATCGGATTAGGTGATATTGAGCTCAACTCTAACTTTACAATTCAAAATGTCTTATTAGTAGAAAACTTTCAATATAATTTACTTAGTGTAAGCCAATTGTGTGATAACAATTATAAGGTCATATTTCTAGAAAATGAATGCGTAATCAAGATAAATGCAACATCTAAAATAATACTTAAAGGAACTAGGAATAGCAACATCTACACAATAAATTTACCCAACTCCTCAACCAAGTGTCTTATGACACAGCAAGAGGAATCTTGGTTATGGCAATCAAGACTTGACACTCGCACTTTTAAGACTCGTCCACAAGATGAGTCAGAGTGGCTTGGTTATAGGTTTGCCTAAACTAAACAACTTGGAGAATAAAATATGTAATGCTTGTCAACAAGGTAAACAATCTAGGACACAACATCAATTAACTAATCAAGAACGAACCAAAAGTGTTCTTGAGCTCCTACACATGGATCTATTTGATTCACATGGAGCTAAGTCACTCAATGGTAGTCAATTTTGCTTAGTCATAATTGACTATTCTAGATTTACTTGTTAGGTTTATCAAACATAAAAATGATACCCTAGACCAACTAATCAATCTTTGTAGGTTAATCGAAAATCAAAAGAACCTTAAGATTAAAAGACTTAGAAGCGATCATGGTGGTGAATTCGAAACCACAGGTTTACAGATTTACGTAACCTAAACGGATACCACCATGAGTTTTCATGTCCTAGAACCCACAACAAAATGGGTTAGTCGAACGGAAAAATAGAACCCTACAAGAAGCCGCTAGGACAATGTTAAACGAGTATAACCTACCCGATAGATATTGGGCAGAGGCCGTAAGTACGGCTTGCTATGTCCAAAATAGGATCCTTATGGTAAAGAGGCACCAAAAGTCCTCACGAGATTTATCACGATAAAATACCGAACTTTAGGTATTTGGATGCAAGGTACATATCTTAAACACTAAGGATTACCTAGGAAATTCAAATCCAAAACCTCTCTGAACCTTTCTAGGATACTCAACCACCAGAGAGCTTATAGGGTATACAATCACGACACTCTTAGAGTCGAAGAAACCATTAATAAAGTTTTAGACGAAGGACACGAACCCGTTCAATCCTTAACAAAACCAACTAGCAAATCAACTTATAGCAAACCCGACTCAGATCTTGAACTTGAATCTCGTCCTAACCCAACACATACTAACGACCAAGTGATAGATCACCATAACCCAAGAAATCCTCACAAACAAGATATAGGAGATCCAAATTTAGGGTTCGAACTAGAGCTTCATCAAACATTAGTCAAATCTCGTTAATTTCCAAAATCGAACCCAAAACTATTGAACAAGCACTTCTTGATCCCGACTGGATTATTGCTATGCAAGAAGAGCTAGCTCAATTCACTAGAAATGAAGTCTGGGAATTAGTACCACCACCTAAAGAAAAATCAATTATTGGAACAAGGTGGGTATTTCGAAATAAACTTGATGATAAAGGTGAAGTAGTTAGAAATAAAGCTAGGTTAGTCGCAAAAGGGTTTAGTCAAGTCGAAGGTTTAGATTACGATGAGACCTACGCCCCCGTAGCAAGACTAGAGTCCATCCGAATGTTGTTAGCATATGCTGCACATCGAGGTTTAGATCTGAACCATGGAGTATAATTATTTAAAATTAATCAACTCCTTCAAGACTTATTGATCATTCTATATCAATCAAGTCCAACCGGAGTTGTACATTTTAGATGAACACATTTTCAAGCTTATTATTATTTAAAAAAAAAAAAAATATATATATATATATATATATATATATATTGGGAACTTGCTTGGACTTACAAACCCTAAAATATATTTACAAACTTTTTGAGTTAAGGCAAAAGGGGGAGAAAGTCACAAAAGTAACCAAAATTAACCAAAATTAAAGGGGAAGAAAGTAAAAAAAATTATTACCTTTTATATTAAGTAATTCCGATTACTTAAGCAACTATTAAGGGGGAGTAAAAATTATTTTTCAAGAACTCACCTTCGGTCAAGGGGGAGGTTACCTCAAAGGGGAGAACTTGAAACAATAATATTTCTCATTCATATTTAATCATTATGCTAGCTCATTCATATTTAATCATTATGCTAGCTCATTCATATTTAATCTTTATGCTAGCTCATTCATGCTTAATCATTATGCTAGCTTAATTTTTCCTTAACTTTTGTGTCGGTTTGCCATGAATCAAAAAGGGGGAGATTGTTGGTGCAGTGGGCACCAAAGTCGAACCGGTATTTTGATTATGGCAAAAGGCTCAATAGTTAAGGGTATATTTGTTATCTTACGAGCTCAATTAAGTGTGCAGAAATGCTAAAGTTGAGCGGAAGGTCTGCGACACCCGATGGGAACCGAGGTGGTCGGGCAACGCCAGAGGGATTTCGGAGGAAGCCGAGGTACTCGGGTGAAGACCGGAAGCGAGGCTACAAGGTAAGCTCTCGTGTGAAAGCGGCAAGGACGTTAGCGTAGATCCACCCAATACCTCCAATGGAAGGTCTAGGTCGAGATCAGCTTGGTTAGAACCATCGACTTTATATTTTAAGCTAACTTGTATCTCCAAAACCCTTTGACCGTTACTCACATCTTGGTCTAGTTCTCGAGAAGAGCTCGAATTTCAAGGGGTTGAATTTGGACTTGACTCGTATTTTGGTACAAAGGGTGATGTGGCATCAAGGTGGACATCCAAAACCATCATCAAGTTGGACGCCCAAAATGAGGTGAGTTGGCACAAGATGGTTGGCAAACCACCATCAAGCTTGGGACGCCCAAAATGAGGAGAGTTGGCACAAGATGGTTGGCTCCCATGATGTGGCACAAGTTGGATGGCTCCAACAAGTTGGCGTGAAGGCCTCCTTGAGGTGGCACAAGGTGGTTGGATGAGCACCTCATCCTTGAGTTGTGGCACAAGGTGGTTGGATGAAGCACCTCATCCTTGAGTTTGGCGCAAAGGATGTGGATGAGCAAGACTTGGGGATAAGAACCTCACCTTGGACACTACCTATGTCTAAATTCATAGATCAATATCCATAAATAGACATGTTCACGCCAAGCAAAAAGATAAGAAATCAAGAGCTCTCAACACGCCGTCGTAACGCCGCTACTACTACTCACATTTGCTACGACGAAGTGCCGCCGACAACGAAAGCTACATCTTCTACTTATAAGAGTTGTCGGTATATTTATTTAAGTTCTACTTCTTTAAATTGTCTTTGTGCTTTAATCGTAACAAGGAAAGGGGGAGTGTCCCTTTGCCTTGATTTCTTTTTGTGATCGTTGCTCCTACTTCCAACGAGGAGGAGTGGTTTTAGTGAATTGCCCTCCGTACGTGATCAAGGATCACTAGGGCCGTGGATTAGCAATCGAAAGATTGTGAACCACGTAAAAATATCTTGTCTACTTTATATTTCCGCTGTGCACTCTCTACTTGCTTTTTACTTATTGCAAAAGTTTTTTTTTAACGACACCGTATCGCTATTCACCCCCCCCCCTCTAGCGACACTTTCGATCCAACATCATCTAGTGAAATGACAAATTTCGTCAAGAAGCTTTATAGAAAGTCAAGAGAGTTCAAGAATAGAGAAGCAAGGAAGGGGTCTCATTCCTCAAAAGGTAAATTTAATGGTAATTCAAGTTTTAGCAATAATGTGATTTGCCATGCTTGCAACAAGAAGGGGCATATACAGCCGAATTGCCCGGAGCTAAAGAAGAAGGAAGAAAAGGAAAAGAAAAAGAAGGACAAGAAGGAAAAGAAGAAGAAGGAGGCCATGGTGGCTCAAACCACATGGGACACACCAAGTGTTGAAGACTCTTCATCCGATGATGAGCTTTGCCATATCACACGCCATGTGGCACTCATGGCATTAGAAGATGATTCCGGCACATCAAGTCAAGAAGATTCTTCAAGTGATGAATCGTCATCTAGTGACGATGAGGTAATGAATTCTCCCAAGGTTATGCTTCTCTATAAATCAATTGCGTATCTTAAAGAAGCTCTAGATAAGTCAAAATCTAAGGTTAAGAGCATGAAGGTAGAACTAAAGGCTATTAAAAATGAAAAACCTTCACATGTTGATTCTTGCATGCTTAAGGAAGAAAATGACAAACTTAAGGATGAGGTTAGTGAATTAAAAGCATGTTTAGAAAAATTTTCATATGGCTCAAAGTGTTTTGATATGATTCTTAGTAGACAAAGAGCGGTTTATAACAAGGCCGGTTTAGGTTATAAGCCAAAAGAAAAAGAAGTTGCTTATATTTCATTAATAAATAGGAAAGCAACTATTAAGGGTAAGGTTAAGAAAGCTTGGGTACCTAAGAAGTTTTTACTTAATGTTACCGGTCCAAATGTTTGGGTACCAAAAGCTTGTGTTTTTCATGTGATTTAGGTAGGAGAGCGAGGTATGTGGATTGTGGATAGCGGTTGCTCAACACATATGACCGGGGATGTGAGCAAGTTCTCCACAATTAAATATGTGAAGAAGGGAGCGGTTTCCTTTGAGAATAGTGGAAAACTCAAGATATTAGATAGAGGTACAATTGAGGTATCCCCTAAAATTGTTATTCACAAAGTATTGCTAGTTGAAAACATGAAATTTAATT
This sequence comes from Wurfbainia villosa, assembly GCA_025175895.1. Taxonomy (NCBI): domain Eukaryota; kingdom Viridiplantae; phylum Streptophyta; class Magnoliopsida; order Zingiberales; family Zingiberaceae; genus Wurfbainia; species Wurfbainia villosa. Next base: position 113,672,377 of record CM045991.1, read on the forward strand.
TATTAAGTGTTAGTCAACTTTGTGATGCAAACTATCATGTCTCTTTTGAATCCTCTAAATGCATGATTAGACACAAGGAATTAAATGATTGTATGTTAGTTGGATATAGGAAATCAAACATCTATTATGTTGATCTTTCATATGCTTCTAACATTTCTACTAAGTGTTTTGTTGCAAAAGAAGAGGAAAGTTGGCTATGGCATAGAAGATTAGGGCATATCAACATGAAAAACATAGCCAAGGTAGCCAAGATGGAGTTGGTCAAAGGGCTACCAAAGATCAAGTATGTCAAGAACAAATTGTGTGATGCATGCCAAGAAGGAAAACAAACAAAGGCATCACACAAAGGTAAAACCCTAACCAATACTTCTTTACCATTAGAATTATTGCATCTTGACTTATTTGATTGCCATAGTACTCCATCTTTAAATGGTAATAAATATTGTTTGATTATAGTAGATGATTTTTCTAGGTATACTTGGGTCTATTTTATGAAACATAAGGATGATACCTTAGAAATAATCATAGGATTTAGTAAAAGGGTTGAAAATGAAAAGAGTCTCAAAATCAATCGGATCCGTAGTGATCATGGTGGTGAATTTGAAAATCTAAAATTTTCACAATTTTGTTTAGAGTAAGGGTACAAGCACGAGTTCTCTTGTCCTAGAACACCCCAACAAAATGGGGTGGTGAAAAGGAGAAATCGTGCCCTACAAGAGGCGGCTAGGACTATGCTTAATGCATATTCTCTACCTAGCTACTTGTGGGCGGAAGCGGTTAATACCGCTTGCTATATCCAAAATAGGGTTCAAATCCATAGGTTTTTAGGAAAAACACCATTTGAATTATGGAATGGGACTATACCCACAATTCATTATTTCAAAGTCTTTGGGTGTAAAGTTTATATTCTAAACACCAAAGATAACTTAGGAAAATTTGAATCAAAAGCGGATGAGGGAATCCTAGTTGGATACTCATCCACAAGTAGAGGGTATAGAGTCTACAATAAGAGAACCAAAGGGATTGAGGAGTCTTCCAATGTTCAATTTGATGAAACTACTAGTACCTACCCTAGAAAGTCCTCCATTGATAAGGATATTAATGACAATAATCAAGACATTACCCAAAAACTTCAAAATTTGACCATTAGGGGTAATGATCAAGGGGGAGGAAGAGGAGACTTCGATGATGAAAGAAGGGTGGAAGATAACAATAATCAAATTGAAACCCCTTCTAGAAACCTAAGAATTCATCAAGATCATCTACTTGACCAAGTAGTAGGAGATCTATCTCAAGGAGTAAGAACTAGGTCATTTCATAGACCTCCTACTAGTCAAGTAGCTCTTATCTCACAAATTGAGCCCAAGTCGATCAATGATGCATTACATGATCCGGATTGGATTTTGACAATGCAAGATGAATTGGCTCAATTTGAGAGAAGTCAAGTGTGGGAATTAGTGCCTAGACCCAATGATAGCACCATAATTACTACAAGATGGGTCTTTAGGAATAAGCTAGATGATCAAGGAAATATCACTAGAAATAAGGCTAGGTTGGTTGCTAGGTGATTCAATCAAGTTGAGGGGCTTGACTATGATGAGACTTATGCCCCGGTTGCAAGGTTAGAATCTATTAGGATTCTCTTAGGGTATGCTTCCTTCATGGGATTTAAACTTTACCAAATGGATGTTAAATCGGCATTCTTAAATGGTTTTATTAAGGAGGAAGTATATGTAGAGCAACCACCCGGATTTGAGAACATAGATTATCCAAATCATGTATGTAAGCTTAGGAAAACATTATATGGGTTAAAACAAGCTCCCCGGGCATGGTATGAAAGATTGTCATCCTTCTTAATTTCTAAGGATTTTAGAAGAGGCCAAGTAGATCAAACTTTGTTTATAAAGTCAACGTTAAAAGATATATTCATAGCCCAAGTATATGTTGATGATATCATCTTTGGGTCAACAAATGATGATCTTCTTCAAGACTTTATAAAAAATATGGAAAATGAATTTGAAATGAGTTTGGTTGGAGAGCTTACCTTTTTCCTAGGTTTACAAGTCAAACAAACCAATGAGGGTATTCATATTTATCAAACCAAATATGCAAATAAAATGATCAAGAAATTTGGTTTGGAAAATGCCAAAATTGTAACCACTCCTATGGCCACTAGCACTAGAATAGATAGTGATCATGAAGGTAAATCAATTGATCTTAAATTGTATAGGAGTATGATTGGTAGCTTACTATACTTAACCGCTAGTAGACCCGACATTTTATTTGCGGTAGGTATGTGTGCAAGATACCAATCTTGTGCCAAAGAGTCACATTTGGTAGCCGTCAAAAGAATATTAAGATATATTAAAGGCACCCTAAATGTAGGACTTTGGTATCCTAGGACTAAGTCATTTGAATTGCTTGGTTATACCGATTCCGATTATGCCGGGTGCAAATTGGATAGGAAGAGTACTAGTGGTGGATGCCAATTTCTTGGGTCCTCCCTAGTTAGTTGGAGTAGTAGGAAGCAACATTGTGTTGCTTTATCAACCACCGGTGAATATGTGGCTATGGGTGGTTGTGTAGCTCAATTACTTTGGATGAGGCATACTCTTGTGGACTATGAGCTACACTACTCTAACATTAAAGTTTATTGTGATAATGTAAGTACTATTAACTTGACCAAAAATCCGGTACATCACTCTAGGACCAAGCACATTGAAGTGAAACATCACTTCATAAGAGATCATGTGGCAAGAGGGGACATTGAACTTAATTATGTAGAATCTAAGTCCAACCTTGCCGATATTTTCACCAAAGCTCTTCCCGAAAATGAATTTTCATCTTTAAGGAGAGAGCTTGGTATGTGCTTTGTAGAGTAAAATTCTAGGTTTGCATGATCCCATGTTTATATGTTATCTTTATACCTTGATACATCTCACAAAAAGCCTTAAGAAATCTTGATTTTTGTATTGAGACACTTAGAACCATGTGAGATGATAGGAAGGTGTACTTGGCTCATCATGCTTGTTATGATGCATTACTATGAGCCAATGACACACCTAGAGACATAAATACCTTATGGACCAACCATTGGGAAGGCTTGTATTCAAGTAATGAGTACATAGCTCTAAGAACATGGTTGGAAATTCCAAATCATATATATTTTAAACTATGTTCATTATATTTTGGAAAACAGCTTTCAAGTGAATCACAAAAGTGATACAAAGTTTGAAAATTCTTTAGAACTTTTGTAAGTTTCCAAATTTGTATCAATCTTGAAATCTGGAAAATATATATTTTTCAAATTATTTTTCCTTAATAGAGTATGATCTCAGAAATATGTACGCAAAATTTCGTGATTTTTCGAGATTTCTGGAATTTCTACCGCATTTCTGAAAATGGGCTGAAAAGGCTGAAATTTCGATTTCGGTATGTGATCAGCGGTTTTTGATAATAAACTCCATTTTCTGATATTTGGTGTATTTTTGATGTCCTAACACTCTAGTATGATAATATTGCGTATAAACGAGTTTTAGGACTGCTTAATACAGTGGTTTAGGGGGAGTTTCCATAATTCTATCCTTTTATCCCCAAAACTATTGTTGGTGCAAAGTTAGGATTTAACTTTTAAATTTCAGATTATGCTTTGCTTCAAATGAAATTTACATCCTATCTTGGATTAAGGGGGAGCTTAATTTCAATCTAATACCTTAGTCCAAGATCCAACACTCTTAATTCTTTCATCCTTCTCTTTTTGATGTATGTCAAAGGGGGAGAAGGAATGCTTAAGTTAGATGATTATGCGTGTATCTTTAAAGACCTAACTTAAATGATTGTCAAACATCAAAAAGGGGGAGATTGTTGGTGCAACAATGCTCCAAGCATTTATATGTTTTGATGTTTGGCTAATCATCTAAGTTAGGCAATATCTTGTGATCTAATTAAACATGTGTTTAAGTGACAGGGAAATCCAAGGATAAAGACTTGGTAAAAGGAAGTCCAAGTATGATCTTGGCAGAGGAAGTCCAAGGGATGGACTTGGCGGCATAAGACCAAACTTGTAGTCTTGGCAGCATAAAGTCCAAGTGAACCTTGGCAAAGGAAGTCCAAAGTAAAGTCTTGGCAGCATAAGTCCAAGCTTGTAGTCTTGGCGGCGTAAAGTCCAAGCATTTGGCAACCCAAGACATGACGAAACCGAAGGAAGCTCTTGGAAGCAAAAGCGCAAAGGATGAACAAGTCGCGAACTCGGAGGGATACTGAAGGCGCAAGGCTTATTGAGGAGCTAGAAGGTTGAGTCTAGGTCTAGGGTATAAAATCAAGTATGAATTACTCATACTTGATGAGTATCGATCGATCGATGTATCGATCGGTATCGACCGGCGCTCGATCGAGTCGATGAAACTCGACCATCGCTTGACCGCCTTGATCAGGCGGTCGGCCGATCGATACGCGATCACGATCGCTAAGGGCATCAGTCGACTGATCAAGGGAAATATCGCCACAGAATGCAGTCTCACTCGACTGCTGCCTTGATCACTCGACTGATCACCCCATCAGTCGACTGATGGAGGGATCAGTCGACTGATCACCTGGCCGTTGGAAATTACGGCTACGAATCTCCGCGGAGATCGCATTTCGGCCGCTTGGCGGCGATCGATCGATGGCATGCATCGGACCGATCGATCGATAACGGAAAAAATGCCCCTCTTCTATAAAAAGGGGCCATGGGGAGCTTGGTGAAGCTAGTGCTCTTGCTCCTAACTATACTCTCGTGCTCACCAAGCCTTCCAAGTGTTTTTAGTGATTTAAATCCTCCTCTTCTCTTGTTCTTGATCATCCATCATTGTAAAGAAGAGGAGAGCTTTGTAAGAAAGGTTTCTCCACCTTGGTTCATCCAAAGGAGGTTCTAGTGAAGGTTGATTAGGGCTAATCCACCTTACGGATTGCCGTGGAGTAGGAGCGTCATCTCCGAACCATGTTACATCGGGTGTTAGTTTTGTTTCTTGTTTTTGTTTGTGCTTATATTTGTATTGCTTCCGCTAACATTTTTGTAGAAAGAAAGAAAGGCTAATCACCCCCCCTCTAGCCATTCCAAGGGTCCTAACACCCACTACCACGCTGACTCAACGCTACCCATGAGCGGACCAGCGGAGCCTGACAGAGCAACTGCATACACCCTCCTGATGTACCACTAACCCATGAGTGACAGTGTTTGCAGACCATGTAACTAGCTGCGGGCTCAACTATAAAGGGACCCCGTCCAGCCAGCATGCAATCATGCAAGATGGTGCATGATACTAAAGCATGTAAATCCAACTAAAACACATATCCAAATAATATGCACAACCAATAAGTACATATCTATGATCCAAGTAAAATAGGAAAGATATAATCATAAACCGATCAAATGCATGTATCAAGTAGGCATAATAACATACTAGACATATAAACATGAAAATTATTGCAAGCTATACTAACTAGCATATCAACATGACTATATCTAAGAGATAAGTCAAAATACCCGCCTGCTATAATGTTCGAAATCATGAACTCTTCACACCCGTAGACCGGTCTCGTGATCGTAACCTGCATAAAATATAGTTACCATCAAATCTAAGCACACAACAAATGATCGAATTGAATCCTACATCGACCTCATATCCAATCCACTAGATTGATTTAGTTATCCTATTTAACCTAATCAATCCTCCATATATAATTACAGAATCGATCAACATCACACCGAACTCAACAACCCAGCTAACCATAGATCACTAAGAACTAACTTACACCCAAATCATATAACCAAAGTATAGACAACCACTGTCAATAACCTGTAATTAAATTAAAATCATCCTGTATGTAATCCAACCAATCAATCGCAACCATCCCCATTGCAGCAATGGACTTTAACAACATCCTAAATAAATCCTTCATTTTCCTTAAGCCTAATTCACAACTCCACAACAATATACAGAACATCTCACCGATCAGAAGTATAAATCCAACCTAACCCTAGGTGACATACACACAGCTCAACCAAACCTTCTTCTCTCACTCACAGCTACGCAAACCTCCAATTCACAGTCAACATCAACACACCTGACCCCCAAGCACCAATCTCATCACAAATATCCACACACAGTAGTAAATAAATTCAACAGTACTCAAATTAAAGCTGTAAATACCTCTTACCTTCCTTAGAAGTTCCTCGGCAGCCCCTTCTCCTCTTATCCTTTGTTCACCGGAACAACTCCCCCTACCCGCTGCCTGTCATGAGAACCCACTGTAGATACCTGGCCCCCAAGGTTATCTACCCAATCACAGATCCAACCCAACCAAAGAAAAAATTGGTGTTTACCTATTCCCAATGACCATCGGCAGTGCAATCCACAGAACTAACAACCCTGTTCACCGACTACGATCGGTGCTCAAAATCCTCCAGCGATGCTCGGCCAGAACATCGACGGTAGTCTCCACCGATTTCCCTCATGGAGGAACGAACTATGGACCTTCAGTTTAAGGTTTGGGCTTCACCGGCGAGGAAACGTCGCTCGCCGTCCACTCGAGTTCGGGCGACGACGACGGTGGCAGAAGAGGAGGCGGCCGTAACCTGGAGATGTGGCGCAAGGGGAGGGCGTCGCATGGAAGGAGATTCGGCGAAATCTTCCAGTTGTCTTCCCCAAACTCGCTGCTCTGCTTGTCCGTGGCATCGACGAAGGAATGTCGCGAGGGAGAAGATACGCGAGTGAAAAGGAGGAACGACCCAGTTTCGTGTGGAACGACGTCGAAGAAAACGAGAGATGAGGAAATAGAATCGGAAAAATAACCATAGTAGCTTAGGCTATATCAAATAATTAAAACAGACCCTTTAAAAGCTTGTTTTTAGTATCCCCGTACATATCCCGTACAAGCCCCTTTTAATTCCAGAAAAATTCCAGAAAAATTTCTAATATTCTCTGAAAATCCCAAAAATAATCCCTAGGATTATTTTCCCGAAATTTTTGGCTATTTAATTTAGTATTTTAAATTTCAGTATTTAACAGTTTTATTTTTGGGATATACCCAAAAGACTTCATTCCAATAGAGATATATTTTCATCTTATAAGTCATGATCTTTTTCATGTCTTTCCAATATGAAACTTTAATTATTCTCCCAATAATCCCCTATTAAACGAAGGACTACATTGGGCCTCCCCCTCAAGTCTATTCATCCTCGAATGACTCCTTCTGCTTGATGTCTGACCTCAACCCACGGGGTCTTCCTACCAATTGTCCGATCCTCCTAATCCAATTGGACTTCTTGCGAGATGCCTGGTCCTCCTGACCCAAGTGGACTCCCTGCCTGATGTTTGGTCCTCTTGATCAGGACATGGGAGTCTCCACTTTCTTCATTCGAGGCTTATGACTTGATATGAATCATTGACTCTGATACCAATTGTTAGTACAAATATTATCCACTTTGGGCCTAAGCCTTCATGATTTTATTTTTGGGTTATACCTAAGAGGACTTATTCCAATGGAGATATCTTTTCATCTTATAAGCCTATGATCTTTTTTTTTTCTTTCCAATGTAGAACTTTAATTGTTCTCCCAATAATCCCAACACTAAATAATATGAAGAATATTATATATATTTTTTAATTTTGATTTCATTGTTAACACGTAAGGAGATAAAAATTTATTATTAATATATTCATTTAAAATACAAGCTGTGTTATAAAAATTCATCAATTAAATGAGAAGTAAAATAATAAACATCAAAAAGTTATTCGGTTATATAATTATATATTTTTAAAATTTGACAAATGTTATTACATATATTTCATTGATATGAAAATAAATATATATTAGGATTATTAATAATTTATATTAAAAAAATGAATATAATATTTTTTTTATATTAAAATGAATCTCGTAGTAATTGATATGTTGAATTTTAAAGTGTCGATACATCACGTGGAAATTTTTTAAATTTCATTCCATTAATTTTACAAAATTTACTCTATTATTTCATTTATTAGAGCATAACCATAAATAAAAATTAGAAATTTTAATTGCTTTAATTGATTTATTTATTACATAATTAGCTAAGCTCAAGTAGTGTTTTGATGTTTGACAATACATTTGACAATATGTATTATAGTATAACTAGTGGATGGTTTGGGACATCTAAAGTCATATGAGGGAGATTGTTAGAGCAATCAACTTCAGGTCAAGATTGACTAAGCTCGAGTAAGACTTGAGTGAAAGTCCAAGTATGAATATTTGACAAGAAAAAGTCTAAGTATAGATACTTGGCAAGGGAAAGCCCAAGGATGGATACATGGCAAAGGAAAGTCCAAGTGTGTAGCCTTGATCGCACAATTTCAAGTGTGTAGTCTTTACAGCATAAGTCTCGGAGGCGTATCCACTTGGTAAAGGAAAAACCGTTAGCATGACAAAGTCGAAGAAAGTACTTGAAGGATAGTGCAAAGGGTGAGGAGTCGTGGACTCAACATAAGGGTTGTTAGTGCAATCGGTCTAGGTCATAATTGACTGGACTCGAGTTTGACTCGAACAGTATTTTGATATTTAACAATGGGTTGACCATTGTTTGACAATGGATTGACTATATGATTGACATGAGATTTGTTGGTGCAACAATGCTCCAAGCATTTATGTGTTTTGATGTTTGGATAATCATTTAAGTTAGGCAATGTATTGTGATCTAATTGCGAATGTGTTTAAGTGACAGGTAAAAGAGAAGTCCAAGTATGATCTTGGCAAAGGAAGTCCAAGGGATGGACTTGGCAGCATAAGACCAAGCTTGTAGTCTTGGCAGCGTAAAGTCCAAGTGAACCTTGGCAAAGGAAGTCCAAAGTAAGGTCTTGGCAGCATAAGTCCAAGCTTGTAGTCTTGGCGGCGTAAAGTCCAAGCATTTGGCAACCCAAGACATGACGAAACCGAAGGAAGCTCTTGGAAGCAAAGCGCAAAGGATGAACAAGTCGCGGACTCGGAGGGATCCTGAAGGCGCAAGGCTTAATACGGAGCTAGAAGGTTGAGTCTAGGTCTAGGGTATAAAAACAAGTATGAATGATTCATACTTATCGAGTATCGATCGATACGATGTATCGATCGGCGGTCGTTGGTACCGAGTCGAAAGAAACCGACCATCGATCGACCGCCTTGGACATGTCACGATCGATTCTCGATCACGATCGCTATGGGAAAGCGATCGGTGATCAAGGAAAAATGCCACGAATGCGGTCTCACTCGCCGTGATCACTCGATCGATCACTCCATCACGATCGATGGAGAGATCGGTCGGTGATCACCGCCGTTGGAGATTGCGGCTACGAATCTCTCCGCGGAGATCGCGTTTCCGTTGGCCGGCGATCGATGGCATGCATCAGTCTACTGATCGAGGCCCAACGTGAAAAACAGCCCCTCTTCTATAAAAAGGTGTAATGGGGAGCATGGGGAGGCTAGTGCTCTAACTCCTAACTTCATCCTCGTGCTCACCAAGTTTTCTAAGTGTTTTTTAGCAATCCAAAACCTCCTCTTCTATTGTTCTTCATCATCCATCATTGTAAAGAAGAGGAGTGTATTGTAAGAAAGGTTTCTCCACCTTGGTTCATCCAAAGGAGTAGATAGTGAAGCTTGGCTAGGGCTAATCCACCTTACGGATTGCGAGTAGAGCGTCATCTCCAACCACGTAAATTGGGTGTTAGCGTTTGGTTTCTTATTTCGTATTTGTATTCGTTTTGTATTTGTATTGCTTCCGCTAACTTGATTGTAGAAACGAAGAAACGCTAATCACCCCCCCCTCTAGTGTTACAAAGGTCCTAACAAGTGGTATCGAGCAGGATCGCTTGGAAGATCTCACCATCAACCAAGGCATCAATGGCTCTTCAAGAGGGATATAGCATCGCCAAGCCACCACTCTTCGATGGGAGTCACTTATTGGAAAGGTAGGATGAAGTACTATTTAATGAGTAATATTGAAATTTGGCATAGTGTTGTAGATGGCTTGAGGAACGGTGGACGTGGAAACCCTATTCAAAGCAAGGATTTGACAAGGGAGATGAACCGCAATTTCGAGTCAAATGCAAAAGCCATCCTCACCATCCAATGCGGCGTCACAATGGAGCAACTCAACAAGGTGGGGCCTTTTGAATCCGCCAAGGAGCTATGGGAAAAGCTCATTGAGCTAAATGAAGGTTCCAAGGAGTCAAAGAGGGCAAAGAAGGACCTTCTAATTGGACAACTTCAAGCCTTCCAAATGAAGATGCATGAAACCGTAAGCCAAATGCATGGAAGGTTTAAGGAAATTGTGAACGGACTCCATATCATAGGTGAGCGAGTTGACAACCGGGATTTAGTAAGGTATATTTTACAAGCTTTTCCTAGAAATTCTTTATGGACCTCTATAGTTGATGCCATTAAGGTAACTAGGGATCTCTCACAAATTAAAATTGATGAACTATTTTGTGAGTTTGAATTGCATGAACAAACTAACATGTCTTCTAAGGAAAAGGGTTTGGCCCTATTTGTTGAAAAGAAAGAAAAGAAGAAGAAAGAAAGGAAAGAGGTGTCATCTTCATCCGAAGTCGGAGCAAGAAGTGATGGAGACTCGGCTAGTGAAGTGGCCCATTTTGTCAAGAAGTTCCTTAGAAAATCAAAGGAATTCAAGAATAGAGAAGCAAGGAAGGGTTCCACTCATCAAGAGGTAAAAGTAGTAGTAATTCAAATTTTAACAATAATGTGATTTGTCATGCTTGCAATAAGAAGGGGCACATAAAGCCAAATTGCCCGGAGCTAAAGAAGAAGGAGGAAAAGAAAGAAGAAGAAGGACAAGAAGGAGAAGAAGAAGAAGGAGGCTATGGTGGCTCAAACCACATGGGACACACCAAGCGTTGAAGACTCATCTTCCGATGATGAGCTTTGCCACATCACTCGCCATGTGGCACTCATGGCACTAGGAGATGATTCCGGAACGTCAAGCCAAGAAGAAAGCTCCTCAAGTGATGAATCGTCATCTAGTGACGATGAGGTAATGAATTCTCCTAAAGTAGAACTTCTTTACAAATCAATTGCATATCTTCAAGAAGCTCTAGATAAATCTAAATCTAAGGTTAAGAGCATGAAGATAGAATTAAAAGCCATTAGGGATGAAAAACTTTTACATGTTGACTCTTGCATGCTTAGGGAAGAAAATGAAAAACTTAAGGATGAGGTTAGTAAATTGAAAACATGTTTAGAAAAATTTTCAAATGGCTCAAAAGGTCTTGACATGATCCTTAGTAGGCAAAGAGCGGTTTATAACAAGGCGGTTTAGGATATAAGCCAAAGAGAAAGAGGTTGCTTATATTTCATTAATTAATAGGAAAGGAACCATTAAGGGTAAGGTTAAGAAAGCTTGGGTACCTAAGAAGTTTTTAATCAATGTTACCGGTCCAAATGTTTGGGTACCAAAAGCTTGTGTTTTTCATGTGATTTAGGTAGGAGAGCGAGGTATGTGGATTGTGGATAGCGGTTGCTCAACACATATGACCGGGGATGTGAGCAAGTTCTCCACAATTAAATACGTGAAGAAGGGAGCGGTATCTTTTGGAAATAGTGGAAAACTCAAGATACTAGGTAGAGGTACAATTGAGGTATCCCCTAAAATTGTTATTCACAAAGTCTTGCTAGTTGAAAATATGAAGTTTAATTTATTAAGTGTTAGTCAACTTTGTGATGCAAACTATCATGTCTCGTTTGAATCCTCTAAATGCATGATTAAACACAAGGAATTAAATGATTGCATGTTAGTTGGATATAGAAAATCAAACATCTATTATGTTGATCTTTCATATGCTTCTAACATTTCTACTAAGTGTCTTGTGGCAAAAGAGGAAGAATGTTGGCTATGGCATAGAAGATTGGGGCACGTCAACATGAAAAACATAGCCAAAGTAGCTAAGATGGAGTTGGTCAAAGGGTTACCAAAGATCAAGTATGTCAAGAACAAATTGTGTGATGCATGCCAAGAAGGAAAACAAACAAAAGCATCACACAAAGGTAAAACCTTAACTAATACGTCTTTACCATTAGAATTATTGCATCTTGATCTATTTGATTGCCATAGCACTCCATCTTTAAATGGTAACAAATATTGTTTAGTCATTGTGGATGATTTTTCTAGGTATACTTGGGTTTACTTTATGAAACATAAGGATGATACCTTAGAAATAATCATAGGATTTAGTAAAAGGGTTGAAAATGAAAAGAAACTCAAAATCAACCGGATCCGTAGTGATCATGGTGGTGAATTTGAAAACTTTAAATTTTCACAATTTTGTTTAGAGCAAGGGTACAAGCATGAGTTCTCCTGTCCTAGAACACCCCAACAAAATGGGGTGGTGGAAAGGAGAAATCGTGCCCTACAAGAAGCGGCTAGGACTATGCTAAATGCATACTCTCTACCTAGCTACTTGTGGCGAGGCGGTTAATACGCTTGCTATATCCAAAATAGGGTTCAAATCCATAGGTTTTTAGGAAAGACACCTTTTGAACTATGGAATGGAACTATTCCTACAATTCACTATTTCAAAGTCTTTGGATGTAAAGTTTATATCTTAAATACCAAAGACAACTTAGGGAAATTTGAATCTAAAGCGGATGAGGGAATTCTAGTTGGATACTCATCCACAAGTAAAGGGTATAGAGTCTACAATAAGAGAACCCAAGGGATTGAGGAGTCCTCAAATGTTAAATTTGATGTAACTACGAGTACCTACCCTAGAAAGTCCTCCATTGATAAGGATATTAATGACAATAATCAAGACATTACCCAAAAACTTCAAAATTTGACCATTAGGGGCAATGATCAAGGGGAAGAAAAGAAGATTCCGATGATGAAAGAAGGGTGGAGGATAACAATGATCAATTTGAAACCCTTCTAGAAACCTAAGAATTCATCAAGATCATCCACTTGACCAAGTAGTAGGAGATCTATCTCAAGGAGTAAGAACTAGGTCATTTCATAGGGCTCCTACTAGTCAAGTTGCTCTCATCTCACAAATTGAGCCTAAATCGATCAATGATGCACTCCATGATCCGGATTGGATTTTGGCAATGCAAGATGAATTGGCTCAATTTGAGAGGAGTCAAGTTTGGGAGTTAGTACCTAGACCCAATGATAGCACCATAATTACTACAAGATGGGTCTTTAGGAATAAGTTAGATGACAAAGGAACATCACTAGAAATAAGGCTAGGTTGGTTGCTAGGGATTCAATCAAGTTGAGAGGGCTTGACTACGATGAGACTTATGCCCGGTTGCTAGATTAGAATCTATTAGAATTCTCTTAGGGTATGCCTCCTACATGGGATTTAAACTTTACCAAATGGATGTTAAATCGGCATTTTTAAATGGTTTTATTAAGGAGGAAGTGTATGTAGAGCAACCACCGGGTTTGAGAACATAGATTATCCAAATCATGTATATAAGCTTAGGAAAGCATTATATGGGTTAAAACAAGCTCCTAGGGCATGGTATGAAAGATTGTCATCCTTCTTAATTTCTAAGGATTTTAGAAGAGGACAAGTAGATCAAACCTTATTTATAAAGTCAACATTGAAAGATATATTCATAGCCCAAGTATATGTTGATGATATCATCTTTGGGTCTACAAATGATGATCTACTTCAAGACTTTATAAAAAATATGGAAAATGAATTTGAAATGAGTCTAGTTGGAGAACTAAATAATTTCCTAGGATTACAAGTAAAACAAACCAATGAAGGTATCCATATTTATCAAACCAAATATGCAAATGAAATGATCAAGAAATTTGGTTTGGAAAATGCCAAAATTGTAAGCACTCCTATGGCCACTAGCACTAGAATAGATAGTGATCATGATGGTAAATCAATCGATCTTAAACTTTATAGGAGTATGATAGGTAGCCTACTATACCTAACCGCTAGTAGACCCGATATTTTATTTGCGGTAGGTATGTGTGCAAGATACCAATCTTGTGCCAAAGAATCACATTTAGTAGCCGTCAAAAGAATTTTAAGATATATTAAAGGTACTCTAAATGTAGGACTTTGGTATCCTAGGACTAGGTCATTTGAATTGCTTGGTTATACCGATTATTATGGGTGCAAATTGGATAGGAAAAGTACTAGTGGTGGATGCCAATTTCTTGGGTCCTCCCTAGTTAGTTGGAGTAGTAGGAAGCAACATTGTGTTGCTTTATCAACCACCGAAGCCGAATATGTGGCTATGGGTGGTTGTGTAGCTCAATTGCTTTGGATGAGACATACTCTTGTGGACTATGAGCTACACTACTCTAACATTAAGGTTTATTGTGACAATGTGAGTACCATCAACTTGACCAAAAATCCGGTACATCACTCTAGGATCAAGCACATTGAAGTGAAACATCACTTCATAAGAGATCATGTGGCAAGAGGGGACATTGAACTTAATTATGTAGAATCTAAGTCCAACCTTGTCGATATCTTCACCAAAGCTCTTCCCGAAAATGAATTTTCATCTTTAAGGAGAGAGCTTGGTATGTGCTTTAATGAGTAAAATTCTAGGCTTGCATAATCCCATGATTATATGTTATCTTTATACCTTGTTACATCTCACAAAAAGCCTTAAGAACCTTGATTTTTGTATTGAGACACCTAGAACCATGTGAGATAATAGGAAAGGTGTACTTGGCTCATCATGCTTGTTATGATGCATTACTATGGGCCAATGACACACCTAGAGACATAAACACCTTATGGACCAATCATTGGGAAGGCTTGTATTCAAGTAATGGATACATAGCTCAAAAATGGTTGGAAATTCCAAATAATATATATTTTAAACTATGTTCATCATATTTTGAAAAACAATTTCCAAATGAACCACAAAAGTGATACAAAGGTTTGCAAACTCTTTAGAACTTTTGTTAGATTCCAAGGTTGTATCAATCTTGAAATCTGAAAAACATATATTTTTCAAATTATTTTCCTTAATCAAGTATGATTTCAGAAATGTACATAAATTTCGTGATTTTTCAAGATTTCTGGAATTTTTACTGCATTTCTAAAGTTAATGAAAAGGTGAAATTTCGTGATTTAGTCTAGCGATCGGTAGTTCGAAATAAACTCCATTTTCTGATATTTAGTGTATCCTTGATGTCCTAAAACTATGGTATGATAATGTTGCAATAAACAAAGTTGTAGAATGATTAATGCGATGTTTTAGGGAGTTTCATATATAATATCGTTTTCTAAAATCCATTGTTGGTGCAAAGTTAGAACTTCATGGTTAATTCCTTGATATGCTTTGTTTCAAATATGGTTTACACATCATATCTTGGATTAAGGGGGAGCCTAATTTCAATCTTATACCTTAGTCCAAGATCCAATACCCTTAACTCTTTCATTTATGAATCCTTCTCTTTTTAATGTCCAAAGGGGAGAAGGAATGTTTAAGTTAGAATCTATATTGGAAATATGATTAAAGACCTAGCAAATGATTGTCAAACATCAAAAGGGGAGATTGTTGGTGCAACAATGCTCCAAGCATTTATGTGTTTTGATGTTTGGATAATCATTTAAGTTAGGCAATGTATTAATGATCTAATTGCGAATGTGTTTAAGTGACAAAAAGAGAAGTCCAAGTATGATCTTGACAACGGAAGGCCAAGGGTTGGACTTGGCAGCGTTAGACCAAGCTTGTAGTCTTGGCAGCGTAAAGTCCAAGTGAACCTTGGCAAAGGAAGTCCAAAGTAAGGTCTTGGCAGCATAAGTCCAAGCTGGTAGTCTTGGCGGCGTAAAGTCCAAGCATTTGGCAACCCAAGACATGACGAAACCGAAGGAAGCTCTTGGAAGCAAAGCGCAAAGGATGAACAAGTCGCGGACTCGGAGGGATCCTGAAGGCGCAAGGCTTAATACGGAGCTAGAAGGTTGAGTCTAGGTCTAGGGTATAAAAACACGTATGAATTATTCATACTTAATGAGTATCGATCGATATCGATGTATCGATCGGCCGAGTCAGTCGGTGAGTCAGTGAAACCGACCATCGATCGGCCGCCTTGGACATGTCGATCGGTGATTCTCGATCGATCGGCTAGCATGGGAAACGATCGATCGAAAAGAAATGCCACGAATCACGGTCTCACTCATTGCTGCCGTGATCACTCGTGATCACTCCATCGATCGATGGAGAGATCGATCGATCACCGCCGTTGAGATTGCGGCTCTGAATCTCCGCGGAGATCGCGTTTCAGAAGCCGTTGGCTTCGGCGGCAGTCGACTGATGGCATGCATCAGTCGACTGATCGAGGCCCAACGGGAAAAATAGCCCCTCTTCTATAAAAAGGGGTCATGGGGAGCATGGGGAGGCTAGTGCTCTAACTCCTAACTTCATCCTCGTGCTCACCAAGTTTTCTAAGTGTTTTTAGCAATCCAAAACCTCCTCTTCTATTGTTCTTCATCATCCATCATTGTAAAGAAGAGGAGTGTATTGTAAGAAAGGTTTCTCCACCTTGGTTCATCCAAAGGAGAAGATAGTGAAGCTTGGCTAGGGCTAATCCACCTTACGGATTGCCGTGGAGTAGGAGCGTCATCTCCGAACCACGTAAATTGGGTGTTAGCGTTTGGTTTCTTATTTCGTATTTGTATTTGTTTTGTATTTGTATTGCTTCCGCTAACTTGATTGTAGAAACGAAGAAACGCTAATCACCCCCCCTCTAGCGTTACAAAGGTCCTAACAAGATTGACCATATGATGGAGAAGTCCAAGTGGGACACTTAGCAATTGGAAAGTCCAAGTCTTGTGTACTTGGCATGTGAAGTCCAAGGTTTGTGTACCTTGGCATGAGAAGTCCAAGTTTTGTGTACTTGGCATAGAAAGTCCAAGTTTTGGGTACTTGACATGGAAAGTCCAAGCATGGGTATTGGCATTTGGAAAGTCCAAGCATGAATCTTGGCATTTGGGAAGTCTAAGGGTGTGATATTGGCGGCGTAAAGTCCAAGATATAGTCTTGGTAGCATAAGTCCAATGTTTGACGGCGTAAAGTCCAAGCGTATGTCTTGGCAGCATAAGCTCAAATGTACCTTGGCGATGTAGACCCGGTTAGCATGCCAATAGTCGATGGAAGCACCTGAATGCTAGCATATGAATGAACAAGTTATGGATAGAGCCGTCAAGTTGGGTTAGGCCCGTTGGGTTGGCCCGCCCCGCCAAGTAATTTAAGCGGGTTGGGTTAAAATTTTATCAACCCGCCATTTTGCCGGGCCTAAACGAATCAACCCGCCCGGGTTGCGGGTTAGACGGGTTGGCCCGCGGTGGGCTTGGGTTGGCCCGCGGATTGAGAAATATCAAAAGAAGATAAAATTTATGAAAAAAAATTATTTAAGCTTTTTTTTAATCAATATTCTAATACTAACAAGTTCATAATCATAATCTTCTTCTATCACACATATAACTCGACACAAAGTGTAGGAGAAGTTCAAGAAAATAATAAAAAAACATTTGATTTAGGTACTCTAATAATTTTTTTTATATACTCTAATTAGTTTATAATTATTTTGTCACTACTATTTAAATTTCAATTAATATATAAAATGATGATATATCAGAGTCAACTAATTACAAATATCGAAAAATCTCAATTAAATCTTGGAGGAGCTAAAACTTGAATTTGTATACTATCAAGATTTGGATATTTTGGAGTGTTGAAAGAATAAAAAATATTGGTACCTAACATTATCGATTGATAATTGAGTCTCAATTACAAGATTTTAGTTGTTTCAAATGCATTTTTTTTACCATGGTATTCTATCCTCCTTGTCGGTTATCACCTCAAGCCTTCACCACCTCAATAATTTTAGATTTTTTTATATTTTTTTGGCCCGCAGGTTGGCTCGCCTAATCCGCAACCCGCCTTGGGTTGGGTTCGAGATTTCTCAACCCGCCAAGATGGCGGGTTGGCCCGCCCCTCCCCGCTAAATGTTAGATTTGCGACTGTCATGCCTCGAGAGCATACCGAGCCGAAAATCAAACGGACGACACCTCCCCTGTACGTGGCAACATTTCGGGTTAATACAAGGCCCGTAGGCCCACAATAACAATAACATAACAAATAAAAACACAACAACATAACGAAACACAGCGGAAACTAATACAACGACATACCCATAACCCCACATATATAATACATCCACATCATGCATACCGGTATGACTAACACACCACAACCACATACAGTACATCGACAAAATCCGAATCTACAAGTCCACAACACAGTAGACTACGAAAACTCCAAATACAAAACACGGCAGACGCAAAGCCCAAAACCAATATGGGAGCCTCGGAGGTGAGATGAGATGTCAGCCAGCGGTGCTCCAAGCTGTCACAAAGTCTTCTACCTGTTACCCGGGCGACAGAAAACCCAGGGTCCGTGGGGGGTGGTGAGTAAAACTCAGCAGGTAATAGAAAAATATGTATATATGTCATATCACATGTATTTTCAACAACATACTCTAGAGGTACAACAGGTATATCAGAATAGTATATAAATACAAGCATATACCGTTTAACCAAATAAACAACATAAAAATGCAGACATACCTGAAGTCTGCTACGCTACTCTGATCCAACCTGAACATATATCAAACATATATACATATATAACAGGAAGAGTAGATCAACTCACAATATACTCTAGCTACAGGTCAAGGTATCTAATGGTCTGTCCAACCCATACCAGTATCCGACACAATCGTATAACAAATGCAAGAAACATGCATGAATATGATGTACACCAAAATGCATCAATCATAGTACAATCAAATGCAACATCACAATAATCATATATATATAGACCGCATCTATATATATATTAATATCAACCATCCATATATATATATATACATGCATATATGTATATATATATATATATATATATGGTAATATACAAAGCGCCATAAGATACGACAATGCAGCATGCATGGTCATGTCTGCTCACCCCTACTCGCTACCACGACCCCAGTTTGGCCTAGGTGGCACGACATGACAAATGTCCCAACTCACACCAACCACTGCTATAGAGTGGCCGAGTGGGCAGTATGATCAAGTAGCATATGAGCGTAAAGAGCTCGCTACACAACGGGGGTCCCTGCTGCTGGCCACTCCGACTAACACTACCAATGAGTGGTCGAGTACCACGCACCCAGGACAACTGCACGCAACTCCAACTACCACCGTCTATAGTAGTAGAGTGCGACACAACAGATGCTCTGCCCTCACACCAGTTACTCCTCGGGGAGTGCTCTGGGAGGCAAGATGACTGACGACTCTCTCAACCCCAAGGGAGACTATGTCGTCAGAATGCATGCATATGACATGAGTATGTTGTCACTCGTACAACCATCTACCACAGACTCTCTGTTCAACAGAGAGTCGTACCCATCTGATCAATACACTCTCTACCCTGTAGAGAGTCGTACTCAACTGATCGACGAACTCTCTATCCTGTAGAGAGCCGTACTCAACTGATCATAACTCTCTATCCAATAGAGAGTCGTACTCAACTGATCGACGCACTCTCTATCCTGTAGAGAGTCGTACTCGACTGATTATAACTCTCTCTCCAATAGAGAGTCGTATTCGACTGATCATAACTCTCTCTCCAATAGAGAGTCGTACTCGACTAATCATATCAAGCTGGGACCACCGGTCCGCAGCGACACTCTAATCACCCTTCACTTAACCATTACACAACTCATGGTTGGTAACAGTATGCAACATACGGGTATTGGAAATAAATCCTACATTTAGGGCATTACCTACCCATAGATGACCTTTTTCCAATTTATAAATTGGGTCATCCCCCGTACTAACATTTACACCCTGCTAAACATCTAGGCCAATTTACATCACATCTATAACTCCTAAATCATGATAGGGTATATGTGATATCAACAATTGAGCATAAATATATCCAACGATAAGTTCAAGCATATGATAATGAGAGCAGGGTCAAGGTAATATGAACACCTAACATGCTCATATCTATGACTAAATCTGAATGCAATACATCTACCCGGACCAGGTAGGAAATTACCCACCTGTTAAATAGCTCCGCTAGTTGTCCTTGCATGCAAGCATCTGTCATTAACCAAAGTCCTGCAAGACAACGTGAATTACGATTAAGTTCTAATATAACCAAATCGACTTCTACATCGATCTCATATTCACATATCTTATATCACCTCGGCTATATCACCGTAAGTTTACACACTAAAACCAATTAATAATTCACACTAAACCATATCAACACTCAAATCAACAATTAACTACTTCTCCTTTGAAATCTCCTTGTTCACCAATCTTCCAGTATCAACTAATATGGTAAACATGAATGAAGTTATATTTTCCAACCAGTATCCTGTAACCCCCAAAAGAACAACTTCATTCGCTAATTATTAAACACCAATTCGACTAGAACATTCACTATAATTATCATACCACAATCCAAGCATCAGATAAACCGATGAAGAACTTACCCAAACACGTAGAGATGAACCACAACTCTGGCCATAGCTTCTTGACCTCAACTAGGATCTCAGATCCATTCACTTCCATAATCCCCTAAACCTGGTACTGATCAAGAATAATCCATTCAACCAAAAACATATTAGCTACAACTAAATCACATCACAACTAAATCATATCACAACCAACAAGATCGAACTTACCTTGCACAACCCATCCAAATTCAGATTTCACTAATTCCCACTCCAATCACGGCGACAACTCCATGATCACAGCTTATATCCAATCACCCTACAGCTCAACAACCACACAATCGGCATATCATCAACAAACCCAATGTTCACCATGAATTACGTTGATACCCAACAAGATTCACACACAGAAATTGACATATGCTAAGAGGAAATTAGATCCCACTTACCTACCCTAAATCCCTCGGCAGCCACCATTCCCTTCCTTCCTCAGTTCACCGACCCAAGACCCTGCCAAATTCACAGAGGGATTTCAGCAAATGAAAACCACCGTAGCACCAAAATCTCCTCCAAGGTAAGGCAAATTTGGTTCTTACCTCGCTCCGACAACGCTCGAATAGAAGGGAAACCCCCAAAATCTGACAGAGTGAAGCCGCTATCGAGCCCTCCACTCCCGTTGGCTCTCCTACCCAACGGCACCGTCGGCAGTTGCTGGATCGCGGAGAAGCAAGGGCATCGACCTCCTTCCCCTCCGGTCGGTTTCCCCACCAAGATGCCGTCGAGACTGTCCGTGGTGGACGGAGACACAATGCCTGACAGCGAAGAGGCGAGGAGCGAGTCTCGCTCGGGCGGCGACGGTGAGTGCGAAAAGCAAGATCCGGCAAAGAGAGGAAGCCGATGACGGGAGGTCGCGCACGGGAGATGGCTCGGATCAGGGAAGAGAAAAGAACGCGTAGAAGAGGATCGGGCGGCGCTCGAATGAAATTGGAAGAAAACTAAAGAGTGACCGGATAAAGGAGAAAAGAAATCGACGAACCGAGTGGAAACGGAAGGGATCGGGAAAACTAAATGGTTTTTATTAAATCCATTAATTCCTAGCAGATAGTCTAAACAGGCTTTACAAAAGCCTATCCACTTTATCCCCATAAAATGTCCATAAGACCTCCGTTTAAATCCAGAAAAATTTCTAAAAATTTCTAAAAAATTCCACAAGATATTTTATCAATTACCGAGGAATATATTTTTTTTCGGTATTTTACATTCTCCCCCACTTATAAAAATTTGGTCCCCAAATTTCGTACTAACATGCAAAAATTACTTTAAGCAAGTTTCCGAAATAACCACATACATTCCTCAAGTGAACAGATGAGGGTATCGAGCTCGGATAGTATCTTCCAGCTCTCATGTAGCCTCCTCATCGGTATGATGCTGTCATCCAACTTTTATGAGTCGGATGGTTTTCGTCCCACTACTATCGCTCCTTGCGACCCAGGCTTCATCCTGGAATCACCTCGTAAGTCGCATTAGACTGAGGTAGAATTCGGAACCTCTTTCAGAACATAATCAACATGCGACACGTATTTCCTCAGTATAACAACAGGAAATACGTTGTGAGCACCCGCAAGTGTCGGAGGTAAAGACAACCGACAAGCTACACCTCCATAATCCACGACACAAGATCTGAATAGATCCTCCAACGTTTGAATGTCATGCTCAGACAGTCCATCAGTCCGTGGATGAAATGTTGCACTAAGCCGAAGCTCTGTGCCCATAGTCTGATGCAGACTCTGTCAAAATCGCAAGGTAAAACGTGGGTCTCTATCAGATATAATACTCAAAAGTACCCCACGCAATCCGATAATCTTTCGACAATACAACTCTGCCGGATGATCCAACGAGTACGACCCACAAATAGAAAGGAAATGAGCTGATTTGGTCATTCGATCCACATTCACCCAAATCGTATCATGTCCTTTACGGGTCCTAGGCAATCCCGTAATGCAATCAATAGTGATATGCTCCCACTTCCATTCCGAAATTGGAATGTCTTGGAGCAATCTAGCGGGTTTCTAATGTTCAACCCTCACCTGTTGGTATAGTATATATCCAGCAACAAAGTCTGCGGTATCTCTCTTCATACCATTCCACCAGTATAAACGTCTCATATCCCAGTAATCCGAGTACCACCAGGATGCATAGCAAATCTCAAATGATGTGCATCCTGTAGCAACTCTTCCTTAAAAACTGCAACTTCGGAACCCACTATCCTTATCAGAGACGGGGAATTATTTTCTCAAAAGAGAAATCCATCAACCATCCAAGATACACTCCACACACGCTGTAAGTGCATGGAAGACTATAGCGACGAATCTCACTCGTTGCAATTGTTGCAACTGTTCGCGCTCTAGCAACTCCATTGTAGCTACCTAGTAGCTTGTTAAATTCAATGAGCACTTCTGCTCCATACATCCACAAATCCAGAAAATAACTACCAAAGTCCCATCATGTATATGACAAACTATCTCGTAGTTTCTTAACTGACGTAGGCATAAGATATGCTTCATTCAACTGCATCGGAATCGTTTCGATCCCTGAAACGACGAATCTGCGTACATCATCCTTTTATCCACTCTGGAAGGATTAACTAATACTTGTGTAAAAGTTAACCGCCGTCTAGGTCTTGTAACTAGTTTCACCAGCTTCCAACTAAATGATTTCCATCATCACCTTTGTCAAACAAGTCCGTGGTTTTAGGATCTTTGTAATGGCTAGAGGGGGGGGGGTGAATAACGCGTGTTCGTTTGTTGATGGAATTCGATCGTGATCGTCTCTACAATTTCGTTAGTACGCAGCGGAAAAAGAAATAATACAATAATGAAATAAACAATCACACATGAACACAATTGTTTAACGTGGTTCGGAACCGCACGATTCCTACTCCACGGATCGGGTTCGTACGAACCTTAGCGATGCCAATCACACACCACTATAAAACACTCCTTCTCGACACAAGTCGGAGGCGGAGAAACCCCTTACAAACTACTCTTACAACAATAAGAGATGAATACAAGCAATATACAATAATACAATACAAAACTAGTAAAGAAAACAACTTTACAAATGCCTTTGGATTGCTTGCTTGTTGATCGCTTGAATCGTGGTTGAAGACCCTGATTTGCAATAGCAAATCGCCTCAAGACGTCCAAGAAATCGATGCCAAATTCCTCCATCACGAGCTCCTTATAAAGCTTCAACCTGTGCTGGAAAAAGTCGATCAGTCGACTGCTCGGGACCATCAGTCTGTTGGTGCAATCGGCCCAGGACTCGAGTTTGACTCGAGTGATGTTTTGATGTTCGACAAAAATATATGACAATGTAATTGCCAAGGTAAAGTCCAAGTCATGGGTACTTGGCATGGAAAGTCCAAGTGGAACACTTGGCATTTGGTAAAGTCCAAGTCTTGAGTACTTGGCATGAAAAGTCCAAGTGGGACACTTGGCACATGAAAAGTCCAAGCATGGGTCTTGGCAATGTAAAAGTCCACCATGGGTTGGCAAGGGAAATTCCATGCATGGTCTTGGCATTTGAGAAGTCCAACATGGGTTGACAAGGGAAAGTCCAAGCTTGAGTCTTGGCATGAGAAGTCCAAGGGGTTTGATATTGGCTGTGTAAAGTCCAAGCGGGAGTCTTGGCAGCATAAGTCCAATGGTTGGCGGCGTAAAGTCCAAGCGGAGTCTTGGCGGCGTAAGTCCAATGTGCCTTGGCGGTGTAGACACCGTTAGCATAACATAGCCGATGGAAGCACCTGAAGGCTAGCGCGATGGATGAACAAGTCATGGATGACTTGGAGGGATCCGAGAGGCGTGAGGCTGATGGAGGTGGCTAGAAGGCTTAGGTCTAGGCTAAGGGTGGTCTAGCAAGTATGGGGGCACCATACTTGGGCTAAAACCTCATGTTTGAGGTGTGCGGTCGGCCCGGTGCCATGTGGCGGCCGACCGACCGAGTCAACTAGGGTTTGATCGGGAAGTAGCCTAGCAGCTTGATCGCCGGAGGATGGAAGTCGATCGATGGCAGCAATCGGATCGGATTGCATGATCGGCGGCGGGTGCTCGAATTCGGCCACAGAGTGTAGTCTCACTCGACCACTGGGACCAGCAGTTGAGTGAGGACACCATCAGTCGACTGATGGGTTTGATCAGTCGACTGATGGTAGATCCGTTGAACTTATCCAGCGTGGATCTAGCCGTTGTCTCACGACAACAGTGGCATCAGTCGAATGATGGTCCCGAGCAGTCGACTGATCGACTTTTTTCAGTACAGGTTGAAGCTTTATAAGGAGCTCGTGATGGAGGAATTTGGCATGGTTCTTTGAGGCGATTTGGGGCGAAGAGTGCTACTCGATCAACCTAGCGATCAAGCATTCAAGAGCATTTGTAAAGTGTTTTTCTTTACTAGTCTTGCTTTGTATTTCATTGTATTTGCTTGTAGCTTTTGATTATTGTTGTAATCATCTTGTACGAGATTTCTCCGCCTCCGGATTGTTCCGAGAAGGAGTGTTTTATAGTGGTGTGTGATTGACATCGCTAGGGTTTGTACGAACCCGATCCATGGAGTAGGAACCGTGCGGTTCCGAACCATGTTAAACAATTGTGTTCGTGTGTGATTGTTTATTTCGTTATTGTATTATTTCTATTTCCGCTGCGTCCTAACGAAATTGTAGAGACGATCACGATCAAATTCCATCAACGAACGAACATGCGCTATTCACCCCCCTCTAGCCATTACAAAGATCTTAACAAGTGGTATCAGAGCCCGGGGCTCTTCTACGGATTAACAACCAAGGGAGCACGCTAGAGGAACAAGATGGAATTCAAGGAGAGATTGGGTGACGACATCAACGTTCCGCCTTCCTTCGACTGTGAACATTTCGCGTATTAGAAAGGTAAAATGGAATATTTTCTAATGACGAATATATAAAATTGGTTTGCTGTGATTATAGGTTTTGATGCTCCGAGAGGAGAGAATGGCGAAATCCTCAAAATGAAGCGATGGACCGAGGAGCAACGTCAAAAATTCAAGACAACCGTTAAGGTAACAAAAATGTTGATTAATTTGATACCTAACGACATTTTGTCTAGATTAGGAAGCTATAAGGATGCCAAGGAGTTGTGGAACAAGTTGGTCAAGTTCTACGACAATCCCGAATCGGTCCAAGAAGACTTGGAAGAGGAGGAGACCGAAGAGGAAACTTCATCATCCTCACAAGAAAGTGGAGATTCGGAGGTTGATAGGGAATCAACTTCTGAATCGGTGGAAGAGGAGGTGAAAGAATTGGAGGAGACCTTCACCTCTAGGATTGAGGGGGAGGAAGTTAGACCATCCACTTCGGAGCAAGAGTCAAGTCAAGAAGAAGCCTCTACTTCCGGTCAAGAGGAAGAGCAATCTCGAGTTTCCGCCACAACCCTAGGTAACTCAAACACATCAATTTCTAATAAAAATCATATCATGTGTTTTGAGTGTAGGGAATTTGGGCATTACAAGAGCAAATGCCCAAAGAAGGTTAAGAAAGCTCCTCTGGCGCCCAAAAGTCAACAAAAGTCAAAGGATGCCGGTTCCCCAAGTCAAAAGAGCAAGGAGCATGTTATATGCTTCAAGTGCAATTCAAAAGGACGGAATCAATGTCCTAGGGGGAAGAAGAAGATCCAAGAGAGAGCTACACATGTAGGGGGAGCTTCCAAAGCTAACCCTAAGGTATTTTTAAATAAAGCTCTTTATTCAAATAATGTCAAAAAGCATGCTAGAAATAATTTTAGCAATCTTGCTATCTATCACAAAGAGCATGCTAGAAATAAGGAATTTTGTCTAGGAGCTAAGAAAGTCAACCTTAGGAATAAGGAAAATTTTGGGACTAATGTCCCTAAAAATATCTTACCTAGGGAATCAATTAGGAAAATAGGAGAACACCTAGGTCTTAATCCCAAATGGACTAGGCATATGCCTAGGAAGACCCATGCCCAAGGATTAACTAAAAATTCAAAAAATGGGCAATTAGAAAAGGAAAATCAAGTCTTGAGGTCAAGGCTTGAAAAGATAGAGAAGACCCTTGCAAAAATGCAAAATCAATTTCAAGGGTCAAGAGGTCAACATTTAGGGTCGAGAAGTCAAAGCCTAGGGTCTAATGGTCAAAAATCAAGACCTAGGAAACTAGATTCATCCAAGGGCAAACTTAAGCCCAAGGAAACCTATCACAGTGTTCCATTTGATTATGGAACACAAACTAGGTCTAGGAAGACCAAGGTCAATAGGGAAGTCATCCCTAGAGTTGACCAAGGGTTGTGCCTAGTGGCTAAGGTTTCTAGGAAACCTAGGGTGGCCACTAAGAAGGTTGCAAGGGGAGTTACCCCTAGAGTAAACCTAGGTAAGACCAAAATGACCAAGGCTAATAAGCCTAGGAGGGTCATTAGGAAGGTATCTAGGGAGGTTATCCCTAAAGAATACCTAATTAACCCTAGGAGCTCAAATAGGTTTTGGGTTCCTAAGAGCGTGATTGATTCACGCTAGATGGGGTTAGGGTGTGCCAACCTTGATTGGATGGGTAGTTAACTCAACCATGATAAAGGTGGCACTTTAGGTTATTTTCAAGGTTAGGGTCACCTTGGAAATACATTTGAGTTTTAATTCTAAAAGATTTTAGGATGTGCCAATATTATTTGAGAAGTTTGATAAAATGATCAAATTGGCACAATTTAGGTTTAGAGGTTGGTGTGCCATTTTGGGTTTTTGGCACACTTGGGAGAAAAGTAGAAATATGGCAAAATATGATGAATTATATCAAATGACAATTAATATTAAGATTTAGGTATTATTATACCTATATATTTTATATGCCATGCTTTGTTTGCCATATAACATGTCATGACATCATGCTTATGTTTATTCATTGTATATGTCATGTTCATGTTTTAGGATTAAGGTTTTAAATGTCATGTGTTTTTAGATTTTCTCATATGCCATGACATCATGATCATTGGCCATGCTTAATTATTGCTATCTTTATGCCATGATCATTTCATGCATTTAATTGATTAAAATTAAACTAAGGACAATGGCATGACTTGAAGTCCCATTTATAAGGGAATCAAGTAAGGTTGCCTAGGAAATGCATGAAACCCTAGATTAAATGAACCAAAACCCACATCTCACATCCAATTGACATGTATGTGTATTTATACACCCTAGATACATGTGAGATGCTAGGATATGAGTTAAGTTCAAGGTGCATAGTTTTTGCATCTAGTTGAACCCAAACTCATCTTAACTCAACATGTGGATCATTGGGAAAGCTTGTGTACAAGTCATGTACATAGAGCCCAAGGAATGTGATCCAAAATAGGTTTTCAAAAACATTTTGAAATCATTTTGAAAAACCTTGGTGAAGTCTATCTTTTGATTGCAATCACCATTGATAGAGTTGATACAAAATAGGGCCAAAACATTAAAAATTTCAATGGTTTTGAGTTTTGTATCAAACTCACTATTTTATGGGTAAAATATTTTTCAAACATTTTTTACCCATTGTATTAGTCATAAGTATTATACGTATCAAATTTCGTGATTTTTCGATATACGTATAATTAGTTATGATTTTTCAAAACTCATTTCTAATAATTGAAAATCGAGATTTTTGATGTCGATCGATCGCTTACAGGTGTCGATCATGATTTCTGAATCACTTGACTGATAGCCTGATTTCGGGGCAACCAAAGTTGTTTAACCCGATTTCAGCTGCAGTTAAGGTCTCTAACCACTCCTAACCCTAGGATATGCTTTGGGAAGCATGATGAAGGGTGAAAATCCATTGGATATGGATTAGGAGAAGTGTTTAGGGTTTGTATCAATTTTAAGGTGTTGGAAAGTTCAATGTTGAATTTCTAACCTTAATTTTGATGGCTTAGAGTTCCTATTGGCTTAAGGACTTCCCAAGGACATTGTTGGTGCAATGGTCAAGGGGGAGCAAGCCTTTAGGGGGAGGTATCCATCTTGGGATGATGGATGTGTTTTTTTCTCCTTGAAGAGGAGAAGTTATTGGGAGAGTATCATCAATTGGGAAAATTGATGGGTTTTTGATACCCAATTTGGAAATTGGGAGAGTGAATAGGATTGCCTCTCTTGAGGGATATGGAACTTATCACTAGAAAGATGGTAGACATCCTAGGTATTTTTGGACCAAGGGGGAGATTGTAAGATCTCATTGGGACATGAGACTTTGACCTCCTTGGAGAGATAACCTTTTTGATGTTAATCAAAAAGGGGGAGAATGTTTGGGGGAGAACATTTGGAGAATGTTTAAGATTACCAATTTGGGATAATTTGTAAGGGATTTGAGTTAGTGTTCTAACTCAATGATTAGTTTGTTTTTGTCAAACATCAAAAAGGGGGAGATTGTTGGTGCAATCGGCCCAGGACTCGAGTTTGACTCGAGTGATGTTTTGATGTTCGACAAAAATATATGACAATGTAATTGTCAAGGTAAAGTCCAAGTCATGGGTACTTGGCATGGAAAGTCCAAGTGGAACACTTGGCATTTGGTAAAGTCCAAGTCTTGAGTACTTGGCATGAAAAGTCCAAGTGGGACACTTGGCACATGAAAAGTCCAAGCATGAGTCTTAGCAATGTAAAAGTCCAACATGGGTTGACAAGGGAAAGTCCAAGCATGGTCTTGGCATTTGAGAAGTCCAACATGGGTTGGCAAGGGAAAGTCCAAGCTTGAGTCTTGGCATGAGAAGTCCAAGGGGTTTGATATTGGCTGCGTAAAGTCCAAGCGGGAGTCTTGGCAGTATAAGTCCAATGATTGGCTGCGTAAAGTCCAAGCGGAGTCTTGGCGACGTAAGTCCAATGTGCCTTGGCGGTGTAGACACCGTTAGCATGACATAGCCGATGGAAGCACCTGAAGGCTAGCGCGATGGATGAATAAGTCATGGATGACTTGGAGGGATCCGAGAGGCGTGAGGCTGATGGAGGTGGCTAGAAGGCTTAGGTCTAGGCTAAGGGTGGTCTAGCAAGTATGGGGGCACCATACTTGGGCTAAAATCTCATGTTTGAGGTGTGCCAGTCGACTGGTGCCATGTGGCAGTCGACATGACCGAGTCAACTAGGGTTTGACTGCGGGAAGTGGCCTAGCGATTGCCGGGATGATAATGATTGATGGCTCGGCGATCGGCCGATCATGATCGTGACCGGTTCTCGAATTCGGCCACGAGTGTAGTCTCATTCGGCCACGGACCGGTGAGTGAGGACACCATCAGTCGACTGATGGGTTTGATCAGTCGACTGATGGTAGATCCGTTGGACTTATCCAGCGTGGATCTAGCCGTTGTCTCACGACAACAGTGGCATCAGTCGACTGATGGTCCCGAGCAGTCGACTGATCGACTTTTTCCAGCATAGGTTGAAGCTTTTTAAGGAGCTCGTGATGGAGGAATTTGGCATGGTTCTTTGAGACAATTTGGGGCGAGTTGTTGCTGCAATTCAGGGTCTCCAAGTGCTACTCGATCAACCTAGCGATCAAGCATTCAAGAGCATTTGTAAAGTATTTTTCTTTACTAGTCTTGCTTTGTATTTCATTGTATTTGCTTGTAGCTTTTGATTATTGTTGTAATCATCTTGTACGAGGTTTCTCCGCCTCCGGATTGTTCCGAGGAGTGTTTTATAGTGGTGTATGATTGGCATCGCTAGGGTTCGTACGAACCCGATCCGTGGAGTAGGAACCGTGCGGTTCTGAACCACGTTAAACAATTGTATTCGTGTGTGATTGTTTATTTCGTTATTATATTATTTCTATTTCCGCTACGTACTAACGAAATTGTAGAGACGATCACGATCAAATTCCATCAACGAATGAACACGCGCTATTCACCCCCCCCTCTAGCCATTACAAAGATCTTAACACAGTCGACTGATGCCACTGTTGTCGTGAGACAACGGCTAGATCCACATGGATAAGTCCAACGGATCTACCATCAGTCGACTGATCAAACCCATCAGTCGACTGATGGTGTCCTCACTCGACTGCTGGTCCCATCGGTCGAGTGAGACTACACTCTGTGGCCGAATTTCCGAGCACCAGTCGACTTATTATGCAATCAGTCGACTGCTCGAGCCATCAGTCGACTGCCATCCTCTAGCAGTCGACTGCTAGGCCACTTCCCGCAGTCAAACTCTAGTTGACTCGGTCCAGTCGACTGCCACATGACACCAGTCGACTGACACACCTCAAACATGAGGTTTTAGCCCAAGTATGGTGCCCCCATACTTGCTAGACCACCCTTAGTCTATTCCTAAGCCTTCTAGCCACCTCCATCAGCCTCACGCCTCTCAGATCCCTCCAAGTCATCTATGACTTGTTCATCCATCACGCTAGCCTTCAGGTGCTTCCATCGGCTATGTCATGCTAACGGTGTCTACACCACCAAGGCACATTGGACTTACATCGCCAAGACTCCGCTTGGACTTTATGCCGCCAACCATTGGACTTATGCTGCCAAGACTCCCGCTTGGACTTTACGCAGCCAATATCAAACCCCTTGGACTTCTCATGCCAAGACTCAAGCTTGGACTTTCCCTTGCCAACCCATGTTGGACTTCTCAAATGCCAAGACCATGCTTGTACTTTCCCTTGCTAACCAATGTTGGACTTTTACATTGCCAAGACCCATGCTTGGACTTTTCATGTGCCAAGTGTCCCACTTGGACTTTCCATGCCAAGTACTCAAGACTTGGACTTTACCAAATGCCAAGTGTCCCACTTGGACTTTCCATGCCAAGTACCCAAGACTTGGACTTTCCCATGACAATTACATTGTCATATGTTTTTGTCGAACATCAAAACATCACTCGAGTCAAACTCGAGTCCTGGTCAATCGTGACCTGGGCCGATTGCACCAACAATCTCCCCCTTTTGATGTTTTACAAAAACCAAACAAAACATTGAGTTAGAACACTAACTCAAATCCCTTACCAATTATCCCAAATTGGTAATCTTAAACATTCTCCAAATGTTCTCCCCCAAACATTCTCCCCCTTTTTGACTAACATCAAAAAAGTCTTCTCTCCAAGGAGGTCAATGTCTCATGTTCCAATGAGATCTTACAATCTCCCCCTTGGTCTAAAAATATCTAGGATGCCTACCATCTTCCTAGTGATAAGTCCCATATCACTCAAGAGAGGCAATCCTATTCACTCTCCCAATTTCCAAATTGGGTATAAAAAACCCATCAATTTTCCCAAATTGATGATACTCTTCCAATAACTTCTCCTCTTCAAGGAGAAAAACACATTCATCATCCCAAGATGGATACCTTCCCCTAAAGGCTTGCTCCCCCTTGACCATTGCACCAACAATGTCCTTGGGAAGTCCCTAATCCAATAGGAACTCTAAGCCATCAAAATTAAGGTTAGAAATTCAACATTGAACTTTCCAACACCTTAAAATTGATACAAACCCTAAACACCTCTCCTAATCCATATCCAATGGATTTTCACCTTTTATCATGTTTCCCAAAGCATATCATAGGGTTAGGAGTGGTTAGGGACTTTAACCGCAGCTGAAATCAGGTTAAACAACCTAGGTTACTCCGAAATCAGGCTATCATTCGAGTGATTCAGAAATCAGTCGACTGGAACCTCCATCAGTCGACTGCCACCCAGGGCAGTCGACTAATAACTGAAAAATCCGATTTTCAATTATTAGAAACGAGTTTTAGAAAATCATAAGTAATTCTACGTATTTTAAAAAATCACGAAATTTGATACGTATATTACTTATAGTCAATACAATGGGTGAAAAATATTTGAAAATTATTTTACCCATAAAATAGTGAGTTTGATACAAAACTCAAAACCATTGAAATTTTCAATGTTTTGTCCCTATTTTGTATCAACTCTATCAATGGTGATTGCTATCAAAAGATAGACTTTACCAAGGTTTTTCAAAATGATTTCAAAATGTTTTCAAAACCTTATTTTGGATCATATTCCTTGAGCTATATGCACATGACTTGTACACAAGCTTTCCCAATGATCCACCTATGATTTAAAATGAGTTTTAGTTCAACTAGATTCAAAAACTATGCACCTTGAACACAACTCATATCCTAGCATCTCACGTGTATCTAAGGTGTATAAATACACATACATGTCAATATGATGTGAGATGTGAGTTTTGGTTACCTTAATCTAAGGGTTCATGCATTTTTCTAGGCAACCCTACTTGATTCCCTTATAAATGGGACTCCAAGTCATGCCATTGTCCTTAAATCAATTCTCAATCAAGTTAATGCATGAATGTATGATCATGGCATAAATGATAGCATTATTAAAACATGGCCAATGATCATGATGTCATGGCATATGATAAAAACTAGAACACATGACATTTTCCTAAACCTAAGCATACTCATGACATATAAATGATAGAACAAAAATATGATGTCATGTCATGGCATATGGCAAACAAAGCATGACATATAAAATATATAGGTATAATAATACCTAAATTTTAATATTAATTGTCATTTGATATAATTAATCATATTTTGCCATATTTCTACCTTTCTCCCAAGTGTACCAAAAACCCAAAATGGCACACTAACCTCTAAATCTAAATTGTGCCAATTTGATCATTTTATCAAACTTCTCAAATACTATTGGCACATCCTAAAATCTTTTAGGATTAAGACTCAAATGTATTTCCAAGGCAACCATAATCTTGAAACTAACCTAAAGTGCCACCTTTATCATGGTTGAGTTAAATACCCATCCAATTAAGGTTGGCACACCCTAAACCCATCTAGCGTGAATCAATCACGCTCTTAGGAACCCAAAACCGATTTGAGCTCCTAGGGTTTATTAGGTATTCCTTAGGGATAACCTCCCTAAATACCTTCCTAATGACCCTCCTAGGCTTGTTAGCCTTGGTCATTTGGGTCTTACCTAGATTGGCTCTAGGGGTAACTCCCCTTGCAACCTTCTTAGTGGTCACCCTAGGTTTCCTAGAAACCCTAGCCACCAGGCACACCCTTTGGTCAACTCTAGGGATGACTTCCCTATTGACCTTGGTCTTCCTAGACCTAGTTTGTGTTCCATAATCAAATGAAACACTATGGTAAGCCACCTTAGGCTTAGGTTTGTGACCCAAACCTTGCTTGCCCTTGGTTGACTTTTGACTTTGAGGTCCTAGGTGTTGTCTTTGAGTCCTAGACCTTTGACTCTGACCATTAGACCCTTGAAATTGATTTTGGATCTTATTGAGGGTCTTTTCTAATTTTCAAGCCTTGACCTCAAGGGTTGGTTCTCTAATTCTAATCGCCCAATTTTAGAATTTTGATTTAAATCATGGGCATGGGACTTTCTAGGCATATGCCTAGTCCATTTAGGATTAAGACCTAGATGATCTTGTACCTTCCTAATTGTCTCCCTAGGTAAAATTTGTCTAGAATTATTTGACCTAGGGTTGTCCTTAGGTAAAATATTTCTAGGGACATTAGTCCCAAATTTCTCCTTCTTCCTAAGGTTGATATTTTTGGCTCATAGACAAAATTCCTTATGTCTAACATGCTCTTTGTGATAAATAGCAAGATTGCTAAAATTATTTCTAGCATGCTTTTTACTAAAATTTAAGGAATGAGCATTGTTTAAATATACCTTAGGGTTTGCCCTAGAGGCTCCCCCTACTTATGATGCTCCATCTTGTCCCTTCTTCTTTCCCCTAGGACATTGACTCCGGTAATGCCCCTTTGAGTTGCACTTGAAGCATATGATATGCTCCTTGCTCTTTTGACTTGGGGAATCAGCATCCTTTGACTTTTGTTGACTTTTGGACGCCGGAGGAGCTTTCTTAACATTCTTTGGGCACTTGCTCTTATAGTGCCCAAATTCCCTACACTCAAAACACATGATATGATTTTTATTACAAATTGATATGTTTGAGTTACCTAGGGCCGTGGTAGAAGCTCGAGCTTGCTCTTCCTCTTGACCGGAAGTAGAAGCTTCTTCTTGACTTGGCTCTTGCTCCGAAGTGGATGGTCTAACTTTCTCCCCCTCAATCCTAGAGGTGGAGGTCTCCTCCAATTCTTTCACCTCCTCTTCCTCTTCTTGTTGGACCGATGATGAGTTTTCATGGAGCTTTGCCACTTGGCTCCATAACTCCTTAGCATCCATATAATTGCCTAACATGCACAAGATATTTTTAGGTAGTAAATCAATTAAAAACTTCAATACCTTATCATCTTTCTCGAAGGCTTGGACTTGCTCTTCGGTCCATCTCTTCTTTTTGAGGAAACCGCCCCTTGGTCCTTTTGGATATTCGAATCCATCCATTAATATTGACCACTCCTCAAAATCTTTCACCATCAAAAAATCTTCAATCCTTTTCTTCCAAGAATTGAAGCCTTCTCGTCCATAGAATGAATAGGGAATTAGGGTGTTGATATCCCATCCCAATGGTTCTTCCATCTTCACCCTCTAGCTTTTTGTCTTAGCTCCCGACGGTTAGTCTGTAGAAGAGCCCCAGGCTATGATACTACTTGTTAGGATCTTTGTAATGGCTAGAGGGGGGGGGGGGTGAATAGCGCGTGTTCGTTCGTTGATGGAATTCGATCGTGATCGTCTCTACAATTTCGTTAGTACGCAGCGGAAAAAGAAATAATACAATAACGAAATAAACAATCACACATGAACACAATTGTTTAACGTGGTTCGGAACCGCACGGTTCCTACTCCACGGATCGGGTTCGTACGAACCCTAGCGATGCCAATCACACACCACTATAAAACACTCCTCGACACAAGTCGGAGGCGGAGAAACCCCTTACAAACTACTCTTACAACAATAAGAGATGAATACAAGCAATATACAATAATACAATGCAAAACTAGTAAAGAAAACAACTTTACAAATGCCTTTGGATTGCTTGCTTGTTGATCGCTTGAATCGTGGTTGAAGACCCAGATTTGCAACAGCAAATCACCTCAAGACGTCCAAGAAATCGATGCCAAATTCCTCCATCACGAGCTCCTTATAAAGCTTCAACCTGTGCTGGAAAAAGTCGATCAGTCGACTGCTCAGGACCATTAGTCGACTGATGCCACTGTTGTCGTGAGACAACGGCTAGATCCACGCTGGATAAGTCCAATGGATCTACCATCAGTCGACCGATGGTGTCCTCACTCGACTGCTGGTCCCAGCGGTCGAGTGAGACTACACTCTGTGGCCGAATTCCCGAGCACCACCGATCGATCATGTAATCGCCGATCGCTGAGCTCATCGATCAGCCATCCTCCGCACATCGCTAGCTACTAAACCATAGTTGACTAACATGAGGTTTTAGCCCAAGTATGGTGTCCCCATACTTGCTAGACCACCCTTAGCCTAGACCTAAGCCTTCTAGCCACCTCCATCAGCCTCACGCCTCTCGGATCCCTCCAAGTCATCTATGACTTGTTCATCCATCGCGCTAGCCTTCAGGTGCTTCCATCGGCTATGTCATGCTAACGGTGTCTACACCGCCAAGGCACATTGGACTTACGCCGCCAAGACTCCGCTTGGACTTTACGCCGCCAACCATTGGACTTATGTTGCCAAGACTCCCGCTTGGACTTTACGCAGACAATATCAAACCCCTTGGACTTCTCATGCCAAGACTCAAGCTTGGACTTTCCCTTGCCAACCCATGTTGGACTTCTCAAATGCCAAGACCATGCTTGGACTTTCCCTTGCTAACCAATGTTGGACTTTTACATTGCCAAGACCCATGCTTGGACTTTTCATGTGCCAAGTGTCCCACTTGGACTTTCCATGCCAAGTACTCAAGACTTGGACTTTACCAAATGTCAAGTGTCCCACTTGGACTTTCCATGCCAAGTACCCAAGACTTGGACTTTCCCATGACAATTACATTGTCATATGTTTTTGTCGAACATCAAAACATCACTCGAGTCAAACTCGAGTCCTGGTCAATCGTGACCTGGGCCGATTGCACCAACACGTGGTATAGTAATGTCAAGCATTCTATCCACATCTACGGAATTAACCAAAACATACAAGGAAAATCACCATCTACGGTGGTCGAGTGCGCAACTCCAACTACCACAATCAACAGTGGCCAGGTTACGCAACTCCAACAACCACAAACTGATCCAATCGTGTCTAGGATACATGATTCTCAAATTCATGGACGACTAAATCGTTAATTAGTCTAACAACTTAATCAAAACTCATACAATTCATACCAAGTATGAAATTGTTGTCTCTACACACCTGCATCCCCTTTACTCTACACTGATGATATATATTAATCATCACAACGACAATGATAATCATATGACATCATGTCACTACAATATCAGTACTTCAGTCGTAAACCAACCTTAGAGTATACACAGGTGTCTTTGGCCGATCTAAATAGATCATCTATCCACAATGAAGGATATTCTTCACTACAACTATTGTATTCCATCATCGATAATCGATGCATACTTTCAAAGGTCCATCTCTCTTTCAACAAAGAGTTCCGGATCTTTTCAAGGAAGAACACTGGGATAGATAAATATTCCCTCCAACATCTCCTATAATCGTAACTCACGTTCTTCCAATTCTTTTATAGTGTTTAACAACACTGATACCAACAAAACTATCACCCAGTCTGTGATCTTCGATATCGAAACTATTTCCGCAATCATTTCGATCGCCTACTCCACTTGCCTAAGCAACGGCAAGGCTAGGAGTTCATCCGCAACTACATCCGAATACTCTCAGATTATACGCACATCCGAGAGCATATCGTACCATACTTCCAACAATTTGACCATCCGTAAGGATATGTCTACAGTAAAAGTATGTCTATCAAAGTCTAAGGGCCTCCCTTGACTTCTTAATTATTGGTCTACATCTCACCTGACGGTAGAGATACCACCGACCCACAAGTCGATGTATAGGAACCCTTTTTAATCCAACTGAGAATGTTCTAGAAATAACTACCTGTAAACTACAAGTATCTCCCAATATATTAACCCAGAGAGTAAAACTAGAGTAATACCCTGAACGATGAAATATCTGTCGATTCGATCCCAAAGGCTCCATGAAGGTCTCGGCCTTTCTCCGAAGAGAATAAGATCAGATCCAACAGTCTGCGATAAAACGGTCGCATTTCTGCGATGAATGATCCAAGGATTTTTCCCAGATCATCTGATCCATCCCTAAATCCTACGAGCTACAACTGTAGAATACCGAATAGATACGACCTTCGTCGTATACTCTCTCTTCTGCACTAAGCAAAACACATCTGGAGGTAATTGCTTGTTGTTGTCTGTTGAGTCTTCTACAATGTCTTCTGCTGATGCTGCTTCCGTGCTGATCTCTGCTGAAGGGGAGTATCAAGGAACTCCAACCACTCCTGAGGTAGTAGGTCGCTGCTGATGAGATAACCTAATCTTCTGTGCTAATCTCTGCTGTCAAGACAATGCATCTTCCTCCCGGAACACCATCGATAGTCTTCAACTGAATCTTCAAGGTACACCTCCTCCACTGTACTGGTTTCTCAACAATAGCAACAGCTGAACTGCTCCAACGGATAATCTGGCTTCACGTGTCTTCGTGATCTGCACTGCACGCCCACAATCCCTTCGGAGTCTTTATTCTGATTTTGCTGATATCCACGAGAACATC
The DNA here is from genome assembly GCA_025175895.1 of Wurfbainia villosa. Lineage (NCBI taxonomy): Eukaryota > Viridiplantae > Streptophyta > Magnoliopsida > Zingiberales > Zingiberaceae > Wurfbainia > Wurfbainia villosa. Next base: position 113,710,608 of record CM045991.1, read on the forward strand.
CTGATGATCCACGGCTGGTCTTCTATAATCGAAAAGTAGCTCAAGGCCTGTGACCCTAATCTTACTCCTTTTATCCAATAGTTGGAGACTTCTGACTCTATTAAGTTGACCTGCATTATTTTCTTATCGGTCTCCAACTCTTAAACCCTTGTACGGAGTCATTTCTAAACTCCTGTCTCAATCCAACGTCTTCCGGCAGGGTCTGATAGAAGATCTCGACATCCTAATCCAACTATAAGCCAATAACCCTGGGTGGCTTAACTCATCCATTCATCTTCTTGAGCTATTAGGTGATCGTAACCTCCGCAAGTCTCACGACTCTGCACAATACACAATTACTAACCGAGCACCCTTTCTTGAAGCTCAAGAATTCCTTACAATGTGTCACTAAAAGTGACACGGGGAAATACACTCTTTCAACATCACTAATCCATGGTCAAGTGATATTTTATTTCCCGAAGATTATTTTCTGTATTTATCACCAAATATCGACTTGATCTCGATAATGGTATGCAAACAACTCTTCTTTCTCGTATAACATGAGTTAAGTACTCAAAAGTACTCTCCAAGTTATACATCTCAGTACGAACAACTCAGGGATAAAATCCCTATGAAACACCGTAACCTAGTCTTCAGCTATCTGCATCAACAATAGACAATTTGTCTTGTCCATTACCCAACAGGTAATAATTTGACTAGCTTAATTAGTCAAAATCTCTAAGAGAAATGTGACGACTTGACCCCTGTTTTCCGACTCGGTATCAGTCGGCTCTCAAAGGTAAATCACCTTTTCGACACAGGTTCAAGACTCACAGACTTAACAGGTCATTCCCATGGTCAACTCATACCACGGTTCTGAACAATAACCAACACACTACAGGTTATTCCCTGTTATATACACTAAAAGCATAGCCAACAAAACCGAGAGTATAAACCCTATCGGCAACTTCGGTTGGTCGCCTCGGTGGACTACCCTTACTACAAGTCTGCATAGGTGTCATAACTCTATTGTATACACCTACTGTTCAAATTTAGATAAATATCTACTAAACCATAAGTTTTTCAGGAATTCTTACCTCGTGCTGCTTGGAGCTCAGGCCGCTGTCCATCTCATCTCAAAACCCAAAACCGAATAAATCGACTCTCGAGAATCCAAGACTCGACACAAAACAACATTGTATGGCATCGCATAACCTTGGGCTCTGATACCACTAAAGTTGTCATGCCCCGAGAGCATACCGAGCCAAAAATCAAACGGACGACACCTCCCCTGTACGTGGCAACATTTCGGGTTAATACAAGGCCCGTAGGCCCACAATAACAATAACATAACAAATAAAAACACAACAACATAACGAAACACAGCGGAAACTAATACAACGACATACCCATAACCCCACATATACAATACATCCACATCATGCATACCGGTATGACTAACACACCACAACCACATACAGTACATCGACAAAATCCGAATCTACAAGTCCACAACACAGTACACTACGAAAACTCCAAATACAATACACGACGGACGCAAAGCCCAAAACCAATACGGGAGCCTCGGAGGTGAGATGAGATGTCAGCCAGCGGTGCTCCAAGCTGTCACAAAGTCTTCTACCTGTTACCTGGGCGACAGAAAACCCAGGGTCCGTGGGGGGTGGTGAGTAAAACTCAGCAGGTAATAGAAAAACATGTATATATGTCATATCACATGTATTTTCAACAACATACTCTAGAGGTACAACAGGTATATAAATACAAGCATATACCGTTTAACCAAATAAACAACATAAAAATGCAGACATACCTGAAGTCTGCTATGCTACTCTGATCCAACCTGAACATATATCAAACATATATATATATATAACAGGAAGAGTAGATCAACTCACAATATACTCTAGCTACAGGTCAAGGTATCTAATGGTCTGTCCAACCCATACCAGTATCCGACACAATCGTATAACAAATGAAAGAAACATGCATGAATATGATGTACACCCAAATGCAACAATCATAGTACAATCAAATGCAACATCACAATAATCATATATATATAGACCGCATCTATATATATATTAATCTCAACCATCCATATATATATATATACATGCATATATGTATATATATATGGTAATATGCAAAGCGCCATAAGATACGGCAATGCAGCATGCATGGTCATGTCTGCTCACCCCTACTCGCTACCACGACCCCAGTGTGGCCTAGGTGGCACGACATGACAACTGTCCCAACTCACACCAACCACTGCTATAGAGTGGCCGAGTGGGTAGTATAATCAAGTAGCATATGAGCGTAAAGAGCTCGCTACACAACGGAGGTCCCTGCTGCTGGTCACTCCGACTAACACTACCAATGAGTGGTCGAGTACCACGCACCCAGGACAACAACACGTAACTCCAACTACCACCGTCTATAGTGGTAGAGTGCGACACAACAGATGCTCTGCCCTCACACCAGTTACTCCTCGGGGAGTGCTCTGGGAGGCAAGATGAGTGACGACTCTCTTAACCCCAAGGGAGACTATGTCGTCAGAATGCATGCATATGACATGAGTATGTTGTCACTCGTACAACCATCTACCACAGACTCTCTGTTCAATAGAGAGTCATACTCAACTGATCGACGGACTCTCTATCCTGTAGAGAGCCGTACTCAACTGATCATAACTCTCTATCCAATAGAGAGTCGTACTCAACTGATCGACGCACTCTCTATCCCAATAGAGAGTCATACTCGACTGATCATAACTCTCTCTCTAATAGAGAGTCGTACTCAACTGATCGACGTACTCTCTATCCGATAGAGAGTCGTACTCGACTAATCATATCAAGCTGGGACCACCGGTCTGCAGCGACACTCTAATCACCCTTCACTTAACCATTACACAACTCATGGTTGGTAACAGTATGCAACATACGGGTATTGGAAATAAATCCTACATTTAGGGCATTACCTACCCATAGATGACCTTTTTCCAATTTATAAATTGGGTCATCCCCCGTACTAACATTTACACCCTGCTAAACATCTAGGCCAATTTACATCACATCTATAACTCCTAAATCATGATAGGGTGTATGTGATATCAACAATTGAGCATAAATATATCCAAAGATAAGTTCAAGCATACGATAATGAGAGCAGGGTCAAGGTAATATGAACACCTAACATGCTCATATCTATAACTAAATCTGAATGCAATACATCTACCCGGACCAGGTAGGAAATTACCCACCTGTTAAATAGCTCCGCTAGTTGTCCTTGCGTGCAAGCATCTGTCATTAACCAAAGTCCTGCAAGACAACGTGAATTACGATTAAGTTCTAATATAACCAAATCGACTTCTACATCGATCTCATATTCACATATCTTATATCACCTCGGCTATATCACCGTAAGTTTACACACTAAAACCAATTAATAATTCACACTAAACCATATCAACACTCAAATCAACAATTAACTACTTCTCCTTCGAAATCTCCTTGTTCACCAATCTTCCAGTATCAACTAATATGGTAAACATGAATGAAGTTATATTTTCCAACTAGTATTCTGTAACCCCCAAAAGAACAACTTCATTCGCTAATTATTAAACATCAATTCGACTAGAACATTCACTATAATTATCATACCACAATCCAAGCATCAGATAAACCGATGAAGAACTTACCCAAACACGTAGAGATGAACCACAGCTCTGGCCATAGCTTCTTGACCTCAACTAGGATCTCAGATCCATTCACTTCCATAATCCCCTAAACCTGGTACTGATCAAGAATAATCCATTCAACCAAAAGCATATTAGCTACAACTAAATCACATCACAACTAAATCATATCACAACCAACAAGATCGAACTTACCTTGCACAACCCATCCAAATTCAGATTTCACTAATTCCCACTCCAATCACGGCGACAACTCCATGATCACAGCTTATATCCAATCACCCTATAGCTCAACAGCCACACAATCGACATATCATCAACAAACCCAATGTTTACCATGAATTACGTTGATACCCAACAAGATTCACACACATAAATTGACATATGCTAAGAGGAAATTAGATCCCACTAACCTGCCCTAAATCCCTCGGCAGCCACCATTCCCTTCCTTCCTCAGTTCACCGACCCAAGACCCTGCCAAATTCACAGAGGGATTTCAGCAAATGAAAACCACCGTATCACCAAAATCTCCTCCAAGGTAAGGCAAATTTGGTTCTTACCTCGCTCCGACTACGCTCGAATAGAAGGGAAACCCCCAAAATCTGACAGAGTGAAGCCGCTATCGAACCCTCCACTCCCGTTGGCTCTCCCACCCAATGGCACCGTCGGCAGTTGCTGGATCGCGGAGAAGCAAGGGCATCGACCTCCTTCCCCTCCGGTCGGTTTCCCCACCAAGAGGCCGTCGAGACTGTCCGTGGTGGACAGAGACACATCGCCTGGCAGTGAAGAGGCAAGGAACGAGTCTCGCTTGGGCCGCGGCGGTGAGTGCGAAAAGCAAGATCTGACAAAGAGAGGAAGCCAATGACAGGAGGTCACGCACGGGAGATGGCTCGGATCGGGGAAGAGAAAAGAACGCGTAGAAGAGGATCGGGCGGTGCTTGAATGAAATTGGAAGAAAACTAAAGAGCGACCGGATAAAGGAGAAAAGAAATCGACGAACTGAGTGGAAACGGAAGGGATCGGGAAAACTAAATGGTTTTTATTAAATCCATTAATTCCTAGCAGATAGTCTAAACAGGCTTTACAAATGCCTATCCACTTTATCCCCATAAAATGTCCATAAGACCTCCGTTTAAATCCAGAAAAATTTCTAAAAATTCTTGAAAAATTCCACAAGATATTTTATTAATTACCGAGAAATATATTTTTTTTCCAGTATTTTACAGCGACGGATTAACCCACCCCGCCATGGATCGGTCCGTTTGACAGCTCTAATCACTACTATTCCAATCGATGTAGAAAATGATGACATATCAAAGTTAAATAATTACAAGAGCTAAAAAATCTCAATTGAATCTCTATTTGGAGGAGTAAAAAAATTTACATATTATCAAGTTTTGAATATTTTCGAGCATTGAAAGAATAAAAAATATTGGTACTCAACTTTATCGGTCAATCTCAATTATAAGATTTTAGTTACTTCAAATGCTTATTTTTTAAATCATGGTACCCCATTTACCTTACCACCTTACCAATCATCGCCTCAAACTCTCAACACCTTAGTAATTTTAGATATAGTTTTTTTAATTTTTGTGGCCCGCGGGTTGGCCCGCCTAATCCGCAACCCGCCTTGGGTTGGAGATTTCTCAACCCGTTGAGATGGCGGGTCGGCCCGCCCCTCTCTGCTAAATATTGAGTTAACGACGGGTTGGCCCGCCCCGCCATGGGTCGGCCCGTTTGACAGCTCTAGTTATAGATGACTTGAAAGGATCCAATAGGTGTGAGGTTGATGGAGGTGGCTAGAAGGCTTAGGTCTAGGCTAAGGGTGGTCTATCAAGTATGAGGGCATTATACTTGGGTTAAATCTTATGTTTGAGGTTTGTCAGCCGATTGGGGTTATGACCAGTCGATTGGTCGAGAGTCGACTGACGCTTGACTGTCGCCTAGTGGCCTTGGTAGTCGACTGCCATCTTTGGGCAGTCGACTGCCATGGAGGGCAGTCGACTGTTGTTTGTGACCACGGATACAAAAAGTTCCGTAGTCGACTAGGTAGTCGACTGACGGGGCAGCAGTCGACTGATGAGCTATACGTTGGAATTTTTCTAGCGTGGATTAAGCCGTTGTGAGACAACAACTACAGGAGCAGTCGACTGATGGGTATAGGCAGTCGACTTCCAGACAAAAATCAACCCGAGTTGCAGCTTTATAAGGAGCTCGAAGAGGAGGATTTTGGCAATGGTTCTTGGGGGATTTGAAGGGGAATAGTTGGTGCTTTCCAGTCCTTCAAAGTCATTCCAAAGCAATTAACAAGTAAGCAATCTAAAGTTCTTTGTGTAAAGTTTTCTTTACTTGTATTTGTGTATTGCTTAGTTTACTTGTTGTATTTTGTTGTATTACTTTTGTAATCACTTGTAAGAGGTTTCTCCACCTTCGGATTATTCCGAGAAGGAGTTGATTAGTAGTGGTGTGTATCACTAGAGCTCATTTGAGCTCAACCCGTGGAGTAGAAACCCTAGGTTCTGAACCACGTTACATCTTGTGTTTGTGTGTTTTATGTGTTTGTCTTTGTTTTAGTTTATGTTTTATTATTTCTGTTGCACATACTAATGAATTGTAGAGACGAACTCGAACGAATTCCATCAAGAGAACAAAAATGCTATTCACCCCCCTCTAGCGCGTCATCAATGTTCCTACAATTGGTATCAGAGCTAGGAGATCTTCTACGGACTAATCGCCAAGGGAGCATCGCTAGAGGTTGAAGAGGAAAATGGAGCTGCCCAACGATGGATTTGATGGGACATCAACACTCCAATTCCATACACCTTCTATGGACGAGAAGGGTTCGATCAATGGAAGGCACGGATGGAGAATTAAGGGTTCGATCAATGGAAGGCACGGATGGAGAATTTCTTCATGATGAACTTCGAATATTGAGTCATCCTAATGAAGGGATTCGAATTTTCAAGGGGTCCAAAAGGTGGATACCTCAAGAAGAAGGGATGGACCGAAGAGCAAGCTCAAGCCTTTGAAAGAAATGATAAGGTAACACAAATGATATTAAATTTATTACCTAACGATGTCTTGTCTAGATTAGGTGAATTTCAAGATGCCAAGGAGCTATAGAGAAAATTAGCAAATCTTCATGAAAATCCCAAACCGACACAAGAAAAAGAAGAAGAGGAGTGGTCATCCTCTCAAGCTCAAGAAGAATGTGCATCATCATCCCAAGAGCTTGAGGATTCGGAAGTTGAGAGATGCTCAACATCCGGATCGAAAGAGGAAGAATTGGAGGAAGCCTCCACCTCTAGGATTGAGGGGGAAAAGATTAAATCACCGGAGCTGGAACAAGAACAAGAGCAAGAAGAACCATCTACCTCTGGGAGAGATGAAGAACCAACTCCAACTCCTACCACCGACCTAGGTAACTCAAACATTATAATTAAAGATAAAAATCACATAATATTCTTTGAGTGTAGGAAAGTCAGGCATTATAAGAGTAAGTGCCCAAAAAGAGTTAAGAAGGCTCAACTGGCGCCAAAGGTTAAGGAAGTCGGTGCCCAAAGTCAAAAGAGCAAAGAGTATATCATTTGCTTCAAATGCCATCAAAAGGGGTAGTATAGAAGCCAATTCCCTAAGGGAAGACAACCTAGCAAGGGAAAGGGAGGAGCTACACATGTAGGGGGAGCTAAGGCAAACCCTAAGGTATATTTTAATAATGCTCATTATTTACATAGTGGTCAAAAGTATGCTAGGAGTAATTTTAATATTCTTGTAATTGTGCATAATTATGAAAGACATGCTAATAGCAATAAATATATTTGCTTAGGTACTAAATCTTGCAATGTTAGGGTTAAGGATAAATTTAGAACCAATAACCTAAAAACAATTCTACATAGGGAAACTATTAGGAAGGTAGAGGATCATTTAAGCATTAACCCTAAGAAGGGTAGACATATGCCTAAGAGAAAGAATCTTTCCCAAAGAAAGAATAAAATTTCCAAATTGGGAAAATTAGAGTTAGAGAACTAAGCCTTGAGGTCAAGGCTTGAGAAGTTAGAGAAGACCCTTTAAAATATGACAAATTCAATTAAAGGGTCTAGGAGTCAAAGTTTAGGTGTTAGGAGGCAAGAGTCTTCCAAGGATAGAAAAGATTTGGGTCACAAACCTAAGTCCAAGGAAGTCATGCCAACCTACTACAATGTTCCATTTGACTATGGAACAAGTTCTAGGTCTAGGAAAACCAAGGTTACGAGGGAAGTTATCCCTAAGGCTAACCATGGTAGATGCCTAGTCGCCAAGGTTTCTATGAAACCTAGGAAAACCACAAAGAAGGTCACAAGGGAAGTTATTCCTAGAGTTGACCTAGGCAAGACCCAAATGACCAAGGCTTCAAAGCCTAGAAGAGTCATTAGGAAGGTATCAAGGGAGGTCATCCCTAGTGAATACCTTGTAAACCCAAAGAACTCCAATAGGTATTGGGTTCCTAGGAGTGTGATTCCATCACACTAAATGAGTTAGGTTGTGTCAACCCTGAATGGATGGGTAGTTAACCTAACTATAGCAAAGTTGTCACTTTAGGTCATTTCCAAGGTAATGGGATATTTTGGAAATGAGGTTAGAATCTAATCCTAAAGGATTTTAGGATGTTCCAATAAAATTCAAGAAGTTTAAAAAGTCAATCAAAATTGGCACAATTAGGTTTAGAGGTTATAGTGTGTCATTTTGGATTTTTTGCACCCTTAGGAGATGAGTGGTATTATGGCAAATTGAATTTAATTCTAACAAATGAAAATTAATATTAAAATTTAGGTATTCTTATGTCTGACACTTTATTTTCCATGCTTTGCTTGTCATATACCATGTCATGACATCATGCTTCATATTACTATTTAAAATGTCATGATAATGCTTAGGTTTAATTTTAATGTCTTGCTTATATTTTGGTTTATATTTTATGCCATGACATCATGATTATTGACACATGTTTCTATTTATGCTATCTTATATGCCATAATGATCATTCATGCATTTATGATTAATAAAAATTGATTTAAGGACTATAACATGATTTGAAGTCCCATGTATAAGGGGATCAAATAGAGTTGTCTAAAGAAATGCATGAGACCTTAGACTAGGAAGAATAAAAATCCAAATCTCACATTATATTGACATGTGTGTGTATTGATACACCTAGACACATGTGAGATGTTAGGAAAATGAGTTAAGTTCAAGGTGCATAGTTCTTGCATATAGATGAACTCAAACTCATTTTATACCATGGGTGGATCATGGGGAAAGCTAATGTGCAAGTCATATTCATTGAGTTCATAGATCAAGGTCCAATATAAGGTTTTAAAATTATTTCAAAATCATTTTGAAAAACCTTGGTGAAGTCTATCTTTTGATAGCAATCACCATTGATGAAGTTGATACAAAGTAGACTCAAAACATTGAAGTTATCTTTGTTCTTGAATTTTGTATCAATCTCACTATTTAATGGGTATTTTATTTTTCAAATATTTTTCACCCATTGTATATGACATAAGTATTATACGTATGAAGTTTTATTATTTTTTCAATTACTCGTAATTAATTATGATTTTCTAAAATTCATTTTCTGTATCTGATTTCTGCACATTGTAGAAACTAGTCGACTGCTGCATTGGGCAGTCGACTGGTTACTGACCGAGTTGACTGCCAAGGAAGATTTTGGGTAAACAAGATTTGTTTAGCCCAGTTTCAGCTAATTTAGGCTACCCTAATATTTCCTAACCTTAGGATATGCTTTGGAAAGCATTGGAAGGTGAAAATCCATTGGATATGGATTAGAAGAGTTATTTAGGGTGAGAATCAAAGTTTAAGGTGTGTGAAAGTTCAAGTTTGAACTTTTGCCCTTATTTTTGATGGTTTAGTGTTCCTATAGGCTTAGGGACTCTCCAAGGACATTGTTGGTGCAATGGTCAAGGGGGAACAAGCCTTTAAAGGGAGGTTATCCATCATAGGATGATGGATGTGTATTCCTCAAAGGGGGAGACATAAAGGGATTGGAAACTCTTATTATGCTCACTAAAGGAGGAGAATTGGAGAAGTAAGGATTACCACTCATTTAGTAATATGAGACCTATCACTAGGAAGAGTGAAGGCATCCTAAATTTTTTTTTTGACCAAGAGGGAGATTGTAAGATCTCATTGGTATATGAGACATTGATACCCTTGGAGAGACTTTTTAATGTATGCCAAAGGGGGAGAAGTGAGGTTTAAGTTAGGTAAACCTTCACTATGCTTTGACATTGGAAGTGTTTAAGTTTAGGTTATTGTTAGCATAACTTAAAGGTATTGTCAAACATCAAAAAGGGGGAGATTGTTGGTGCAATTAGCCTAGGTCACGATTGAACGAACTTGAGTTTGACTCGAGTAGTATTTTGATGTTTGACAATGGGTTGACCATTGTTTGACAATAGGTTGACTATATGATTGACATGAGGTTGACCATATGATGGAGAAGTCCAAGTGGGACACTTGGCAATTGAAAAATCCAAGTCTTGTGTATTTGACATTGGAAGTCCAAGGTTTGTGTACTTGGTATGGGAAGTCCAAGTTTTGTGTATTTGGCATGGGAAGTCCAAGTCTTGGGTACTTGGCATAGAAAGTCCAAGCATGAGTCTTGACATTTGAAAAGTCTAAGCATGGGTCTTCGCATTTGGAAAGTCTAAGTATGAGTCTTGGCATTTGGGAAGTTCAAGAGTGTGATATTGGCAACATAAAGTCCAAGTTGTAGTCTTGGTAGCATAAGTCCAATGTTTGGTGGCGTAAAGTCCAAGCATGTGTCTTGGCGGCGTAAGCCCAAATGTACCTTAGCGATGTAGACCTAGTTAGTATGATAATAGCCGATGGAAGCACATGAAGGCTAGCATAGGGATAAACAAGTCATGGATAACTTGGAGGGATCCAATAGGCGTGAGGCTGATGGAGGTGACTAGAAGGCTTATGTCTAGGCTAAGGGTGGTCTATCAAGTATGAGGACATCATACTTAAGTTAAACCTTATGTTTGAGGTTTATCAGTGGACTGGGGTTATGACCAGTCGACTGGTCGGGAGTCAACTGACATTCGACTGCGGCCTCGTGGCCCTAGAAGTCGACTGCCATCTTTGGGCAGCCGACTGCCATCTTTGTGCAGTCGACTTCTATAGAGGACAGTCGACTATTGCTTGCGACCACGAACACAGAAAGTTTCGTAGTCGATTGGGCAGTCGACTGACGGGACAGTAGTCGACTGCTAGGGTTTGACAATCAACTGATGAGCTATTCGTTGGAGTTTTTTCAACGTGGATTAAGCCGTTGTTAGACAATGGCTACAGAAGCAATCGACTGATAGATCAAAATTAGCCCGAGTTGCAGCTTTATAAGAAGCTCGAAGAGGAGGATTTTGTCAATGGTTCTTGGGGGGATTTGAAGGGGAATAGTTGGTGCTTTCCAGTCCTTCAAAGTCATTCCAAAGTAATCAATAAGCAAGCAATCCAAAGTTCTTTGTATAAAGTTTTATTTACTTGTATTTGTGTATTACTTAGTTTACTTATTGTATTTTATTGTATTATTTTTGTAATCACTTATAAGAGGTTTCTCCTCCTCCGGATTGTTCCGAGAATGAGTTGATTAGTGGTGGTGTGCATCACTAGAGCTCATTTGAGCTCAACCCGTGGAGTAGGAACCCTAGATTCCGAACCACGTTACATCTTGTGTTTGTGGGTGTGTTTTGTGTGTTTGTCTTTGTTTTAGTTTATGCTTTATTATTTCCATTGTACATACTAACGAATTGTAGAAACGAACACGAATGAATTCCATCAAGCGAAGCAAAATGCTATTCACCCCCCTCTAACGCGTCATCAATGTTCCTACAAGGGCGTGAGTAGCTTGAAGACTTAGGTCTAGACTAAGAGTACCCGATGACATGATAAAGTCAAAGGAAGCACTTGAAGGCTAGCGTAAATGGTGAGGAGTTGTGGACTCAACTTGAGGGTGTGAGGCTGATGGAAGTGACTTGAATGCTTAGGTCTTGGCTAACGGTAAGAGTTAAGTATGAGAGGATCATACTTAATGTGGTAAACCTTAGTTTTGAGGTGTACCAGTCGACTGGTCGAGTGCTCGGTACTCGAGAGCTCAGAAGACTCGAGTAATCGACTGTGATTATGGACCAGTTGACTAGTCGAGTGGTTGGCTCGGCCCGAGCTGGTGCTCAGTTGACTGTGACTTAAGGTCATCGACTGGTTGGCTCGGCCCGAGCTGGTTGACTGGTGCTTGAGCAGTCAACTGGTGGTTTGGACTAGTCGACTGGTGGGTTGGGCAGTTGATTGACCTTAAGTGGACAGAGAACATAATGTTTCTAAGTCGACTGATGGCTCATGGCAGTCGACTGCTGTCCTATGATAGTTGACTGATGACAATGAGTAGTCGACTGATCGATTGTAATCTAACATGGATTAGCCCGTTGTGAGACAATGGTATAGTGATCAGTCGACTGGGGAGTAAGGCCAGTCAACTAGTAGGCGAAAAATCAGCTCGACGGGAGCTTATAAAAGGTGGACTTCGGTGGAGATTTTGGCATCAGGTTCTTGGAGTTATTGAAGGGGAATAGTTGTTACTTTCTAGACCTTCAAAGTCATTCCACAATAACCAACAAGCATTCAATTAAAAGCTCACTTGTGTAAAAGTGTTTTCCTTTTGTTTTGGTATTTCATTTGTATATTGTTTGGTTGTTTCTTGTAAAGCTCCAAGTTATTATAAGAAGTTTCTCCGCCTCCGAGGTCATTCTGAGAAGGAGAAGTTTTAGTGGTGGTGCATCGCTAGAGCTCGGCCGTGGAGTAGGAACTAGTGTTCTGAACCACATAAAATCTTGATGTTGTGAGTTGTGATTGTCTTGTTTATTTGTTTCTATTTGTGTTTGTATTTCTGCTGCGCACTAATATTTGTAGACAAGAACGATGACGAACAAAATCGAACGAACACTATTTACCCCCACCCCCCTTTAGCACACAACAAGTGAAGGTAGGAAACTTCGCTTCCCACTTCAACTCGGTTGCTTGTTCATGGCGATCCCGTATTCGTCCCCGGATTAAAAAAATTAATCCAACAATTAGAGAATACCCAAGCTACCATTTCATCATCGTGTTATCCGATTAGAGTGGTCACTTGAACAAACTTATTATTCAAGCAACCTACCTCTATTCTTCGAATAGTTGCGGAATAGACGATGTACGGATCGCCGATTTTCGTGTTCGTATTCGGGGTCCAAGTAAATTTAGCCACATATCAAAATACATACATCATACAAAGAAACTAAAGAGAACCAAAACAAGAATTATACCTCTTGTTTACCTCAAGGTCTTCTATTGTATGTCCTTCCTCCTTTTGGACGTCGTGTGGGCGACGATCTTCGAAAAGTCGAAGCCTTCTAGATCACGTTCTTCCTTTCTTTGCTCGCTGCAAACAAAAGGAAGAATAAGACAAAACTCTTCTCCTATCTAGAATCGACCACCAAGCCACCTTGCTTGGTGGTTGCCGCCGGCCAAGGAGATGAAGATAGAAGTATGGCGTCGGCCAAAAAAACTCCAAGGGAAGAATCTCTAGCTCTTGCCACCGGCCAAGGAAGAGGGTGGCACCGCCGGCCCTAGGAGAAGATGGTGGTGTTGTTGCCGCCGGCCAAAAGGAGAAGCCAACCTTAGGTTGCCGCCCAAGATGAGAAACAAACCCTAGCCACCTCTTGTTTGCCGACCAACAAACCCTAGCCTCTCTTAGTTGCCACCCAAGCCAAGGGAAGCAAAACCCTAATCTCCCTTCAAAATTGCTCTCCACGCCCAAGCCTTGGCCTCCTTTTATAGAGATAGGCTTAATCCTCCTTTTAATCTCCACCATCGGATCTAGGGATTTAATCTCAACCATCGGATCTTGGGATTTAATCTCAACCGTCGGATCTAGAGATTTAATCTCCACCGTCGGATCTAAAGATTTAATCTCCACCATTGGATCTAGAGATTTAATCTCCATTGTCAGATCTAGAGTTTCATTTTCCATCATCGGATCTAGGCTCCTTGAGGGTTTTAATAGGATACAATAGGGACCATGAGGAGGAGTTGGATCTTGGCCACCCAATGGATCAAGCCCACATAAAGTCTGATCCATTAATGATAATCCATTCCACTAGAGGATTATCATTGATCTACCTCACCAACCGCCATAAATTAATATGGGCTCCATATATTATTAGTACATTTATCTCCCCGTGTTTAAGATCTCGAATGTCCATCAATTAATTAATTTACTGACAATTAATTAATCAAATCTAACTCCATGAGTAGCACCACTCAACCTTATCATCATTCCGGACCAAGTCCACCTGCAGGGTTTACATGATGAACCTTATGAGCTCCTCAAGGGGACATCATCATCCTAGTATATAGGACACGGTTTCCTCCTATAATCAACGACACACCATATAAATAATATCATTTCCCAACTTACTGAGCCTATCGATTTACTCTATAAATCTCGCCCATTGGTAAATCAAATAAATGAATACTAAGTATATGTGCCCATTATTATATCGGGATTAAGTGTAGGATCGATGAAGTGTGGATGTGGTCGGCTAGAGGGGGGTGAATAGCCCTCTTTCGTTCGATGACGTAATTCGCTTGTCTACAAAACTAATTAGCGCAACAGAAACAAACAAGACAAGTAAATAAACAATGAATAGATAAAAACAATGCTAATAAGATAATATAATGTGGTTCATGGCTACGCCGCTAATCCATGGTCCCTGATTCGTCCTCGGTGAATCACTCCACAACCAATCCACTATTGGTCTCTCCTTTGCACCAAGCTAGGTGGAGGTAACCCTTACAACTCAAGAACGCTCCTTCTTTTACAATTGATGTGAAAGAGAACTAGAAGAAGGAGTTTATCACTTGTAGAGCACTTGGATGATGGTTTGGAATATAAGCATTAGCCATCCAAAAGCCCACACTCTCTCTTTTTATAGAGAGGGATGATTTCTTTTCGTTGGTCGCCACCAGTCGAATGCTACCCTTGGCAGTTGAATGCCGCCTCTACAACGACCTTCGAACACGTTGGATCCCGACCGTTGTAGTCCAATGGATCCCTCGTCACGATCGATGTATCCATCAATCGATCACGCCTCCGTAGTCGACGCCTACGGCCACGAGAGTTCTGCTCGCGACATCCTTCCGGCATGATCACGGGCATAAACTCATCGATACCCGAATACCGATTCGCATTCGACTGAGCGAGGATCGCCATTTCATGGAAGTCGACTGGTGCCGTGTGAAACTCAAACTTAACATTCGTTTGAGCTTCCGACAGTCGGGTAAACCTCAACCCTTGCGGTCGAGCCTCCGACACTCAGCCATTCAGCCAAGTTCACCTAATGAGCTACTTACAATTCACTCATTCTCTTATCTCACTCAAAGTCCCTCGCCGAAGCTCTCTTCTTTTGCGGCCACGTCCCTCGGCAGCATCAGGCGCACGACTCTGCAATGCTCCTTCGCGTCTCTTGCCTTCGAAGTCTGCTTCCTTGGCTTCGCTTCAAGTCATCTCGTCCGGTGGTCCCTCGGCAACATCAGACGCACGACTCTGCAATGCTCCTTCTCCGACTCAAGCACGAGGTTGTGAGTGGTGAACCCGCCAAGACTCCATGTGCGAATTACTAAGTCATGCAAGACTCCAACGCACATATCAAATCACAATAACAATCTAACTTAAACCCTTTGCCACACACATCAAAACCATATCACGACAAGAGATTGCCCTAACATTAAGAGCATGTACAATATAATATCTGAGGTCTGATTCGATTATGTAGTCAGCAATAAATCGAATCACCTCTAAGTCGGTCCTGCTCAATGCACACAAAGTGTACTAGTGTAATTCTATGGTCAAGATAAACCAATACCAAATTACACTACAACCATAGCAATGGTTTGTCCATAACCATCTCGATTGTGAGCATTTACTTATACTTTACAAGGAACTGATAACATGATCTCCTGTGTGACACTACACACCATGTTATCTACAATATAATGTATTAGACAATATGCATAATCATAAATATGAAAACAATGATCATGTGATTCTTATTTCAAAAATAAAGATATTCATACAAAAGATAGACTTTTCAGTATACATCCCAACAATCTCCCACATATACTAAAAGACTATGCTGTTCTCATACTGCCATACATCTGATTCCCATTCCCTCCACATGCCAATCAAAAGCTCTCACTGGAAGGGCCTTAGTGAAAGGATCTGCCAGGTTATCCTCTGATGCAATCTTGGCCACAATAACTTCTCCTCTCTTTACGATTTCTCGTATCAGGTGGTACTTGCGCTCTATGTGTTTACTTGCCTTATGGGCTCATGGTTCCTTCGAGTTTGAAACTACACCACTATTGTCACAATAAATTATGATAGTTTTGGGCAAACCAGGAATCACATCCAAGTCCATCAAAAAGTTCCTGAGCCACACGCTTCTTTGGCCGCCTCAGAGGCCGTCACATACTCAGCTTCCATGGTAGAGTCCGCTACGCATTTCTGCTTGATACTCCTCCATACAATGGCTCCACCTCCTAAAGTAAACACAAAACCTGAGATAGACTTACTGTTATCCCTATTTGATTGGAAGTCAGAATCTGTGTAACCCACAGGGAGTAATTGGTCTGCCTGGTAAACTAGCATATAATCTCTAGTCCTTCTCAGGTACTTCAATATATGTTTTACCGCAGTCCAATGTCCCTATCTTGAATTACTTTGATATCTGTTGACCATGCCCACGACAAAGTAGATATTCGGTCTCATACATAACATGACATACATGAGGCTTCCTACTGCCGAAGCATAAGGAACCGCCTTCATCTCCTCTATCTCCTTTGATGTTCTAGGACACATCTCCTTAGATAAAGGAACTCCATGCCTGAAAGGTAGAAAACCTTTCTTGGAGTTTTGCATGCTAAAATGATCCATAATGGTGTCTATGTATGAAGCTTGAGATAAGCACAACATCCTTTTCTTGCGATCCCTTATAACCTTGATCCCAAGGATGTGTCCCACTTCTCCCAAGTCCTTCATATCTAACTGTTTGGACAACCATACTCTTACGTTCGATAACACCTTGACATTGTTGCCAATTAATAAAATATCATCTACGTATAGTACAAGAAATACCACTACGTTTTCGTCACATCTCTTGTATACACAAGACTCATCCGGACTTTGAATAAATCCATAAGACTGGATTACCTCATCAAAGCGGATGTTCCACGACCTCGAAGCTTGCTTCAATCCATAAATGGACCGATTAAGCTTGCACACAAGATGCTCTTTGCCCTTCGCAATGAATCCTTCTGGTTGCTTCATATAGATGTTTTCCTCAAGACTTCCATTAAGGAAAGCTGTCTTGACATCTATCTGCCACACCTCATAATCCATATGAGTAGCAATACATAAGAGAATCCGGATAGACTTAAGCATGACTACCGACGAAAAGGTCTCCTCATAATCGATGCCCTCTTTCTGAGTATACCCCTTCGCAACAAGCCTCGCTTTGAAGGTCTCGACCTTCCCGTCTATTCCTCTCTTTCTTTTGTAGATCCACTTGCATCTAATGACTTTTACACCATTGGGTGGTTCTACTATCTCCCATACCTGATTTGAATCCATAGATTCTATCTCATAATCCATCGCACTTTTCCAAGATACTGCATCTTTATCTTGGATCACCTCGTCATATGTCCAGGGATCATGTTCATGTTCGTCAGGGATCAAATCAGAAGATTCTTCCAAGAACATGAATCTATCAGGCTGTCTAACAACCCTCCCACTACGACGAGGTATCACCTGTGTATCCTCTGTGACACGTGGTGCAGTGACTTGTGGTATATCCTCTTATACCGGTGGTACTGAAGTAGTGACTTCCCCTCTCAATTCCTCCAGAACAATTTTACTCATGAGCTTGTGGTTCATCACATAGTCTTCTTCTAGAAATCTGGCGTTCGTGCTAACGATCACCCTCTGATCTCTAGGACTATAAAATAAACCACCTTTCATTCCTCTAGGATAGCCAACGAACATGTGCACTTCTGTATGAGGTTCTAATTTACCAGCATCTGTCTTCATCACATGTGCTGGACTCCCCCAAATCCGAATGTGTCTTAGACTAGGCTTTCACCCAGTCTACAATTCTGTGGGAGTAGAAGGCATTGATTTAGATGGTACCAAGTTTAGAATATACACTGTCGTATCTAGAGAATATCCCCAAAACAAATTTGGCAACTCAGAATAACTCATCATCGATCTAACCATCTCCATAAGAGTCCTATTTCTTTGCTCTGCTACACCATTCTGCTGGAGTGTGCCAGGTGCAGACAATTGGGATTGAATCCCAACCTCTGATAAGTAATTCCTAAACTCTCCCAAGAGGTACTCACCACCATGATCAGATCGTAATGTCTTGATACTTTTACCTTGACGTTTCTCCACATCAGTCTTGAATTCTTTGAACTTGTCAAAGCATTCAGACTTGCGGTGCATCAAGTAAATGTATCCATATCTCGAATAATCATCTATAAAGGAGACGAAATATTCAAAACTACCTCTTGCCTGGATAGACATATGACCACACAAATCAGAATGAACCAACTCTAACATATCTTTGGCTCTATACCCCTTGGCCTTAAAAGGCCTCTTGGTCATTTTACCCTCCAAGCAAGATTCGCAGGTTGAGAAATCTTCCACCACAAATGAACCCAAAGGTCCATCAGCTATCAACCTTTGAATTCTGCTTAGGTTAATATGACCTAGCCTTAGATGCCAAAGATATGTTTGGTTCATTTTCGAAGGTTCTTTTCTCTTATTGGAATTAGAAGATGAGTTATTTACTTCTATTTGCATCGTAGGAGCTTTTGGTTCAAGTGTATATAAATTTCCTATCAATGCACCAGAACAGATAATCTCCCTATTCCTTTTTATAACAACTCTGTCATTAAAAGAAATAGAATATCCATTCATAAACAATTTAGAAACCGAAATCAAATTCTTTCTAAATAAAGGTACATAAAGGCAATTCTTAAGAACCAAAACTCTATTCCTTTCAAAAGACAAATAAACATGTCCCACTGCAATAGCCGCTACTTTCGTAGCATCACTCAAATAGATGGTAATCTCCCCTTCAGCCAGTCAACTGGTTTCTTAGAACCCCTGCAAAGTATTACAGACATGATCAGTGACTCCCGTATCTACACACTAGGTGTCGGTAGATAACACCGCTAAACATGTTTCAACGACTAGACCAAAAGATATACCTTTGTTCTGCTTCCAGTTGGGGCAGTCCTTCTTCCAGTGTCCAGTCTGCTTGCAAGTGAAGCACTTGCCTTTCGACTTCTTCACTCCTCCCTGAGATCCTCCCGCCACCTTTGGCCCATCTTGTTTCTTCTTCTTCTTGCCTTTCGGCTTAGAAGTAGAAACCTTTTAGGCAACCATGGCCTGCGCCTGAGCACTCTGACGAAATAGCCCCTCTGTCGCCTGGAGTTCTGTCAGAAGCTTCGCCAATGAATACAACCTTTTATTCATGTTGTAGTTCAGGCAAAACTACTCAAAACTCCTAGGTAGAGATTAGAGAATGATATCGACCTGGGTTTACCATCGATCTCAGCTCTGAGGACTTCCAGCTCATTCAAATGAGTCATCATCTTGAGAACATGATCCCTCACGGGTGTTCCCTCGATCATGGTGGTTGTCATCAAGTTCCTCATGGCTTCCTGCCTAGCAACCCGATTCTGGTGTCCGAAAAGTTCTTTGAGATTGAGCATCATGTCATAAGCAGTGGGCATGGCTTGATGCTGATGTTGCAGTACATTTGACATAGATGCCAAAATGTAACATCGCGCCATCTCATCAGTCTTAATCCACTTCTTATAACTCTCCTTCTTCTTTTCCCCAGAATCATCCGCAGGCTTAAGAGGGCACTCTTCGAGGAGTACATATTTGTATTCCTCAGCAGTCAAGACAATGTCAAGATTCTTCTTCCAATCAACATAATTGGGTCTAGTAAGTTTATTTTCTTTCAGTATCGCAGCAAGCGAGTTGAAAGTCATTTTTAAAAAACCTAAGAATCACATAGATCAAAACATTAGATTTCAAAAAATTATTGATTCCTCAAACAATAAAATTTTAAAATCAACCAACACCTCAAAACACCGAGAATATCGTATGCCACGATAGTGTGGACGTATACGAATTCTACATTTGTAAGAGGAGGTTTTACCCATTAATTTTACTATCTTGTCAACCTAACTTTTTGACAAATAAAATTAATAGTTGGTTCCTCTTCGGCCCTACAAATAAAAGTAGTGACTCCGATGGGGAGGATACTCCTATTTTTATTTAAGTGTTCACCATTACTTGGTACCAAGGTAATTATCTCAGGTTATGTGCCTTCCGATGGGGAAGTACACACACTCCTTAATAATTTCCTATAACCATATTCGACCCTGTGATCCGCAAACAAACTCATCCGATGGGAAGGAAGGCACTCAGAGCCGATGCGCAAGTTTGTTTGCATCACATGTCAAATCGTAATGGAGGCCGTGGGAATTTATAAAAATATCCCTCTCCCACTTAGTAATTTAAAATTGAGGAATTTTCCTAGCCTACGACATGCATATCAAACAAGAAGCAATAAATATGAAAAAAATATTTTCCAACTATTATGACTTTTGTCTCCAATATGCCTCCCATCGTATCGCCATCTCGTCCGCTCCTCCCTACGCCATGTACAAGCCATCCGGAGATCTGAGCCGAGAATAACTATTTTAATTTACATCCATTGATCCTATACTCCACGAAGGAGTGTACATGAAATCTAGATCGAAAGTAAACTAAAATAAATGAGTGGCTAAACAATGTCGTACTTAATTACAAAAATTAAATACTAGCCTCGTCTACCCCGAGGATTCAAATAATATACAATTACACACATACAATCACATACACACATATGACCACAATAGTTGGATCCTATGCCTGCAACCAAAAAATTAACCTATGCATATGCTACTATTATCCGGCACATATAATATATGAAAAGTGAATAAAAGTAACCAAATCCTAAACACAAAATTGGAAACCGTGACTCTGATACCACTTGAAGGTAGAAAACTTCGCTTCCCACTTCAACTCGGTTGCTTGTTCATGGCGATCCCGTATTCGTCTCCGGATTAAAAAAATTAATCCATGACAATTAAGGATTACCCAAGCTACCATTCCATCGTCGTGTTATCTAATTAAAGTGGTCACTTGAATAAACTTGTTGTTCAAGCAACCTACCTCTATTCTTCGAATAGTCGCGGAATAGACGATGTACGGATCGCCAATTTTTGTGTTCGTATTTGGGGTCCAAGTAAATTTAGCCACATATCAAAATACATACATCATACAAAGAAACTAAAGAGAACCAAAACAAGAATTATACCTCTTGTTTACCTCAAGGTCTTCTATTGTATGTCCTTTCTCTTTTTGGACATCGTGTGGGTGACGATCTTCCAAAAGTCGAAGCCTCCTAGATCACGTTCTTCCTTTCTTTGCTTGCTCCGAACAAAAGGATGAATAAAACAAAACTCTTCTCCTATCTATAACCGAACACCAAGCCACCTTTCTTGGTGGTTGCCGCCGGCCAAGGAGATGAAGATAGAAGTATGGCGTCGACCAAAAAAACTCTAAGGGAAGAATCCCTAGCTCTTGTCACCGGCCAAGGAAGAGGGTGGCACCGCCGGCCCTAGGAGAAGATGGTGGTGTTGTTGCCGCCGACCAAGAGGAGAAGCCAACCTTAGGTTGCCGCCCAAGATGAGAAGCAAACCCTAGCCACCTCTTGTTTGCCGACCAACAAACCCTAGCCTCTCTTAGTTGCCGCCAAAGCCAAGGGAAGCAAAACCCTAATCTCCCTTCAAAATTACTCTCCATGCCCAAGCCTTGGCCTCCTTTTATAGAGCTAGGCTTAAGCCTCCTTTTAATCTCCACCGTCAGATCCAGGGATTTAATCTCAACCGTCGGATCTTGGGATTTAATCTCAACCGTCAGATCTAGAGATTTAATCTCCACTGTCGGATCTAAAGATTTAATCTCCACCGTTGGATCTAGAGATTTAATCTCCATCGTCGGATCTAGAGTTTCATTTTCCATCATCGGATCTAGGCTCCTTGAGGGTTTTAATAGGCTACAATAGGGACAATGAGGAGGAGTTGGATCTTGGCCACCCAATGGATCAAGCCCACATAAAGTCTGATCCATTAATGATAATCCATTCCACTAGAGGATTATCATTGATCTACCTCACCAACCCCCATAAATTAATATGGGCTCCATATATTATTAGTACATTTATCTCCCCGTGTTTAAGATCTTGAATGTCCGTCAATTAATTAATTTATTGACAATTAATTAATCAACATCTAACTCCATGAGTAGTACCACTCAATCTTATCATCATGCCAGACCAAGTCCACCTGCAGGGTTTACATGATGAACCTTATGAGTTCCTCAAGGAGACATCATCATCCTAGTATATAGGACACAGTTTCCTCCTATAATTAACGACACACCATATAAATAATATCATTTCCCAACTTACTGAGCCTATCGATTTACTCTATAAATCTCGCCCATTGGTAAATCAAAGAAATGAATACTAAGTATATGTGTCCGTTATTATATCGGGATTAAGAGCATGTACAACATAATATCTGAGGTCCGATTTGATTATGTAGTCAGCAATAAATCGAATCACCTCTAAGTCAGTCCTGCTCAATACACACAAAGTGTACTAGTATAATTCTATGGTCAAGACAAACCAATAGCAAATTACACTACAATCATACCAATGGTTTGTCCATAACCATCTCGGTTGTGAGCCTTTACTTATACTTTACAAGGAACTGATAACATGATCTCCCATGTGACACTACACACTATGTTATCTACAATGTAATGTATTAGACAATATGCATAATCATAAATATGCAAACAATGATCATGTGATTCTTTTTTCAAAAATAAAGATGTTCATACAAAAGATAGACTTTTCAGTATACATCTCAACAATCTCCCACTTATACTAAAAGACTTGTTAGGGCAATCTCTTGCCGTAATATGGTTTTGATGGTGTGGCAAAGGGTTTAAGTTAGTTTGATATGTTGATGTGATATGTACGTTGAAGTCGTGCAGGACTTAGTAATTCGCACATGGAGCCGTGGTGAGTTTCACATCTCATGACTCGTGCCTTGAGTCTTTGAAGGATAGCTTTGCGGAAGCCGTGCGCTTGGAGCATCCGAGGGATCGCCGGACGAGAAGCTTGGAGTGAAGCCGGAGGAAGTAGACTTCGAGGCAAGAGACGCGAAGGAGCATTGCAGAGCCGTGCGCCTGATGCTGCCGAGGGACGTGGCCGAGAACGAAGAGAACTTCGAAGGCGAGGGACTCAGAAATGAGAGGAGCGATTGTAACCCAGTGGAAGGGTAGTTTTAGGTGAAACTTGGCCATCCGCCAAGTGTCTGATGGGTTTTTCGACACCACCGATCGCCATGTCATGGCCGATCGCTCGAGTCGAGTGAGTTCGACCGTGATCGCGATCGGCCGACCGCCAAGGCGCAATGATCGTCAATGGGGTTTCTACGACAGAGTTGCTCGAGCCGATCGGGCCGATTACGGAGCGAGCCGATCGATGAGGTCCAATCACCGATCACAAGAGTTCCGCTTGACTACACGGTCGGGATCCGACGTGTTCGGAGGCCGCTGTAGGACGGCAATGATCGCCAAAGGCGCAATGATCGATGGCGGCAAACGGAAGAAGTTAGCCCTCTCGATAAAAAGAGAGGGTGTGAGCCTTTGAGAGGCTAATGCTCATACTCCAAACGATCTTCCTAGTGCCCCACAAGCTCTAAACTCTTCTTACTTGTCTTTACTTCAATCCTATTGTAAGAAGAGTGATCTTGGTTGTAAAGGTTACCTCCACCTAGCTTGGTGCAAAGGAGAGACCATTTAGTGGATTGGTTTAACGGAGTGATTCACCGAGGACGAATCAGGATCGGGATTAGCGGCGAGCGGAACCACGTTATACCATCGTGTTAGCGTTTGTTTTATTGTTTGTCTTTTGCTTTGTATTTGTATATTCCGCTTGCGCTAATCTTTTGTAGACGAGCAATTTACGACGTCCAACGTACGAGGGCTATTCACCCTCCTCTAGCCGGCCATATCGATCCCCTACAAGTGATATCAGAGCCGAGGAAAGCTTATCGAGGACTAACCGCCACAACAAGCAACTTTTAAAATGGCCGGCTCCAACATCCATCCTCCGAAGTTTGAAGGAGAATTCGCTTGGTGGAAGAAGCGAATGGAGGTATTTTTCGAAACGGATTTTGATATAATGATTACAATGGAATCCGGTTTCGTTTTGCCTAGGGATGAAGAGGGGAAGCCAATAGAGAAATCTAGGTGGACCAAGAGGCAAAGAGAGGAGCACCTTGCAAACTCCAAAGCCAAGCACCATCTCTACAATGTGCTCCCTCAACAAGAAATCAATCGAATAGGAGAATGCCTAAGCGCCAAGGAGATGTGGGAGAAGCTAATTGAGCTTCATGAAGGCACATCCGAGGCAAAGCTAGCAAGGAGAGATCTCCTTCGCTCCCAACTATCCAACATCAAATTAGAAAAGGGAGAAAAGGTAATTTCTTTGCATTCTAGATTCAAAGAAATTTTAAATGGACTAACAAGTGTAGGTGAGAAGCTATCAAACCGGGATATGGTAATGAAGGCTATAGATGCCTTTCCCCGGTCCTCAAAGTGGAGCTCCATGGTGGACTCATTCTATATCTCAAAGAATTTAGAAGTGAGCACCTTGGAGGAGTTCTTCTCAACAATGGAACTCCACGAAACTAGGCTTGAAGGAATACAAGAGGAGCCTAGAATTCAACCTTCAAGAGGAGTAGCATTGTTGGCAAATAAGGGGAAGAAGAAGATGGAAATCCCCTCCTCCTCCGATGATGAAGCATCTTCCTCCTCCTCCATGGATAGCACCGAAGAAGCCTATATGGTAAGGAGGGTAAGACGTGCATTTAAGAATTTTAGATTTGATAAATCTAATGATAGGAATCGAAGACCAAGGGGGAAGGTCATATGCTACAATTGCCAAGGAGAAGGGCACATAAGGGACAATTGTCCTCTCCTAAACAAGAGCAAGGAAGAAAGGAAAAAGAAAGAAGAAAAGAAGAAGAAGAAGGGGAGCAAGAAAAAGAAGGAAGAGGAGAAGAAGACAAAGGAGAAGGGAAAGGCTAAGGATCTCAAGGCAAGGACTTGGGATGATCCATCCTCATCCTCCTCCTCATCATCGGATGAGGAGAATGCCTTTGTCACCAATTTGGCCTTGATGGCCTTTGATGACTTGGATTGCTCTTCCTCTGAAAATGAAGGTTCAAGCTCAAGAGGAGAGAGCTCAAGTGAAGGGGGAGTTTCATCATCCTCATCATCCGAAGAAGAAGAGGACATGGAAACTATGGTAACCAATCTCTCACCTAGTAAAATAGTTTCTATGATTTCTAGTTTAACTAAGGATTTATTTAGGGCAAAGAAGAAAAATAAATGCATGCTTGAACAAATTAAGGAATTAGAACAAAAATTAGAAAAGGCATGCTTAAATGATAATATTTCTTCTAGCTTAAATGATGATGCATGCTCACATGATTATATGCCTTTGGATGTTAATGATGCATGTATAAATGAAAATAGGGCCTTAAGGGAAAAGGTAGATTATTTAACCAAAGCCCTAGAGAAATTCACAATTGGTTCCAACACATTAAATATGATCTTAGGGAGCCAAAGAGCTAGTTTCAACAAGAAAGGCCTAGGATACAAAGAAAGGAAAAATGAAAAGGCCTATAAATGCCTAATAGCTAGGGGACAAGATAAAAAGAAAGTAATTGCTAGGAAATGGATCCCCAAGGAGTATTTAGTGAACCCAATAGGAAAGAATTTATTTTGGGTTCCAAAATCCATCCTTAAGGGTTAGAATAACCCTAGGGTAGTCAACCATATGAACTTGACCTATATCATATTTTGGTTGACTTAGGATGACGGGACAACATTTTTTAGATAGTGTTGGGTGATGATAACGTGCCCATAAATAGGTAATAATGCTTAAATCATAATGATTAATGTAATTGTTACACATATGTACAATCATGATTTATGATTTATGATATTGGGCACATCATCATGAGAAATAGGTTTAAATCATGCTTTAGGTAATACTTTATTTAGTATCACCACATAATACCTAATGCATGATTATAATTTGATGAAAACATGCATTTCATGATCATAATGTAGAATTGATTGATATATGTCATTATGATCATGTAGAATGTTAGGTTGATACTTAACCATGATAGAATTGCATGAATATATTGGTTAAGTATATACAAATACCCCCTAGGATACATCTCACACTCACTATAGGCTAACTTGATTGCAAACTTAGCATGGGTGAGATATTAGGATGATACAAATGTCCACTAATGCCTATGGCATTTAGATGGTCATTTAAAGTATCAAAATAGCAATAATAGACCAATCATGGGGAAGGCTTATGTTTAATTCATAGACATATTGCCCAAAGATCATGGTTGGATATTTCATATGTTTTCAAAACAATTTCTTACCTTAAAATACATGTATTCATGTTTTGAAACAATTGGATGCAAAACTAGGTAGCTAACTTGATACTAGAATGATCAAAAACCTAGTGGTTTTTAGAGCTTTGGATTTTTGGCAAAAACAAGAAAATATAATGAGTTTTCATGAAAAACTATTTTTCCTTGATAGATATACTTAATAGAAATATGTTCCCAAATTTCATGATTTTTCAATTTTCTGAATTTATAATGCATTTCAAATTCCCGTAAAATCAAAATTTGATTCTTTGTGCGAATGACGCCATACCGATAGCAAATGATCGTGGCCTCAGAAAATCAGAACATTGAAGGCCCAATTCAGTTTCGAAAACTACTAAAAGTGTTAGAAATAAACTTGATGCCACCAACAAGTGGTACCCACTTTTACTTCAACTTGTCATATTTTTCCTCCATTATACTTGATGCCATGAGCTTATAACTTAGTGTTAATCTTTTTGATGGTGTCAAAGGGGGAGAAATAAGTATGTTTAAGTTAATCACTTTAGGGGGAGAAATATATTTTAGGGGGAGAAATATATGATAGGGGGAGAAAATTTGCATAGAGAGTTTCATGGATTAAGGGGGAATTGCATGTTGTTATATCATGTTTATCTTTACATGCTTTCTTACCTTAGAATTTATATCAAATGTTTTTACCTAACTTAAACGGATTGTCACTCATCAAAAAGGGGGAGATTGTTAGGGCAATCTCTTGCCGTAATATGATTTTGATGGGGTGGCAAAGGGTTTGGGTTAGTTTGATATGTTGATGTGATATGTGCGTTGAAGTCGTGCAGGACTTAGTAATTCGCACATGGAGCCGTGGCAAGTTTCACATCTCATGACTCGTGCCTTGAGTCGGTGAAGGATAGCTTTGCGGAAGCCGTGCGCTTGGAGCATCTGAGAGACCGCCGGACGAGAAGCTTGGAGTGAAGCCGGAGGAAGTAGACTTCGAGGCAAGAGACGCGAATGAGCATTGCGAGCCGTCGCTGATCTTCTTAGGGGCGTGGCGAAGCGAAGAGAACCGGCGAGGACTCAGAAATGAGTGGCGATTGTAACCCGGGAAGGGTAGCTCTTAGGTGAAACTTGGCCATTTGGCCAAGTGTCGGATGGGTTTTCCGACGACGGTCATTGCCATGTCATGGCGATCGCTCTCAATCAGTGAGTTCGGTATATCGGATTGGATTAGCCGTGATCATCGCCCATCACGTGGCGATCATTGCCAAGACCATCGATCATTCTTGAAAGCTGATCGGTAATCAATAGGGTTTCGACCCGCGAGCCGTTCGTGGCCCGTAGGCGGTCGACTACGGAGGCGTGATCGGGATGAGGTCCATCGGTCATTGCCAAGTTCCGTTGGACTACAGCGGTCGGGATCCGGCGTGTTCGGAGGCCCGTTGTAGTAAGATCATTGCCAAAGCGTGATCGATGGCAGCCCTCTCTATAAAAAGAGAGGGTGTGAGCCTTTGAGAGGCTAATGCTCATACTCCAAACGATCTTCCTAGTGCCCCACAAGCTCTAAACTCTTCTTACTTGTTTTTACTTCAATCCTATTGTAAGAAGAGTGATCTTGGTTGTAAAGGTTACCTCCACCTAGCTTGGTGCAAAGGAGAGACCATTTAGTGGATTGGTTTAACGGAGTGATTCACCGAGGACGAATCAGGGACCGTGGATTAGCGGCGTAGCCGTGAACCACGTTATACCATCGTGTTAGCGTTTGTTTTATTGTTTGTCTTTTGCTTTGTATTTGTATATTCCGCTTGCGCTAATCTTTTGTAGACGAGCAATTTACGACGTCCAACGTACGAGGGCTATTCACCCCCCTCTAGCCGGCCATATCGATCCCCTACAAGACTTTGTTGTCCTTATACTGTCATACATCTGATTCTCATTCCCTCCACATGTCTATCAAAAGCTCTCGTTGGAAGGCCCTTAGTGAAAGGATCTGCCAGGTTATCCTCTGATGCAATTTTGGCCACAACAACTTCTCCTCGCTTTACGATTTCTCGTATCAGGTGGTACTTGTACTCTATGTGTTTACTTGCCTTATGGGCTCCTGGTTCCTTCGAGTTTGCAACTGCACCACTATTATCACAATAAATTGTGATAGTTCTGGGCAAACTAGGAATCACATCCAAGTCTATCAAGAAGTTCCTGAGCCACACAACTTCTTTGGCCACCTCAGAGGCCATCACATACTCAGCTTCTATGGTAGAATCCGCCACGCATTTCTGCTCGACACTCTTCCATACAATGGCTCCACCTCCCAAAGTAAACACAAAACCTGAGGTAGACTTACTGTTATCCTGGAAGTCGAAATCTGTGTAACTCACAGGGAGTAATTGGTCTGCCTGGTAAACTAGCATATAATCCCTAGTATTCTCAGGTACTTCAATATATGTTTTACCGTAGTCCAATGTCTCTATCCTGGATTACTCTGATATCTGCTGACCATGCCCACGACAAAGCAAATATCCGATCTCGTACATAGCATGACATACATGAGGCTTCCTACTGCTGAAGCATAAGGAACCGCCTTCATCTCCTCTATCTCCTTTGATGTTCTAGGACATATCTCCTTAGATAAAGGAACTCCATGCCTGAAATGTAGAAAACCTTTCTTGGAGTTTTGCATGCTAAAATGATCCATAATGGTGTGTAAAATACTGAAATTAAAATATGAAATTTAATGGCCAGAATTTCGGGGAAATAATCCTAGGGATTATTTTCGAGATTTTTAGGGAATTTTAGGAATTTTTTTGGAATTTTTCTGGATTTAAACGGACCCCGTACGAGATAATTACGGGGATGAGAAAAATAGGCTTTTAAAGGGGCTTGTTTAGTCTAGTTAATGGGGTTAATTAACCTAGGTTATAAATCTAGGTTTTAACTTCCTAATTTCCGCGATAACTCCTTCCCCCGCCGCGCCTGTTCTCTCGCGAACCCTTTCTTCCTCCAACAGTTCTCTCGCGCTCCCCTCTTCTCCGCCGAAGCGACGAGCGATCTCTTCTCCGTCCGACGATCGGGCCGCCACTACAAGCTCGCCACGGTCGGCGCTTCCCTCCTCTGCAAGCAACGACCGACCGTCGCTCGTCGATGCCCACGGACGAGCCACCGCAACGAGCTAGGGTTGGCGGCGCCGGGAAAACGCTTGCCTTTCGCCCTTCTCACCTCGGACCGCCGCCTGGCGCGTCGCGTCCTCGCCGTCCACAGCCGACACCTCCTCTGCCCTTCTGGTCGAGTATCGCCGGCGAGTTTCTACCAGTAGAAAGTGATCGTGAGCGTCGGATTGCTCCGGTGAACAGAAGATAAGGAAGGTTCTTGCCGTGAGGTTCCACCCATAGGTAATCTCGACCGCTTCTTTTCCATGTGGTTAGATGTTTGATATGTGGAGTTGGCAGCGATGTTTATGTTTGGAGATTATGCTGGATGGTGGTTGTTGGGGATGTGGTCGGCTGTGAACATTGGTTGAGCCGGCTGAGGAGTGTGTTGTTGTGCGGCTGTGATTGGAGTTTGTGGTTGGTTAAGAGGGCTGCTATAAGAGTCCATTTGGGTGAACGGCTGTGCATGAGCGGTGAAGGTTGTGCATGAGTGGTGAATGGTTGATAGGGATTAATATGGAGGATTGATTAGGTTAATGGGATAACTAGATCAATCTAGTTGACCGGGATTTTTATTAAAGTCTTTGGGTTAATTGGTTATGTAAGAAATCGATTAAGTATTCGATTTGTTTGTGGAATGCATTGTGTTTCTGGCCACTATGCGGTGTTCACTCGTCGTGATGATTTGGTTGTTTTCTCGAGCAATTTATCAGGCGGGTATTTTGACTTATCTTTTAGATATAGTCAAGTTGATATGTTAGTTAGGATAGCATGCAATACTTTTCATGTTTATATGCCTAGTATGTTTAGTGCCTACTTGCTACATGCATTTGATCAGTATGATTATATCTTCCCTGTTTTATTTGGATCATGGTTGCTTGGATCAGTTATATGCACTTATTGACTTTGCATATTATTCGGATGGATATTTGTAGTTGGATTTACTTGCTTTAGTATCATGCACCATCTTGCATGATTGCATGCTGGCTGGACGGGGTTCCATTATTGTTGAGCCCGCAGCTAGTTACATGGCCTGCACACACTGCCACTCATGGGTTAGTGGTACATCAGGAGGGTGTGTGCATTGCTCTGTCAGTTCTCCATTGACCGCCATGGGTAGCGCACGAGGCGCGCGTGGTAGCGGCGAGGATCCCTCCTCGGCCTATGACACCGGAGATGAGAGCTTAGCTCCCCACTATGTTTGGCGGGAGGATAGGTGTACTCCGACAAAGATCCTCGGCCCACTCTGGCCACTCAGAGCAGTGATGGCAGAGTGCACAGTTGTCATAGCCCTACCCACTCGGCTTCACCATTGCGTGTGAGGCGGCTGACTGGCGTCAGGGGTGACCATGTCATTGGCACGGCATGCATTTTGCACGGATTGCATTTGTATTGTGTTTGCTGCATTATTGTATTGATGCCTTGGATGTTGCATATGATCGATGACATGCATACAGGATTCATATTCTTATATGGTGATGACTTTATCTCTTATAGTAGGCACATGCTCCTATATCAGTAGGAGACTCGTGTACTACTTTGCATTTATTTCTTGCTTACCATATATATGAGACTGTACTGGCATGATTAGTATTGTTAGCTATTTCTTGCTATTCATATCTACTATACCCACAGAGTTCTTTGAACTCACCCCGTTGATTTATATCTATTTCGTGATGGAGTCAGAGAGTCCACCGCCAAACCCCCTCGTCGTGGAAGTGTATTTTGTTATTTGTGTTTACGGTTTTTGGGTATTTGGATTAGAATATATGTTTAGGACTGGAGTTGGATATTTGTACCTGTGGATGTTTTGGTATGTCCTTAGGGACCTTGGATCGGATTTTTATTTCGATTGGATTTCGGTTGAGTATTCCCCAGGATGGCGTAAGGGTAAGTCTAGTTAGAGTAGACTTTTGTTTACCTAGATTTGTTGGCCTGAGGCCTTATTATTATCTGCGTGTGATGTGGTATGATTCCGGTCGTGTTGACCGATGTATAGTGGCCGTGTAGGCCTTGTATAAAAATTGGTATTGTCACCCGTACAGGGAAGATGCTGCCGGATTTTCGTCTGGCGGGGACTCCCTCGGGGCGTGACAATTTATTTGGTATCAGAGCGTAGGTTTCCGAGTTCCTTAGGGTCTTTGGGTTTATGGAGTTCGCCAAGTTTGGCAGGTTAACTGGGTATTTTCGGATTGGTACGGATTTCCGACGATTGTTATGTTTCGGAAATTCGAGGTATTATATGTGAGGTCAATATGGGGATTCAAGGGACATCTCAATGCTAACAGGTAAATAAATTCTAGAAAATTTTCTAGATTTAGTGCATATATATATTGGTTATATTTGGTTATGCGGAGATATCATGTTTTATCTAATATTGTTTTAACCTGATATCTGTTAGACTGTTAGATTTTTAGGTTGCTGGTTTATAGATAGCATTTGGTTATAAATTGCTATTACTGCTATACGTAGCTTGTTATCATTGTGATAAAAAAAAATGATTAGATATTATTGGTAGATGTTTACCACTTAGGATTTGACTATTATTAGGATTATTAGACTAGTTGAATAATATGACTAAGATGGATAAATTCGTAGAAGGCATGAGGACATGATTACAACTTATGTAGTTTAGATTATATATAAGCATCTGATGCTTTATTTAGTATCGCCTTGACTTTGTTCTGGCATTGACTTTGTTCTGGCATGACCCTTTAGTAATACCCTAATTAATTTCAGCCATTGATTGCCATTAGTATGACTATGCTGTCGTTTATTAGACAGCGTATTATGTGAGTATATGGCTATGTGTTTTGCGGTGGATATCATGATTAAGACTAGTAGAAATAGAATAACTTAGATGAAGTTATTCTGTAGGAGCGGATCTCAGAAATGAAACAACATTAGTGGAACCCTAGGTGTTGGAACCCTAGGCGTAATAACCGGATGTGTATATTGGTATGTGATTACCCATTTACTGTTTCTGTGATATGGTGATCGGAGGTCGAATGATTAGGATGCGATTAATCCTTACTATATCTCCCATTCTTGGTTGAGAGAGAGAGTCTGCAGTAGAGTCTCTCTATAGGTAGGTGCTTTGTATACATGTGGTCTCTCATGCATGGTTGAGATGACCTACTGCAAGATATATTCTTGCGTTATTCGTTGGTGATAATCGGATTTGTATGACATCTGTAGCTAGATAGCTACTTTACAGGTTAAGTAACCACGAGATCTGTTCGTGGTAGCATGTTGTAGCATGCATGATTGAGCTGGTAGGACGATATAATTTGGGATTAACCCTCTTGAAGGGCTTGATAGTAGACTTGTGGTCCTTATTGGCCTTGATAGGCATTTCCTGTTAGTTGGGGCGAACCCTATGATTAATCGTCTCGACGCGATTATTAGTGGACTTATGATTTTGATCGACCTTGATACCGATCATGTTGGAAGGGTTGGAAGGCTAGATTTAATCATCTAGACTTATTTATTTATAAGTTGATGATCTTTATCGTATTTGATAAACATTTCGTATTAGAAGTGTTGAAACCCTCGCTTGACCGCCTCAATGGGTTAATGGAAGATCGATGATCCTTATCGATTTTGATAGACGTTCTATGCTAGATGTATTGGATAACCCTAGGCTTAACAACCTAGGATAAACGGCTGCCCACGCGACTTATTGGTGGTAGTACGCTAGTGCGTGCAGTCAATAATTAGATATCTATATACAGCCTGTCTATCCACGAGTCTCATTCGTGGTAGCATATAGTTGCGCGTAGACCGTGCTATTGATTGTTGGCCCATGAGTTACGTTCGCGGTAGCTCATAGATAGTTCCCTTTTTTGTACGAGAGCCACGAGGCTTTGTCATGGTATCCGGATGTACACTGCTTGTTGCAGTGGTTGTGTATGTTGCAGGTATATTTATTATACTGCTGATCGGGCAGTTAAGTGCATCGATATGGGTACTCTGAGGGTTGGGTTACTCTAGCTTGTTCCCTGTGACTTCCATTATGTGCATTATGATTTTGCACTATTGTCTATACATCCACAGAGTGGTTGTACTCACCCCCTCCTCACTTATCCTCTAGGTTAACTGATGGAGGACGTGTCCGGTTGACCTACCTTGGTGTCGCTCAGAGAGTTCCTTGCCGTGCTTGTCTCCCTGCATCGTCGGGATGCCGCTTTGTTTACTTGATTGGTGTTGCATTTTGATTGTGCACTTTGGATTTTGTCGCAATTGGATTTGGGGTCATAAAACTATTTTACTTTGATTGATATATGTTTAGTCGTGCATGCATGCAGTTATTGAAATACTTGTATTTCTATAATTATTTCGAGGTTTTTACCAGATCTGGTCCAGGTATTTCTGGATATTGTCACTAAGGGGCTCCTCCATCATTTGGATGACGGATATGCCCCCAGGACGTGACAATTTTATTGGTTTACGGATTTGGTTTGCTCAGGGTTTTGGTGTATCGAGGATTTTTTTTCCTTTGGATATTTGGGAGTTCTCATGTTTTGGGATCAGGCAAGCTGAAGGATATCTCTGAGCTATAGGAAAAGTATTGTCTTTAGTAGTTACGGTACTTTTGTGGCTAGGAAAACTATTGACTTAGTGAAATTGTCCCTACTCATGGTCGGGGACGAGGTCGATAACATATTGACCTTGAGGAATCAAATGATGATTTCAGAGGTACGGATTCTTTAGAGGTGCCGACTGATGTCGAATTAGGAGGCTAGGGTTAGACCCGCTAGCCACCCATTAGGAGGACAAGGAGTAAACCCTCGGAGAATATCACCATACTAATAGTGATTTGGTTATGGATTAGGCGATATGCCTACACTTGTCAAGACGATGAAAGATCGCTTTTATCTTATTATAGGAGGTGTTGTATGGGATATTTATCGTCCCAAGATTTCTTCCAGAGAAGATCCGGAACTCTTGGTTAAAAGAGAGATGGACCTTTGAGGTTATACAACGATTTTCGATGATGGAATGTGGTAGTGGTAGAAGGAAATGATTATCCTTCATGGTGGATTGAGGATCTATTTAGATCAGCTATAGGATACCTATATATACTCTAGGATTGATTGGTGATTGGTGTGATGATATTGTAGTGACATGGTGTCCTACAATTATCATTGTCGTTGGGATGATTGATATATCATCAGCCTAGAGTAAAGAGGATGTAGGTGTATAGTGATGACAATTTCATACTTGGTATGAATTGTACGAGGTTTGATTATCTTGTTTGACTTATGACGACTTAGTCGTCCAGGGATTTAGGAAATCGTGTATTCTGGACACGATTGGATCATTTATGATGGTGGCAGTTGGAGTTGAGCACTACACCGTAGATGATGATTTTCCGGTATTGATTTGATTTATTATTACCATAGATATGGATAGGATGTTCTAGTGGTACTATACCGCTGACTGGTGATGGAATTTATTTAGTCTGAAGCTTGTGAAACTAGTTTCAGGGCTCAGACGATGGTTGACTTTTACACCAGAGTTGTTTGATCATTCTCGGGTGGAAGGAAGGGTATTGTATGCGGATGCAATGTTTCAGAGAATGGAGCGTTTCTGATTTAGTTGATCGAGACGTATCCCGTGTTTACGTCAAATGGGAACTACGAGATGGTTTGTCATATATATATATGACGTGGACCTAGTAGGAGTTGTTATGTTGTTTTGTAGAGATGAGGAGCAGATATGCTTATGAGGTTTTAGCTAGCTACTGTGTAGTTGCATTTGAATTTCGGAAGAGTTATTATTGATTCGGGAACAATGATAGATTCTGTTGTGATGTTAGAGAGCATTTACCATAGAGTTGTATTCGGAATTAGTGATAGTGGAATTTGTATGTCGTAGGTGGCTAGATAGCTACCTGACATCTTGACTGGCTACGAGTCCCAGTTGTGGTAGCATGTCATTGCCTGTAAGTAGTGCCTTTGACATTACTACGAGAGCCAAGAGGCTTGGTCATGATATTTTGATAAGTATTGCTGAAGATTGCAATAGGTTCTATATGTTGCAGATGTATCGGATTGTATTCGGAAAATAGTAAGTGTTGAAACGTTCTCCATGGTGGAACGACATGCAGGACATAG
The DNA here is from genome assembly GCA_025175895.1 of Wurfbainia villosa. Lineage (NCBI taxonomy): Eukaryota > Viridiplantae > Streptophyta > Magnoliopsida > Zingiberales > Zingiberaceae > Wurfbainia > Wurfbainia villosa. Next base: position 113,746,304 of record CM045991.1, read on the forward strand.
TTGATTGTGCAGTCTGGTGTGCAGTGTGTCAACTAGTAAAGGTGGTATATAAATAATCAGCAAGGTTGCATGCGAGATGGGCGTGAAAGCATAGTATGATGGGCAAAGTGTTCGGAGATTATTTGGAATTCGGAAAGGACTTAGTATGATTGGCTAAGTCCGCTCATTTTCATTCGATCCATACGATGAGTTTGTTGGATCGCTGGATAGGTTATATTGTGGTGATTTCCAGTTCATGGAGGATCTTTGAGTATCGTATGCGATAGCGATTCAAGATTTACCTTAGGATTATGGTAAAGTCTTTAACAGGTCATGAATATAGAGCTCCACTCGGGTACAGTTAGATACTTATGATAGATGGTCGATATGAAGATACTATTCATACTCTGGAAGAGCTACTAGAAGCAAGTGTGATTTGGTTTTAAGGGATATCAGTAACCCCACTTAGTCACTTGAGGTGTGACTTGTCTCCAGATGCTCGAGATGGTTATAGGGACATCTCGTACTTATATACGAGTAGGAAATTTGGGGACCAAATTTTTATTAGTGGGGGAGAATGTAAAATACTGAAATTAAAATACGAAATTTAATGGCCAGAATTTCGGGGAAATAATCCTAGGGATTATTTTCGAGATTTTTAGGGAATTTTAGGAATTTTTTTGGAATTTTTCTGGATTTAAACGGACCCCGTACGAGATAATTACGGGGATGAGAAAAATAGGCTTTTAAAGGGGCTTGTTTAGTCTAGTTAATGGGGTTAATTAACCTAGGTTATAAATCTAGGTTTTAACTTCCTAATTTCCGCGATAACTCCTTCCCCCGCCGCGCCTGTTCTCTCGCGAACCCTTTCTTCCTCCAACAGTTCTCTCGCGCTCCCCTCTTCTCCGCCGACGACCAGGCGATCTCTTCTCCGTCGACGATCGGGCCGCCGCCACAAGCAGCCTCGCCACGGTCGGCGCTTCCCTCCTCTGCAAGCAACGACCGACCGTCGCTCGTCGATGCCCACGGACGAGCCACCGCAACGAGCTAGGGTTGGCGGCGCCGGGAAAACGCTTGCCTTTCGCCCTTCTCACCTCGGACGCCGCGGCTGCGCCCTCGCCGTCCACAGCCGACACCTCCTCTGCCCTTCTGGTCGAGTATCGCCGGCGAGTTTCTACCAGTAGCAAGTGATCGTGAGCGTCGGATTGCTCCGGTGAACAGCGAAGATAAGGAAGGTTGCTGCCCGTGAGGTTCCACCCATAGGTAATCTCGATCTGCTTCTTTTTCCATGCTGTGGTTAGATGTTTGATATGTGGAGTTGGCAGCGATGTTTATGTTTGGAGATTATGCTGGATGGTGGTTGTTGGGGATGTGGTCGGCTGTGAACATTGGTTGAGCCGGCTGAGGAGTGTGTTGTCTTGCGTGATCGAGTTTGTGGTTGGTTAAGAGGGCTGCTATAAGAGTCCATTTGGGTGAACGGCTGTGCATGAGCGGTGAAGGTTGTGCATGAGTGGTGAATGGTTGATAGGGATTAATATGGAGGATTGATTAGGTTAATGGGATAACTAGATCAATCTAGTTGACCGGGATTTTTATTAAAGTCTTTGGGTTAATTGGTTATGTAAGAAATCGATTAAGTATTCGATTTGTTTGTGGAATGCATTTTAGTGCTTAACAATAGTTATCATTTAGGCGGTGTTCACTATCGTGATGATTTGGTTGTTTTCTCGAGCAATTTATCAGGCGGGTATTTTGACTTATCTTTTAGATATAGTCAAGTTGATATGTTAGTTAGGATAGCATGCAATACTTTTCATGTTTATATGCCTAGTATGTTTAGTGCCTACTTGCTACATGCATTTGATCGATGATTATATCTTCCTGCTTTTATTTGGATCATGGTTGCTTGGATCAGTTATATGCACTTATTGACTTTGCATATTATTCGGATGGATATTTGTAGTTGGATTTACTTGCTTTAGTATCATGCACCATCTTGCATGATTGCATGCTGGCTGGACGGGGTTCCATTATTGTTGAGCCCGCAGCTAGTTACATGGCCTGCACACACTGCCACTCATGGGTTAGTGGTACATCAGGAGGGTGTGTCGATTGCTCTGTCGAGCTCACTGACCGCTCATGGGTAGCGACGCGCGTGGTAGCGGCGGGATCCCTCCTCCGGCCTATGACACGGGAGATGAGAGCTTAGCTCCCCACTATGTTTGGGGGCGGGAGGATAGGTGTACTCGGCAAAGATCCCGCCCACTCGGTCCACTCAGAGGCGCTGATGGCAGAGTGCTGCAGTTGTCATAGCCCTACCCACTCGGCTTCACCATTGCGTGTGAGGGAGGCGGTCGACCAAGGCGTGGGTGACCATGTCAGCACGGCATGCATTTTGTACGGATTGCATTTGTATTGTGTTTGCTGCATTATTGTATTGATGCCTTGGATGTTGCATATGATTGACATGCATACAGGATTCATATTCTTATATGGTGATGACTTTATCTCTTATAGTAGGGCACATGCTCCTATATCAGGGTAGGAGACTCAGGTGAGTACAGTCCTTTTGCATTTATTTCTTGCTTACCATATATATGAGACTGTACAGGCATGATTAGTATTGTTAGCTATTTCTTGCTATTCATATCTACTATACCCGCAGAGTTCTTTGAACTCACCCCGTTGATTTATATCTATTTCAGGATGGAGCGAGAGAGTCCACCGCCCTCGTCGTGGAAGTGTATTTTGTTATTTGTGTTTACGGTTTTTGGGTATTTGGATTAGAATATATGTTTAGGTCTTGATTTGGATATTTGTACCTGTGGATGTTTTGGTATGTCCTTAGGGACCTTGGATCGGATTTTTATTTCGATTGGATTTCGGTTGAGTATTCCTGCCCAGATGGCAGAAGGGGTAAGTCTAGTTAGAGTAGACTTTTGTTTACCTAGATTTGTTGGCCTGAGGCCTTATTATTATCTGCGTGTGATGTGGTATGATTCCGGTCGTGTTGGCCGATGTATAGTGGCCGTGTAGGCCTTGTATAAAATTGGTATTGTCACCCAGACAGGAAGATGCCGGATTTTCGCCTCAAGGGACTCCTGGGCGTGACAATTTATTTGGTATCAGGATCACTTGGTTACCAGGATTCATAAACTTTAGTACTTAGCCTGGAGGTCTAGAGTTCAATCTCGGGAAGGCAAAACCCACTTCGGTGGGAAGTCCAGTGAGTAACGACGGCCAACAGGTGACGCCGACCTCAGGGTCGTCAATTACGCGCCAGGCGACGGCGTCGACCAATAGAGGTCGTCGAATTACGCCAACAGGGGCCCGTTAGTTACAAAAAAAGGCGCCTTTTTTTGTAGCGGCGGGCCTGTTGGCGAGTCGACGACTTATTGTCGACGGCCGTCGCTGTTGGCATCGACCGCGACCATTGTCGACGATCGTCGCCTGTTGGCGTCGTCACCGACTTCTCACCTGAAGTTTTTAGTCCGATTCCGAATTAGACTCTCCAGCAAAGTTTATGAATCTCGCAACCAAGTGATCAATGGATCACTTGGTTACCAGGATTCATAAACTTTAGTACTTAGCCTGGAGGTCTAGAGTTCGAATCCTGGGGAAGGCAAAAACCCACTTCCAGGGGTGGGAAGTCCAGGTGAGTAACGACGGGCCAACAGGGGCGACGGTCGTCGACCAATAGGGGTCGTCGAATTCTGCCAACAGGGGCGACGGTCGTCGACCAATAGAGGTCGTCGAATTCCGCCAACAGGGGCCCGTTCGTTACATGGTGTCTATGTATGAAGCTTGAGATAAGCACAACATCCTTTTCTTGCGATCCCTTATAACCTTGATCCCAAGGATGTGTCCCACTTCTCCCAAGTCCTTCATATCAAACTGTTTGGACAACCATACCCTTACGTCCGATAACACCTTAACATTGTTGCCAATTAACAAAATATCATTTACGTATAGTACAAGAAATACTACTATATTTTCGTCACATCTCTTGTATACACAAGACTCATCCGGACTTTGAATATAGGCCTAAGGACAAATCTAGAGTTGTTACTTCAAGAACAACTCTTCCTAAGGATAAAAAGGATAGAAAGGTAGGGAACAACCTAGACAATAATCCTAAAAAGAGTAGACATATGCCTAGGAAAAGGAATGCTCAAAGAAATGATGGAAAATCAAAACTTGAGCAACTTGAGGTAGAAAATCAAGTTTTGAGATCAAAACTTGATAAATTAGAAAAAAACCCTCAAAAAGATAGAAAATATGTTTAAAGAGTCTAATGGATAAAACCTAGATTTTGGTAGGCAAAATCTAAATATGGACAAAAAGGGTTTGGATTACAAACCTAAGTCCAAGGAAAATATGCCAACCTACCATAGTGTTCCATATAGTTATGGAACTAATCATAGGTTTAAGAATATCAAGGTTACAAGGGAAGCTATTCCTAGAGTTGATTTTGACAAGAGTCAAGTGACTAAGGCTTCCAAGAAACCTAGAAAAGTTACTAAGAAAGTTACAAGGAAAGATATCCCTAGGGTTAACCTTAATAAGACCACAATGACCAAAACTTCCAAGAAGCCTAGAAGAGTCATTAGGAAGATATCAAGAGAAGTCATCCCTAGTGAATACCTAGAAAATCCAAGAAACTCCAATAGGTATTGAGTTCCTAGGAGTGTAATCCTTTCACACTAAGTGGGTATAGGGTGTGTCAACTTAAAATGGAAAGGCAGTTAATCTAACTATAGTGGAGTTGACACTCTAGAGCATTTTCAAGGTATAGATACCTTGAAAATAAAAGTGGAAATATGATCCTAAAAGATTTTAGGATGTGCCAATAGAGATAATGAAGCTTGAAAATTTGATTATAATTGACACAATAGGATAGAGGCAATAGTGTGCCAAGTTGGGGTTTTGGCACGCTTGGGGGAGTCAACACGTTGTTATGTCAAATTTGGCACTTGATATAATCCTAGAAAATGACAATTAGATTCAAAACTTAAGTATTTCTATACCTTATATTATAAAATTTGCCATGCTTTTCTTGTCATACTTCATGTCATGACATCATGTATCACATGCTTATTTAAAATGTCATGCTAATACTTAGGCTAATTTTATCATGTCATTTTGGAAAAGGTTCGAACCGCCACCCTAGTGGCCCCCATCGACATGTCCCATGACCATTGTGAGGGAGGTAAATTACGGGGGGCCTTTGGCCTTGACGCGATTGGCTAGGGTAGAGGAGGGTCATATGAGCCCAGGGAGGGGTTTTAGACCCTCCTCCGGAATCGACCCGTGCTTATTTCGCAAGTGTTGCCCTGCCCCAACTAACGTACCATCCCCGCGGGGACATTAATTTTATCACGTCATAATATCATATATCATTGGCAATGTTTTTAAATTATTCAATCAATATATGCCATGATTATATTCATGCATTAAGATAATCAAATTGAACTTAAGAACAAATGACATGATTTGACATTCTAGGTAAGAAGATCAAGTGGATATGCCTAGATAACCATGCATGAACCCTTAGTTTAGGGAAGAACCAAAACCACATCTCACAAAGATCATAGGATTACATGTGTGTATTGAAATACTCTAGACACATATGAGATGTTAAAAAAATGAGTTAAGTTCATGGTGCTTAGGTGTTGTATCCAAATGAACTCAAACTCATAATATGACATAAAAGAATCATGAGGAAAGCTAATGTACAATTCATGTATACCTAGCCCATTGATCAGGATTGAAAATAAACTTTAAAAATAATTTTAAAATCATTTTAAAAAACCTTGGTGAAGTCTATCTTTTGATAGTGATCCTCATTGAGAAGATTGATACAAGTTAGGCAAAAATATTGAAGTTTTCAATGGTTTTGAACTTTGTATCATTCTTGGAAAATAATGGGTATCTTAATATAAAACTATTTTTCACCTATAATATTTATCATAAGTAATGTGTGTATGAAATTTTATGATTTTTCAAAAATCATGGAATTACTTATGTATTTTTGAATTTCATTTGAAAAACTTAATTTCTACAAAAGCAGAAACAAGTCGATTGCTTATGTAGTCAATCAACTTATGTGTCTGATTTTGGATAAAAAGAGTTTGTTTAGCTATTTATCAACAACCCTAAGTACTCCAACTACTCGTAACCCTCTGATATGCTTAGAAAAGCATTAGAAGTGTGAGATTTTCATTGAAAATGATTAAGAGAGTTAATTAGAGTGGAAATCAAATTTTAAGGGATGTTAAAGTTAAAAATTGAACTTTTACCTTAATTTCGATGTTTAGATTTCATATCGGTTTAGGAACTCTCCAAAGACATTATTGTTGGTGCAATCGGCCCAGATCACGATTGACCGGACTCGAGTTTGACTCGAGCAATATTTTGATGTTTGACATGGAAGTTTGACATTGATGTTTGACATTGATATCTGATAATGTTTTGGGGAGATTGTTGGCACAATCGACCCGAGTCATGATTGACCGGTCTCGAGTTTGACTAGAGGGGAATTTTGATGGTTGACTGGAGTTGACCATGTCAAGGGAAAGTCCAAGTCTTGAGTACTTGACATGTAAAGTCCAAGCATGGGTCTTGGCAAGGAAAAGTCCAAGCATGGGTCTTGGCATGAAAAGTCCAACATGGGTTGGCAAGAGAAAGTCCAAGCTTGAGTCTTAGCATTTGAGAAGTCCAAGGGGTTTGATATTGGCGGCGTAAAGTCTAAGCGGGAGTTTTGGCAGCATAAGTCCAATGGTTGGCGGCGTAAAGTCCAAGTGGAGTCTTGGCAGCGGAAGTCCAATGTGCCTTGACGGTGTAGACACCGTTAGCATGATATAGCCAATGGAAGCACCTGAAGGCTAGTGCATGGATGACTTGGAGGGATCCAATAGACGTGAAGCTGACGAAGGTGGCTAGAAGGCTTAGGTCTAGGCTACGGGTAGTCTAGCAAGTATGGAGGCATCATACTTGGGTTAAAACCTCATGTTTGAGGTGTATCAGTCGACTGGTATCATGTGGCAGTCGATTGGTGTGAGTCAACTAGGATTTGACTGCGGGAAGTATCCTAGCAGTCGACTTCCAGAGGTCAGCCAATCGATGGATCAGTAGTCGATCGATCTTGTGATCACCGATCGGTGCTCGGGATCTCGAGCATGAATGGAGTCGAGACTGATCGCCGGGTTAGCGATCAGTGAAAGGCTCCATCAGTCGACTGATGGACATGATCAGTCGACTGATGTCCTATCCGTTGGATTTTTCTAGCGTGGATTGCACCATTGTCTCACAGCAACAGTGTCATCAGTCGACTGGTGGTCCTGATCAGTCGACTGATAGGCGATTTCCAACTCAAGCAGCAGCTTTAAATGGAGCTCATGGAGGAGGTTTGGAGTAGCATTTCTTGAGGATTTTTTGGGGCAAATTGCTGGTGTAATTCAGGGTCTCCAAGTGCAACTCAAGCAACCACAAAGCAAGCAATCCAAAAGCTCTTGTAAAGTTGTTTTCTTTATTTGTATTGCATTATATTGTTGTATCTTGCTTGCTTTTGTTTCTTACTGTTGTAAGATCATTTGTACGAGGTTTCTCCGCCTCCAACGTGTTGTCGAGAAGGAGTTTATTGTTTAGTGGTGTTTGTGGCATCGCTAGAGCTCTTTAGAGCTCGATCCGTGGAGTAAAAATCATTCGGTTCCGAACCACGTTATATCCTCGTGTTGTGAATTGTGCTTGTGTTTTTGTATTGTATATTTCGTATTTCCGCTGTGTATTAACATCTTGTAGCAAGCACGATCGAGATCCATCAACGAGCGACGAAATGAGCTATTCACCCCCCTCTAGCGGTCAACGAATCCTCTACAATTGGTATCAGAGCTAGGAGCTCTTCTACGGACTAATCGCCAGGAGCAAATCACTAGAGGAAGAAGATGGAGATTCAAGAGACGTTGGGATGGGATATCAACACGTCGGTCCCTTACGCACTATATGGACGTGAAGGCTTCAATTCTTGGAAGAGAAGAATTGAAGATTTCATCATGATGAGAGACTTTGAGGAATGGTCTATTTTGATGGAAGGATTTGAATATCCAAAAGGACCAAAGGGAGGATTCCTCAAGAAAAAGAGATGGAGTGAGGAACAACTCGAAAGATTCGAGAAAAACACCAAGGTAATAAAGTTCTTGATTGATTTAATACCTAACAATATCTTGTGTATGTTAGGTAATTATATAGATGCCAAGGAGCTATGGAGCCAAGTGGCTAAGCTCCATGAAGACCCATCACCGGCTCAAGAAGAGGAGGCCGAAGATGAATCTTCATTCTCACAAGCGAGTGAGGATTCGGAAGTTGATAGGGAGTCAACCTCCGAATCGATGGAAGAAGAGGAAGAATTGGAGGAGACCTCCACCTCTAGGATTGAGGGGGAGGAGATTAGGGCATCCTCAACACCGGAACAACAAGAAGAAGCATCTACATCCGGTTGAGAGGAAGAGCAAACTCGAGATCCTCACCACCACCCTAGGTAACTCAAACATATGTGTTAATAATAAAATGTATATAATATGTTTTGAGTGTAGGGAATGTGGGCATTACAAGAGTAAGTGCCCAAAGAATGTCAAGAAGCCTCCACCGGCACCAAAGATCAAGGATGTCGGTCCCCCAACAATCAAAAGCAAGGAGCAAGTGATTTTCTTCAAATGCCGACTACTGGGTCATTACCGAAGTCAATGCCCAAAGGGGGAGAAAAAGGCTAAAAAGGGAGCATCACATGTAGGGGGAGCTAAGGCTAACCCTAAGTTATATTTTAGTAATGCTCTTTCTAATTTAAATGTCAAAAATCATGCTAGGAATTTTAATTCTCTTGCAATTTATCATAAAGAGCATACTATAAATAGGGAATATTGTTTAGGAGCTAAGAAGGTCAATTTTAGGAATAAGGAGAAATTTGGGACTAATGTCCCTAAAAATATTTTACCTAAGACATCTATTAGAAAAATTGAAGACCACCTAGGTTTTAACCCCAAATGGACTAGGCATATGCCTAGGAAGAACCATGCCTAAGGATTAAATCAAAATTCAAAAATTGGACAATTAGAGGTTGAAAATCAAGCCTTGAGGTCAAGGCTTGAGAAAATGGAAAAGACCCTTAGGATTATGCAAAATCAATTTAAGGGGTCAAATGGTCAAATTCAAGGGTCTAGATCTAAAAGTCAACACCTAGGGGTTAGAAAGCAAGGTCCCACCAAAGGCAAGAAAGATTTGGGTCACAAACCTAAGCCTAAGGAGGCCTATCACAATGTTCCATTTGACTATGGAACTAAATCTAGGTCTAAGAAGACCAAGGTCAATAGGGAAGTCATTCCTAAGATTGACCAAGGAATGTGCCTAGTGGCTAGGGTTTCAAGGAAACCTAGGGAGGCCACTAAGAAGGTTACAAGGGGAGTCACCCCTAGAGTGAACCTAGACAAAACCCAAATGACCAAGGCTAACAAGCCTAGAAGGGTCATTAGGAAGGTATTTAGGGAGGTTATCCCTAAGGAATACCTAATTAACCCTAGGAGCTCAAATATGTTTTGGGTTCCTAAGAGCGTGATTGATTCACGCTAAATGGGTTTAGGTGTACCAACTTTAAATGGAAGGGTAGTTAATCTAACCATGGTAAAGGTGTCACTTTAGGTAATTTTCAAAGTTATGGATACCTTGGAAATAGATTTGATTTTTAATCCTAAAGGATTTTAGGATGTGCCAATACATTTTTGGAATTATAAAAAATCAATTAAATTGGCACAATTAGGAAATTTGGGCAATATGGCAAAATATACTTAATTATATCAAATGACAATTAATATTAAATTTTAGGTATTATTATACCTATACATTTTATTTATCATGCCTTGATTGCCATATAACATGTCATGACATCATATTTATTTTTAACCATTTAATATGTCATGATCATGTTTAGGATTAAGGTTTAATGTCATATGTTTTTGGATTATATCATATGACATGACATCATGATAATTGGCCATACTTAGTTATGCTATCATTTATGTCATGATCATTCATGCATTTAATTTGATTAAAATTAATTTAAGGACAATGACATGACTTGAAGTCCCATTTATAAGGGAATCAAGTAGGGTTGTCTTAGAAAAATATATGAAACCCTAGATTAGGATGAACAAAACCCACATCTCACATCACATTGACTTTTGTGTGTTTTATACACCCTAGATATATGTGAGATGCTAGGATATGAATTAAGTTCAAGGTGCATAGTTTTTGCATCTAGATGAACCAAAACTCATCTTATATTAGAAGTGGATCATTGGGAAAGCTTGTGTATAAGTCATGTACATTAAGCCCAAGGAATATGATCCAATATAGGTTTTCAAAATCATTTTAAAATACTTTTAGAAAACCTTGGTGAAATCTATCTTTTGATAGCAATCACCATTGATGAAGTTGATACAAAGTGAGCTAAAACATTGAAGTTTTTCTTCACTTTTGAACTTTGTATCAATTTTGATATTTTATGGGTAAAATATTTTTCTAACATTTTTCACTCATTGTATTGGTCATAAATATTATACGTATGAAGTTTCATGATTTTTTGAATTATGTATAATTATTTAATCAAATTTTGAATTTATTATCGAATACCCTTGGTACGATCGATGATGGTGGCAAATGATCGAGCCGAGAGAGTCAATCGCCAATGCTGATTTTAGGAAAAATAAGGTTGTTTAGCTTATTTTCAACTATGGTAAAGTTCTCTAACCACTCCTAACCCTAGGATATGCTTTGGGAAGCATTGTGAAGGGTGAAAATCCATTGGATGTGGATTAGGAGAGGTGTTAGGGTGACATGTCAAATTTAAGGTATGGGAAAGTTCAATGTTGAACTTTAGACCTTATTTTTGATGGTTTAGAGTTTCTATTGGCTTAGGGACTTCCCAAGGACATTGTTGGTGCAATGGTCAAGGGGGAGCAAGTCTTTAGGGGGAGGTATCCATCATGGGGGATGGTGGATGTTATTTTTTCCTCATGAGGGGGAAAAATGAGAATTTTGAGATATCCAATTTAGAAATTGAGAGAGTGTATAGGATTGCCTCTCTTGAGTGATATGAGACTTATCACTAAGAATATTGTAGGCATCCTAGGTATTCTTGGACCAAGGGGGAGATTGTAAAATCTCATTGGGACATGAGACATTGACCATCTTGGAGAGAACCTTTTTGATGTATGTCAAAAAGGGAGAGAAAGTGAAATTACCAATTTGGGATAATTGGTAAGGAAATTTGAGTTAGTGTTCTAACTCAAAGGTATGTGTTTTTGTCAAACATAAAAATGACTCGAGGAGCGATGTTTTGATGTTTGACATGGAAGTTTGACATCAATGTTTGACATTGATGTCTGATAATATTTTGAGGAGATTATTGGTACAATCGACCCAAGTCATGATTGACCGGACTCGAGTTTGACTCGAGGGGGATTTTGATGGTTGATTGGAGTTGACCATGTCAAGGGAAAGTCTAAGTCTTGAGTACTTGGCATGTAAAGTCCAAGCATGGGTCTTGGCAAGGAAAAGTCCAAGCATGAGTCTTGGCATGGAAAGTCCAACATGGGTTGTCAAGGGAAAGTCCAAGCTTGAGTCTTGGCATTTGAGAAGTCCAAGGGGGTTGATATTGGCGGCGTAAAGTCCAAGCGGGAGTCTTGGCAGCATAAGTCCAATGGTTGGTGGCATAAAGTCCAAGTGGAGTCTTGGCAGTATAAGTCCAACGTGCCTTGGCGGTGTAGACACCGTTAGCATGACATAACCGATGGAAGCACCTGAAGGCTAGCACATGGATGAATAAGTCATGGATGACTTGGAGGGATCCGATAGGCGTGAGGCTGATGAAGGTGGCTAGAAGGCTTAGGTCTAGGCTACCGATGGTCTAGCAAGTATGGGGGCACCATACTTGGGTTAAAACCTCATATTTGAGATGTATCAGTCGACTGGTATCATGTGGCAGTCGACTGATGTGAGTCAACTAGGGTTTGACTATGGGAAGTGTCCTAGCAGTCGACTGCCAGAGGTGGGCAGTCGACTGATCTTTTGATCAGTTGACTGGTGTTCGGGATATCAGGCATAGAATGGAGTCGAGACTTGACTGCTAGGGTTAGCAGTCGAGTGAAGGCTCCATCAGTCAACTGATGGACATGATCAGTTGACTGATGTCCTATCCGTTGGATTTTTCCAGCATGGATTGCACCGTTGTCTCACAACAACAGTGTCATCAGTCAACTTATGGTCTTGATCAGTCGACTGATAGGCGATTTCCAGCCCATGCAGCAGCTTTAAATAGAGCTCATGAAGGAGGTTTGGAGCAGCGTTTCTTGAGGAGTTTTTGGGGCAAATTGCTGGTGTAATTTAGGGTCTCCAAGTGCAACTCAAGCAACCACAAAGCAAGCAATCCAAAAGCTCTTGTAAAGTTGTTTTCTTTACTTGTATTGCATTATATTATTGTATCTTGCTTGTTTTTATTTCTTACTGTTGTAAGATCATTTGTACGAGGTTTCTCCGCCTCCGACGTGTTGTCGAGAAGGAGTTTATTGTTTAGTGGTGTTTGTGGCATCGCTAGAGCTCTTTAGAGCTCGATCCGTGAAGTAGGAACCATTCAGTTCCGAACCACGTTATATCCTCGTGTTGTGAATTGTGCTTGTGTTTTTGTATTGTATATTTCGTATTTCCACTATGTATTAACATCTTGTAGCAAGCACGATCGAGATCCATCAACAAGCGATGAAACGAGCTATTCACCCCCTCTAGCGGTCAACAAATCCTCTACAATTATTGGTGCAATGGTCAAGGGGAAGCAAGCTTTAGGGGGATATTGTCCATCTAGGTATGATGGATGATGTTTGAAAAGGGGGAGAATGAAGGATTGTCTCTCATTTAGTGATAAGGGTTTTGTCACTAAGGAGAATAAAGGCATCCAAGATGAAGATTTGGATCAAGAAGGAGAATGAAGGATCTCATTGAAATATGAGAGACTTTTTAATGTGTGTTAAAGGGAGAGAAATGAAGGGTTTAAGTTAAAAAGCCTTTATTATTCCTTGGCATAAGAAGAGTCAAGTTGGGCTTATAGTTTAGCCTAACTTAAAGGTATTGTCAAACATCAAAAAGAGGGAGATTATTAGTGCAATCGACCTCAAGTCAATGTTGACTAAACTCGAGTAGGACTTAAGTAATGTTTTGACATTTGATAATATATATGATGTCATGACTAGTGGATGGTTTGGGACATTCAAGGTCATATGAGGGAGATTATTAGGAGGAGATTATTGGAGCAATCAACCTTAGGTCAAGATTGAACAAACTCGAGTAAGACTCGAGTGAAAGTCCAAGTATGGATAGTTGGCAAGGAAAAGTCCAAGTTTGGAGACTTGGCAAGGAAAAGTCCACGTATGGATACTTTGCGAGAAAAAGTCCAAGTACGAATACTTGATAAAGGAAAGTCTAAGTGTGTAGTTTTGGTTGTGTAAGTCCAAGTGTGTAGTCTTGGTAGCGTAAGTCTCAGAGGTGTTAGTAATATATGAGAGATGTCCTAAGGCAATCGCCTTATGTATGAACCATTTATATGATAAATGAAGATTCACTATTTGAGTATACATGTTTTATGTATTTGATTGGATCTTAAACTCATTTACTGAATGTCCACGATACGATTCACAGCATGAGAGAATTTGTGATTGGATCACAACTAGTGAGTATCTCTACATGTGTAATTGTGATGTATCGGAATTATCCCTAGTCGATGAATTGATGAATCTGGACACCATCAATTCTGTTGAGACTAGCACGAGATATACTCCTTGGTGTATCCAAGCAGCTGATTCTCACTGGCTGGAGACATAGTGATGTCCGGAGTTAATCGTGGATGCTAGTTATGGTAACTAGTTCATTGGAATGACCAGCCGTAAGACTTCATATGGTTCTCTGCATATATAGATATGTCAATGAAGTTCTTACTGTGGCTTAAGTGCGATGTTCCTTTGACTTGCGGTATTCAAGTCATCTTGATCATGGAGACTTATGCTTTGACATCTTAAGCAAACATCTCCGAGGAGATGTGGACCCGGGATGATTGGGTATAAGTCGAAGTGATCGAAGGTGTTTGAATAGCCTATAAAGGATTCACCACTCCTTGCGAGGAGATGTATACCCATGGCCTCTCGTCGGATTGTTACTAAAGTCTTTGGCCAAAGCATTACATGTTTAGAGTAAAGTACTCTTCGATACATGTGGAGTAACTAGAATCCGTAGGACGAGGAAATGATACTTGGGCTAGGTGTGACGTAGTCAGCCTAGTGGGGACTGACACAATAGACCATGTCCTGAACCAAGTGGGTATAAGATGAGTGAAGGGAATGGGGCACGATTCATTCGAGCTACTGAAGGGTTTCAGAAATAGTTCTGGATCAACCGTTGATCTTTTCGGTTAATTGGGGATCATGATGTACTACTAGGTGCCACTCATGATCGTTCTATAATTAATGATTAATTATAGACGGCCAACATAAACCGAGAACCTATTTGGTCACACGCACAACGAGTGTAATCCAAAGGATTTAAAACGAGCTTGAGAATGAGATTCTCAGACCGAGAGAAACTATGTTTGGTTGGACCAAACATAAAGCGAGCATGAAATTGTTTCAGTTGCAATGGAAGCGTGGATGGGCAGTGTCTTATGAAGACATAATGGATGGACCAAAATGGTTTGGTTCTAATCCAATGGATGAGAATAAACCAAAGGGTTTGGTTTATATTAAACGAATGAACCAAAGGTTGGTTCGGTTCGTTTTAACTTAAAATAAACCATCATGGTTTGGTTTATTTTAACTTATCCTAATGGAGCGGGTTAACGGGCTTTATGGATATGATCCATTAACCATTAAGAGAATTAGTTCTCTATAAAAGAGGGCTTAAGGGATTGTTAAACCCTAATCCAAAATCAAAACCGCCAACCTGGTTGTGCCGCCCAACCTCCTTGCCGCCCAGCTTGATTGTGCTGCCGTCTAGCTCCTTGCCGGCGACCAAGCTTCAGCCGGTGAACCTCCGGCGACCCTCCGGTGATCTCCTATAGGTTTGGCATCAAGGTGAGGCTTTTCTCTCCTTGTTTTGGCCGGCGCCTACTCCTCCACCAAGCTGTCCAGTTTTCTGGACAGCTTCTCCTCTCGTCCGGAGCGTCGTTTGGGCGACGGTTAGTGCTCCGACAGCGGCTGCTAACATACCGGGATTTGATCTCCGGTAATCCTCTGAGGTGGAGGACGGCGATTCGTCAAACGGTTGACGAATACCTCTCCGGAGAAGCGAGTTTTGAGAACTCGTTTTGGATCCGAATTTGGATTCGGATCGTGATCATCTCTCGATCACGTCGTCTTCAACACGAGGCTAGTAACCCGTACGAAGACGAAGCTCGTGACTTAGCGAAGTCATCCCGAGGAGCTCGGCGTGGATATGGATAGAGACGATTCTTACGAGGATCGTTCCGGTTGATGCCGTTCCCGCTACACGTCATACGGAAGGTATAACGTAGTTTAATTTCCTTTTATTGCAATTTTAATTTACGGTTATGTCTACACTTGTTGTAATAGCATGCGTGTGTTGTGTGTGTTGTAATAAATAGGAGTATTTATTATTTTTATTGCTTCCGCTGTGCTCATGTTTACGAAACATGATCGAACACACACACGCCGCGGTGCCGGAAACCCAACAGTGGTATCAGAGCCCAGGTTGTGTTTCGACATAATCGTAAAAATGGTTTTGCGATGGTCATAATGTATTTCTGGAAATTTTCTAAATTTTGGAAATTTAGAAGTATTTATGGAAATTTTTCAATTTTGGAAAGTCTAGAAGTATTTATGGAAATCTTCCACTTTTGGAAAGTTGGAAGTATTTATGGAAATTGATATTTTCCATAAATAAAATATTTGATTAGATTCTGGAAATTTGTTTCCTAATTTAATCATGATTTGATTTGGGAAATCAAATCTTAAAATATTTTTATTTCCATAAGTAGTTTTAATGATTTAGGAAATTGGTTTCCTAAATAGATTTTCCTTAATCAAATAATTCCATGAATAAAATATGTGATTAGATTTGGAAATTTGTTTCCTAATTTAATTATGATTTGATTTGGAGAATCAAATCTTAAACATATTTTATTTCCATAAATAGTTATGACATATAAGGAAATATAGACATGACATAATTGTATGCCATGTAATTGCATTAGATGCATAACATTATGCCATGCGTGTCGTGACATGTAGATGTATGCCATGTATGTCATGCCATGTAGATAATAGTTATTTGCATGCAAAGAGGATGAGACATAAAAACCCTTAAACAAGATTAAAGCCTACACCTTCCATTAATATGGTTAGAACCAGAGTTCTGTTTCTTGTTTGGGTTGTTGGACTCTCTCCAAGCCCGGCTCGAACCCGAATATGTTCAAACCATGGAATAGTTTAATACTAATATGGTAAGAGTCAGAGGTCAATCGTTAGCTTTGGTTGTTGGACTCTCTCCAAGCTGGGCTAATTGGTTGAATGCGCTCTAACCATATTAAAACTATGTCCTGATTAATGGGTTGGCTTTAACCTGGAGCATCGGTTTGTTGGACTCTCTCCAAGGTCGATGTAAAGGGAGGTGAAGTTGGGTGCTATGCATATGATGCATACTTGTTAATGTGTTAACAACCCGATGTATGTGTGAACATTCAATTAGTTGATAGCACATTGTGATAATTGCATATACGGGATATGCAATCGGTATAGATGATACCTACCGTCGTAGTTATGAATGGCTTGTTGGACTCTCTCCAAGGTTGTTCATAACTATGATGGATATCAGCCCATTCGGAGATGGACCTACAATCTCCCGAAGTGATTTTGGGGTTTTTGAAATTCGAAAAATGAATGGGATTTATAAATGTATATTGATGCATTTTAAAATCATTTTCTCATATATGCTCGTTTTGTATTTCAAGGTCAATAAATTGATCATGACGTCTTTGAATTTGCGCACTATTTTGGATTCGAACAAACTGACTGGGCCTAACTTCCTGGACTGGCTTAGAAACCTGAGAATTGTTCTCAAGGCGGAAAAGCTTGCATATGTCCTTGAAGAGCCTCTTCCTGACCGTCCTAAGGACGATGCAACTCCAGACCAAATGTTGGTCTATCAGAAGCATGTGGCAGATTCTGAGCTGGCGAGTTGCATCATGCTAGCGGCGATGGTACCTGAGCTGCAGAAGCAGCATGAGCATATGGATGCTAACACTATGGTCTTCCATCTTCATGAGTTGTTCGATGAGCAAGCGAGATCCGAAAGGTTCGAGGTCTCTAGGCTCCTCTTCACCACGAAGATGCAAGAAGGTTCGTCTGTAGTACAGTTTGTGCTAAAGATGAACGGGTACATCGAGCGGCTAGCTACCCTCGGTTTTGTGATGGATCATGAGTTAAGTATTGACTTAATTCTGCATTGTTTGCCCAAGAGTTTCTCGCAATTTGTGATGAACTATCGGATGAACAAATTGGAATCCACCATTCCCGAGCTCCTCAATATGCTGAAGACTGTGGAGCCTTCTGTGAAGCATGAGGAGAAGGCAGTTCTGTTAGTTGATTCCTCAAAGAAAGGTTCTAAGAGGAAGGCAAAAGAACAGAAGAAAGGAAAGAAAAAGGCAAAGAAGGCGGAACCAGTGCAAAAGGGCACTTGCCATCACTGTGGCAAGGAAGGCCACTGGCGAAGAAACTGCAAGATTTATCTTGAGTCCATGAAGAAGAAGAAGGCATCCGATGCCCCATCCTCTTCAGGTATCTTCATTATTGATTGTCATTCTATTTCCTTAGACACTTGGGTATTGGATACTGGGTGTAGCTCACATATATGTAATGACATACAGGGGCTAAGGAATAGAAGAAGACTTGTCAGAGGGGAGTCAAATTTGCGAGTTGGCAATGGAGCAAAGGTTTCTTGCTCGCCATCGGAACTTATTTCTTTGAAGCTCCTAGTGGACTAGTCTTGGAACTGGACAATTGCTATTATGTTCCTTCTCTAATAAAGAACATTGTTTCTATTTCCTGCTTAAATAGAAATGGTTTCCATTTGACTTTTAGTAACAATTGTTGTTACATAACTTTGAATGGAGTTCTTTATGGGACTGGAACTTTAAGCAATGGTGTTTATACGTTGGACGTATCCAGTGACATTTGCAATATCGAAGCGAGCAACAAGCGTGCTCGAAAGGATAATCACATAGACTCCTATATGTGGCATTGTCGTCTTGGCCATATAAGCAAGAAACGCATGTCCGAATTACACCGATGTGGAATTCTGGAATCGTTTGAATTGGATTCATACGATACATGCGAATCATGCTTAAAAGGCAAGATGACTAAGTTACCTTTTACTGGAAAAGGGGAACGAGTGGGAGAGTTACTAGGTCTGGTACATACTGATGTATGTGGACCTATGTCAACTCAAGCATTAGGAGGCTATAGCTACTTCATTACCTTCACCGATGATCACTCACGGTTTGGGTATGTGTTCTTGATGAAACACAAGTCTGAAGCCTTTGAAAAGTTCAAAGAATTCAGAAATGAAGTAGAGAAACAACATGACAAAAGTATTAAAATACTTCGATCGGATCGAGGTGGTGAATACTTAAGTCAAGAGTTTCTTGATTATCTAAGAGACAATGGCATATTGTCTCAATGGACTCGCCCTATACACCACAAAGATAATGGTGTATCCGAGAGGCGAATCGGACCTTGTTGGACATGGTCGTCAATGATGAATCATGCGACTCTTCCCAAGTCCTTTTGGGGTTATGCACTGCATATTGCTTTACTTGTTAAATGTAATGCCTACCAAGGTAGTCTCAACTACTCCATATGAGATATGGAATGGTAAGAAACCTCATGTATCTTACTTGAAGATATGGGGTTGTCTCCGCTTATGTGAAGTGGATCAGACGTAAACTGGATGCTAAGTCCGATAAATGTCTATTTATTGGATACCCTAAGGAAACAAGGGGTTACCAATTCTATCATCTGTGGAACAAAAGGTGTTTGTTTCAAGGCATGCTGTGTTTCTAGAGAAAGAGTTTCTCTTGCAAGAAAACAGTGGGAGTTTCGTCGAGCTTGAGGAGGCTCGAGAGACTCAAATAGACATTAATGAGATACCTGGTGAAGCACAACAGCCGACAACTCATAGTGATGAGCAATCGGCTGGACCTATTGTAACACCACATCTTCGTAGATCTGGTAGAACACGCAACATTCCCGAGAGATATGGATTTCGTAAGCGAATCGAACGACGTGTTACTCCTTGATGATGAGGAGCCTACCAGTTATGAAGAAGTGCTGACAAGTTCAGAAAGGGATAAGTGGCTTGGTGCCATGAAGTCGGAAATGGATTCCATGTACGAAAACCAAGTTTGGAACTTGATTGACCCACCTGAAGGCATAAAGCCTATAGGGTGCAAGTGGGTTTTCAAGAAGAAAACCGACATGGATGGTAATGTGATTACCTATAAGGCTAGATTGGTGGCGAAAGGATATCGTCAAAAGCAAAGTGTTGATTATGACGAAACCTATTCGCCTGTAGCTATGCTTAAATCCATTCGGATGCTCCTGGCCATAGCGGCTCATTATGATTATGAGATATGGCAGATGGATGTGAAAACAGCTTTCCTTAATGGAAACCTGCTCGAGGACGTGTATATGATACGACCGAGAGGTTTCACATCGGTCGATAAAACCAAGGTATGCAAATTGCGACGATCCATTTATGGATTGAAGCAAGCATCCAGGAGCTGGAATATCCGTTTTGATGAGACAATCAAAAAGTTTGATTTCTCACAAAATCCAGACGAACCTTGTGTGTACAAGAAGGTTAGTGGGAGTGCGATCGTGTTCCTAGTATTGTATGTCGATGACATATTACTTATAGGAAACGATGTGTCAATCTTATGATCGATTAAGGTTTGGTTATCCAAGACATTCTCCATGAAAGACGGGAGAAGCAACCTACATCCTTGGGATTAAGATCTATAGAGATAGATCAAACGGTTTGCTTGGTCTTTCGCGATATACATATATAGGCCGAAAGTGCTAAAGAGGTTTAGCATGTCGGAATCCAAGAAAGGTTATCTGCCCATCAGGCATGGGGTACACCTTTCGAAGTCTATGTGTCCGCGCACAGAAGACGAGAGGATTTGCATGAGTAAGATTCCCTATGCATCCGCAATAGGATCTATCATGTATGTTATGTTATGTACGAGGCCCGATGTATCGTATGCTCTGAGTGTCACGAGCAGATACCAAACCGATCCAGGAATGGATCATTGGGCGGCTGTTAAGACGATCCTTAAGTACTTGAGAAGAACTAAGGATGTGTTCCTAATATATGGAGAAGGGGACATGGTGATACGCGGGTATACGGATGCCAGTTTCCAGACAGACAAGGATGATTCCAGGTCTCAGTCTGGATACGTGTTCACCTTGAAT
Organism: Wurfbainia villosa; assembly: GCA_025175895.1. Taxonomy (NCBI): domain Eukaryota; kingdom Viridiplantae; phylum Streptophyta; class Magnoliopsida; order Zingiberales; family Zingiberaceae; genus Wurfbainia; species Wurfbainia villosa. The sequence goes on from CM045991.1 coordinate 113,766,862, forward strand.
GGGGGCGCAGTGAGTTGGAAAAGTTCCAAACAAGAGACTGTAGCGGATTCTACCACTGAGGCAGAATATATTGCAGCTTCGGAAGCAGCAAAGGAAGCGGTTTGGATCAAGAAGTTCGTTCATGAACTTGGTGTGATTCCGGCCATTGTTGAAGCAATACCGGTCTACTGCGACAACAATGGAGCAATTGCACAGGCGAAAGAGCCAAGGTCTCATCAACGATCCAAACATATGCTTCGCCGCTATCATCTTATCAGAGAGATCATAAGTAGGAACGAAATACAAATCGAGAAAATTCCCACTGAAAGGAACTTAGCGGATCCTTTGACTAAAGCATTACCTCAAAGTAAGTTTGAGGGTCATGTTGGTGCTTATGGTATTGGATACCGTAGCGATTGGCATTAGGCCAAGTGGGAGTCTGTTAGTAATATATGAGAGATGTCCTAAGGCAATCGCCTTATGTATGAACCATTTATATGATAAATGAAGATTCACTATTTGAGTATACATGTTTTATGTATTTGATTGGATCTTAAACTCATTTACTGAATGTCCACGATACGATTCACAGCATGAGAGAATTTGTGATTGGATCACAACTAGTGAGTATCTCTACATGTGTAATTGTGATGTATCGTAATTATCCCTAGTCGATGAATTGATGAATCTGGACACCATCAATTCTGTTGAGACTAGCACGAGGTATACTCCTTGGTGTATCCAAGCAGCTGATTCTCACTGGCTGGAGACATAGTGATGTCCGGAGTTAATCGTGGATGCTAGTTATGGTAACTAGTTCATTGGAATGACCAGCCGTAAGACTTCATATGGTTCTCTGCATATATAGATATGTCAATGAAGTTCTTACTGTGGCTTAAGTGCGATGTTCCTTTGACTTGCGGTATTCAAGTCATCTTGATCATGGAGACTTATGCTTTGACATCTTAAGCAAACATCTCCGAGGAGATGTGGACCCGGGATGATTGGGTATAAGTCGAAGTGATCGAAGGTGTTTGAATAGCCTATAAAGGATTCACCACTCCTTGCGAGGAGATGTATACCCATGGCCTCTCGTCGGATTGTTACTAAAGTCTTTGGCCAAAGCATTACATGTTTAGAGTAAAGTACTCTTCGATAGATGTGGAGTAACTAGAATCCGTAGGACGAGGAAATGATACTTGGGCTAGGTGTGACGTAGTCAGCCTAGTGGGGACTGACACAATAGACCATGTCCTGAACCAAGTGGGTATAAGATGAGTGAAGGGAATGGGGCACGATTCATTCGAGCTACTGAAGGGTTTCAGAAATTGTTCTGGATCAATCGTTGATCTTTTCGATTAATTGGGGATCATGATGTACTACTAGGTGCCACTCATGATCGTTCTATAATTAATGGTTAATTATAGACGGCCAACATAAACTGAGAACCTATTTGGTCACACGCACAACGAGTGTAATCCAAAGGATTTAAAACGAGCTTGAGAATGGGATTCTCAGACCGAGAGAAACTATGTTTGGTTGGACCAAACATAAAGCGAGCATGAAATTGTTTGATCGCAATGGAAGCGTGGATGGGCAAGTGTCTTATGAAGACATAATGGATGGACCAAAATGGTTTGGTTCTAATCCAATGGATGAGAATAAACCAAAGGGTTTGGTTTATATTAAACGAATGAACCAAAGGTTGGTTCGGTTCGTTTTAACTTAAAATAAACCATCATGGTTTGGTTTATTTTAACTTATCCTAATGGAGCGGGTTAACGGGCTTTATGGATATGATCCATTAACCATTAAGAGAATTAGTTCTCTATAAAAGAGGGCTTAAGGGATTGTTAAACCCTAATCCAAAATCAAAACCCTAGCCTAACCTGGTTGTGCCGCCCAACCTCCTTGCCGCCCCTTGATTGTGCTGCTTGCCTCTAGCTCCTTGCCGGCGACCAAGCTTCAGCCGGTGAACCTCCGGCGACCCTCCGGTGATCTCCTATAGGTTTGGCATCAAGGTGAGGCTTTTCTCTCCTTGTTTTGGCCGGCGCCTACTCCTCCACCAAGCTGTCCAGTTTTCTGGACAGCTTCTCCTCCTCTCGTCGGAGCGTCGTTTGGACGACGGTTAGTGCTCCGACAGCGGCTAACATACCGGGGATTTGATCTCCGGTAATCCTCTGAGGTGGAGGACGAAGGATTCGTCAAACGGTTGACGAATACCTCTCCGGAGAAGCGAGTTTTGAGAACTCGTTTTGGATCCGAATTTGGATTCGGATCGTGATCATCTCTCGATCACGTCGTCTTCAACACGAGGCTAGTAACCCGTATGAAGACGAAGCTCGTGACTTAGCGAAGTCATCCCGAGGAGCTCGGCGTGGATACGGATAGAGACGATTCTTACGAGGATCGTTCCGGTTGATGCCGTTCCCGCTACACGTCATACGGAAGGTATAACGTAGTTTAATTTCCTTTTATTGCAATTTTAATTTACGGTTATATCTACACTTGTTGTAATAGCATGCGTGTGTTGTGTGTGTTGTAATAAATAGGAGTATTTATTATTTTTATTGCTTCCGCTGTGCTCATGTTTACGAAACATGATCGAACACACACACGCCGCGGTGCCGGAAACCCAACAAGAGGTGCGACCTCTTGGTAAAGGAAAAAATCATTAGCATGGCAAAGCTAAAGGAAGTACTTGAAGGCTAGTACAAAGGGTGAGGAGTCGTGGACTCAACCTAAGGGCATGAGGCTGATGGAAGTAGCTTGAAGACTTAGGTCTAGGCTAAGAGTATCCGATGGCATGACAAAGCCGAAGGAAACACTTGAAGTCTAGCGCAAAGGGTGAGAAGTTGTGGACTTAAGATGAGGGCATGCGGCTGATGGAAGTGGCTTGAAGGCTTAGGTATAGGCTAAGGGTAAAAGTTAAGTACGAGAGGATCATACTTAATGTGGTAAACCTTAGTTTTGAGATGTACCAGTCGATTGGTGGTTTTGACCAGTCGACTAGTCGAGTGCTCGACACTCAGGAGCTTAGAAGACTCAGACAGTCGACTAGGATTATGGACTAGTAGACTGGTCAAGTGGTCGGCTCGACCCAAGCTGGTGCTTGATCGACTGTGACTCGAGAAAATTAACTGGTTCTCGGGCAGTCGACTGGTGGTTTGGACTAGTTGATTGATAGTTGATAGTCAACTAACCTTAAGTGGACAGAGCACAGAATGTTTCTGAGTCAAATGACCTTAAGTGGACAGAGCACAGAATACTTCTGAGTTGACTGATGGCTCGTGGCATTCAATTGCTGGCCTATGGCAGCCGACTGATGACAATGAGAAGTTGACTGATTGACTGTAATCTGATGTGGATTAGTCTGTTGTGAGACAATGGTACAGTGACCAGTTGATTGGGTGGGTAAGGCCAATTGAGCATTTGATTTTGACATCTATGGAAATTAACCCAACGGGAGCTTATAAAAGGTGGACTTCTATGGAGATTTTGACATCCGATTCTTAAAGTTCTTGAAGGGGAATAGTTGTTGCTTTCCAGACCTTCAAAGTCATTCTATAACAACGAACAAGCATTCGATCAAAAGCTCACTTGTGTAAAAGTATTTTCATTTTGTTTTAGTATTTCATTTGTATATTGTTTGGTTGTTTCTTGTAAAGCTCCAGATTATTGTAAGAGTTTTCTCCACCTCCGATTCATTCCGAGAAGGAGAAGTATTAGTGGTGGTGCATCGCTAGAACTCACCCGTGGAGTAGGAACTAGGGTTCCGAAGCACGTAAAATCTTGGTGTTGTGAGTTGTGATTGTCTTGTTTATTTGTTCCTATTTGTGTTTAGGGTAGCCGATTGGGGTTATGGACCAGTTGACTGGTTGAGTGGTTGGCTCGACATGAGCTGGTGCTCAGTCGACTGTGACTCGAGAAAATTGACTGGTGCTCAGGCAATTGATTGGTGGTTTGAACCAGTTGATTGACAACTGGTAGTCGACTGACCTTAAGTGGACAGAGCACAGAATATTGCTTAGTCAACTGACCTTAAGTGGACATAACATAGAATATTTCTGAGTCGACTAATGGCTCATGGTAGTCGACTGTTGGCCTATGCAATTGACTGATGGCAATGAGTAGTCGATTGATCGACTATAATCCGATGTGGATTAGTCTGTTGTGAGACAATGGTACAGTGACCAGTCGACTGGGGGGGTAAGTTAGTTGATTGGTAGGCAGAAAATCAACCTGACTGGAGCTTATAAAAGGTGGACTTCTATGGAGATTTTGACATCCGGTTCTTGGAGTTCTTGAAGGGAAATAGTTATTGCTTTCCATACTTTAAAAGCCATTTTATAACAACCAACAAGGATTGTTTCAGTATTTCATTTGTATATTGTTTGGTTGTTTCTTGTAAAGCTCCAAGTTATTGTAAGAAGTTTCTCCACCTCCAGTGTCATTTCGAGAAGGAGAAGTTTTAGTGGTGGTGCATCGCTAGAGCTCGCTCGTGGAGTAGGAACTAAGGTTCCGAACCATGTAAAACCTTGGTGTTGTGAGTTGTGATTGTCTTGTTTATTTATTTCTATTTGTGTTTATATTTCTATTGCACATAACATTTGTATACAAGCATGATGATGAACAAAATCGAACAAACGCTATTCACAACCCCTCTAGCGCACAGCAAGATCCCTAACAGTCACCACATCCTCCATTTTCTATTATGTAGTCATGCCATTCGGACTAAAGAATGTAGGCGCCACGTATTGAGGCTGATGGACAAAGTTTTCATGGACCAATTAGGGCGAAACCTTGAGGCATATGTTGATGACATTCTTATGAAGTCTCTGCTCGCAGGTAATTTGATACCTGACCTAGAGGAGACATTCGTCATCTTGCGAAAATATCGGATGAAACTCAACCCAGAGAAGTGCATCTTTAGGGTCGCCAAGGGATGCTTCCTCGGCTACATGGTGATCGAACATGGTATAGAAGCTAACCCAGAGAAGATTGATGCCATCCGACACATGCAACCCCCACAAACTTTGCATGAAGTCCAGAGGTTGCTTGGGCGGATCACAACTTTGGCACATTTCATATCCTGCTCGACAGTTAGAAGCTTACCCTTTTTTAAGATTCTGAGGCAAGACACTCATTTTCAATGGGACAAGCAATGCGACCGAGCCTTTTAAGCATCGAAGGATTATTTAGCCAACCTGTCTATTTTGTCCAAAACTCAGCTAGGTGAAAAACTATTGGTTTATTTATCTCTATCAGAGATAGATGTAAGTTCATTACTTGCAAGACAAGAGCAAGATAAGCAATTTCTAGTGTATTACATCAGTTATTTAAAGGCCCAGAAGTACGTTACATTGGCGTCGAAAAAATAACCTTGGGATTAATCTTGACTTCTCAATGTCTCCACTCATACTTTTTGTCACATCCAATCATTGTACTCATTGACACTCCACTCAGGTGAATCCTTACCCATCTGGAAGCTATGAGATGACTTATTAAATGAGTGACCGAGCTCAGTGATTATGACATAGAATATTGGCCTCATCATTCCATCAAGGCCCAAGCTCTGGCTGACTTCCTAGTAGAATCTGTGCGAAAAGAAGAACATGACCCATGGATGATTTATGCAAATGGTTCATCCAAAAAGGAGGGGAGTGGCGTGGGGGTGATTCTTAATTCTCCCCAAGGTGAAGAAATCAATTTAGTTGTGACTTTACTTCATAGCATCAAATAGTGAAGCCTAATATAAAGCCCTGTTGACAACTCTATGCGCCACTAAGCATGTTGGGGCCAAGCTAGTAGTAATACACTTGGATTCCCAATTGGTGGTACAATAGGTCAATGGAAATTTTGAAATCAAAGTAATGCTAAATGTCGCAGATACTGTGTATTGGTAGAAAGGGATAAAGAGTGGTTCACTGAAGTGCTAGTGAAGCAAGTCACGATGCTAAGAATCATTGAGCAGATGAGTTTGCTCAGCTTGCTAGTTCCTTGTGTGATTGGACTATTCAAGAAGTGGTTTTCCAAGTGGAATTGTAACCTCAAATAGAACTCCCTTCGGAGCCGATGATAGATGATTGGAGGGTAAAACTTCTTGTATTCTTCCAAGAAGGCAAATTACCTGAAGATCCGACGCGGTCTCGACAACTCAAGCTTCAAGCAACAAGATTTTGTCTTCTGGATGACATCTTATACAAACTATCTAGTGTGAGACCCTTATTATGATGCCTAGGAGAACAAGAGGTAGATTATTTGCTCAAGGAAATTCATGAGGGAGCATGTGGAAGTTATATAGGAAGTCATTCACTCATCCGAAAGACCTTGTTAGTTGGTTATTTCTTTTCTACCCTCAAGAGTGACACCACACAAATGGTAAAAATCTGTGATAGTTGCCAGCGACATCACCATTAGCAATATCAACTCGTTGAGCATATGAAGTCAACAATTGTCGCTTGCCCATTCGACTAGTGGGGTACGAATATCAGACAATGGCCATTAATTCCAAGGAAATAAGATAGCGGACCGGTGTAGGGAGCTCAAGATAAAACAAGTGTTTACACCAATAGCATACCCTCAAAGCAATGGATAGGCAGAGGTTACAAACCACAAACTAGTGCAAGTATTAAAGGAGAACTAGAGCATGTTAGGGGCAGTCGGATAGAGGAGTTACCTAGTATCATATAGTCTTTTCGAACCACTCCTCGAAGGTCCACTAACACAATCCCTTTTAGCCTAGTATATGGAACAGAGGTCATCCTACTAGTTGAAGTCGGAATATAATCCGCTCGAGTAACAACATATACACCCAGGAATAATGAAGTTGTGTGACATGCAGAGTTAGATTTGATTGAGGAAGGGAGAATGCAAGCCTTCTATTAGGCTGAGCGGTATCGTTTGCAAGTGGCTTGTGCTTACAATAGAAAGGTCATTTCTCATTCTTTCTAGGTAGAGGACCTGGAGCTATGAAAGGTGCTACCAGAAGACTCAAAGGGGAAATTAGGACCCAAATCGGAAGGACTTTACTAAGTCAAAAGTTGCATGTGTGTAGGGGCTTATTATTCGAGAGATGCTAAGGGAAAATTATTGCAAAGACCATGAAATATATACATTTACACTCTTATTTTAGTGGACGAAGAGTAAAGCAAGCAATGAATGTTTTCAAAAAACAAAGCACAAATATGTTATCTATGGATAGGATTGCATTAGCTAGGAGTTAAGACTTGCATGCAATATTGTCCTCAAGCGAAGGGTTAAAATAAGTAGTCCCCATCCAATCTTTTCTACTTAGGTTTAAACGAAAGAAGATTGGAAAGGGTACGATCAATCATTCTTTCCATGTTCAAAAAGAAGGGGCTTGATCAGAGAATAGTCTGCCTCCCTGAATTGAACAATGGAATCTTCAAAGCTCTATTAAAGGAAAGCCAAGCCTCGGTCGATAAATTTATCATTGACCTTAGGGGAAGCCCAAAAGGCATCTCCCCATTCCTTGGCCCATGCTTCTTTTTGTGCTTGTTGAGATGTTCCCCCATTAGAGCTTTGAGCGATTAAGTCTTCAATTGTCTTCTACATCCTCGTAGAGTGGAGCCTTAGGGATGATATGTCTACCCGAGTAGCTTGTTCCTTCATTCGAGTTGCTTCCAACTCCCGGGTGCGTGAGAATATTTTAGAGTCTCTTCTCGAAGTTTATCTACCTTCAACTCTTCCTTTAGAGTTGAAACATGACTTTCCCATCGAGTATTCATTTTGTGAATGCCAGCTAGCCTCTGTATCACGAGCACTAGGGGAGGTTTTATAAGGTAATTAGAGGTGGATGTGTACAAAGAGCATACCTATGTGATGCCTTGTGAGATGTAGGCAGATAGATTGCCCCAATTTAATTGATGTAAAGGTGCTTGCCAGATAGGACCAAAAGATTCTAGGAGAACAACAGGGAGTATAGGACATACTAGGTCAGGACATTCAAGATCCAGCTGTGAGTCAAGATGAGGATATAGAGGAGCAGATCCCGCATCAAAGGAGTTGGGCATGTGAGCCACACTTGTTTCTCCCTCATCTTGACCTGAAGAAAGCAAGCTATTGTTTAGTCAGAAAGAGGAGCGACCAACAGAAAACAGCTGACCACTAAATTTAGTCCCTTAATTACTATGGAAGGTAGGAGATGAGGGGACAAATTTAGGTTCTAGCTTGGGAGAAAAACCAGACAAGGCGGCCATAGTATCCGAAAACTATGATTTCCTAGAGACGAGCGACTTAGGACCAATAACTCTTGACCTTAAATCTAGTCGATCTCTAGATGCTGAATGCTCCAAAGCAAATTCTGCAATCAAATGTCATTAAGACTATTGATCACAATCTTGATATAGATAGAGCAGGTAAGAGGCATACCTAAGATAGTGAAGGAGTCCGAAAATAATGGGATCAAACCCACCAGAATGAGAGCTTGTTCAGTAAGAAATCATCCCAGATGAAACTGCTCCTCCTCTAGTAACAGGGTGATCACTTGATATTCAGTGTTCTTTTGATATTAACCTAATGAAGGTCGAGGAGGCAGAGCATGGATCCAAGTGAATGAAAAAACAAAGGGGGAAGATGGATGCACAAAGAAATAATGTTCTTTTCAGCCTTTATAAGAGGACGAGGCACCTGTCAAGAATTGAGATTCAGATTGACCTTTGAAATAGAACACACCCGACTCGGCTAACTTCAATTGGAAAAATAGCGAAAAAGAAAAATAGAAGGAGTAGTCTCAAGGCAGGAAAGGACTATGAAGAAACTCATCATAAATCGGAAGGAGTTGGGGGTTAATTGATTCAAAGATACGACAAAATACTTAGAAACTTCAAGTAGAAAAGGATGTCTAGGGAAGTGTAATCTCACTTCTAGGTGCCTGATCAAGAAGACCTTGGAGTAACCGAGAGGTGCATAGGGACCCTCGGTGGAGGTGGAAGTGATCAATCGATACTTTAAAAGTATACTAAGGCAATGTGATAGAGATCGACAAAAATTGCCGAAAACTTTTGAACACAAAGATACAAACCAAGGTCATGGGTCTTCGAAATGGAATTGGGATACTCCTTCAGTAGTGAATGAACCCCTACCTGACATGGTCAATGCTAAGGATGATGATGAAGAGGTTCTCACTTGTCTGAATTGTGTGAGTTGGATGTTTAGAGTGCCCTACACCCATGAAGACTCGTCGTTATATAGATACTTAGACTCGATATGATGGTTGAAATGATGCCTGATGGCAAGGTAATGACATGATATTGCCAGGTGTACGACTCTGCCATTGTCCCTCACGGCACCTCGCTATTCCTCGTGTGAGTCTCTTCTTGCAAGAAAAGAACATCGTTGATCATGGTGGAATATCATGTCAATAAATATGTAAAGAAGCCAACTTGGGATTATGGATATGAATTGTACCGATATTAATGACGTCGTTTGTTTTCATAGCACTTGGAAATCTCATCTTGACGGATCAGGGTGTGAGGGCCTATCAACCTCCTCTTGCAATTCGGCTTCTATGGGAGACATTATAACAAAGGGATCTGTTAGGAATTTGAGGCCGCTAGAGGGGGGGTGAATAGCGTTGACCGTACGTAGATGGAATTCGTTCGCGTTGCTTGTCTACAATCTTGTTAGTACGCAGCGGAATAAACAATAACAAATACAAACACAAGATACAATCACAACACGCACGATATAACGTGGTTCAGAACCGTAACGGTTCCTACTCCACGGATTGGGTTCGTACGAACCCTAGCGATGCCACAAACACCACTAAGCACTAAAGCTCCTTCTCGACAACAAGTCGGAGGTGGAGAAACCTCGTACAATGGATTACAACAAGTAATACACAAAAATACAAGCAAAATACAAGGAAATGTAAAGAACACTTTACAAACTAGGGTTTGAGCGCTTTGCTTGTTGGTTGCTTGGATGAGGTTGAAGGGCCCTGAAATGCACCTGCAAATCGCCTTCAAATCGCCTCAAGTAAGCTCCCAAAGAACTGATTTTTGAGCCTTCCACGAACAGCTGCTTTTATCCTCCATCGGGTTGGATTTCCGCCTAGAATGATCGACGCCATAAGTCCTCAAGATCACCAAGATCAGAGCGTGTGAGACAACGGCTCAATCCACGCTGGACAAGTTCCAACGGACTCTTGGCGCCGATCGCTAACATTGGCGATCGTAGTCGATCGTGGCCGTCGGCTACGGGCGTCTATGCTCGACAGAACTAGCGATCGCTAACCCTTGGCGCCGAGCCGATAGGCTCTTAAACGGCAAATAACTCAAGTCGACTCACGGCAGTCGAACCGGCCATAATGTCAGTCGACTGCCAACCTCAAAGATGAGGTTTTAACCCAAGTATGGTGCCCCCATACTTGCTAGACCACCCTTAGCCTAGACCTAAGCCTTCTAGCCACCTCCATCAGCCTCACGCCTCTCGGATCCCTCCAAGTCATCCATGACTTGTTCATCCATCGCGCTAGCCTCTAGGTGCTTCCCTCGGCTATGTCATGCTAACGGTGTCTACACCGCCAAGGCACATTGGACTTACGCCGTCAAGACTCCGCTTGGACTTTACGCCGCCAATATCAATCCCCTTGGACTTCCGAAATGCCAAGACTCAAGCTTGGACTTTCCCTTGCCAACCCATGTTGGACTTTCCATGCCAAGACCCATGCTTGGACTTTCCCATGACAATTACATTATCATATGTTTTTGTCGAAACATCAAAACATTACTCGAGTCAAACTCGAGTCCTGGTCAATCGTGACCTGGGCCGATTGCACCAACAATCTCCCCCTTTTTGATGTTTGACAAAAACCAAACAAATCATTTGAGTTAGACCACTAACTCAAATCCCTTACCAATTATCCCAAATTGGTAAACACTCTCCAAATGTTCTCCCCCTAACATTCTCCCCCTTTTTGACTAACATCAAAAAGGTTTTCTCCCCAAGAGGGTCAATGTCTCATATCCCAATGAGATCTTACAATCTCCCCCTTGGTCTAAAAATAAATACCTAGGATGCCTACCATCTTCTTAGTGATAATTCACATATCACTCAAGAGAGACAATCCTATACTCTCTCCCAATTTCCAAATTGGGTCTCTCAAAAGTCCCATCAATTTCCCAATTGATGTCATATTTTCCCAATAACTTCTCCTCTTCAAGGAGAAAAACACATCCATTATCCCAAGATGGATACCTCCCCCTAAATGCTTGCTCCCCCTTGACCATTGCACCAACAATGTCCTTGGGCAGTCCCTAAGCCAATAGGAACTCTAAACCATCAAAATTAAGGTTAGAAATTCAACATTGAACTTTCCAACACCTTAACATTGATACAAACCCTAAACAACTCTCCTAATCCATATCCAATGGAGTTTCACCCTTTATAATGCTTCCTAAAGCATATCCTAGGGTTAGGAGTGATTAGGAACCTTTTCCACAACTGAACACGGGCTAAACAAACCTAATGACTGACAAGAATCACCGATCACATCATTACATCACCGATCACACAGTAGGCCGATCGATAATCAAAATCTCGATTTTCAGCTATCAGAAATGAATTTTGGAAATTCATAAATAATTATACGTAATTCAAAAAATCGTGAAAATTCATACGTATAATACTTATGACACACACAATGGGTGAAAAATATTTGAAAATTATTTTACCCATAAAATAGTGAGTTTGATACAAAACTCAAAACCATTGAAATTTTCAATGTTTTGGCCCTATTTTGTATCAACTCTATCAATGGTGATTGCTATCAAAAGATAGACGTCACCAAGATTTTTCAAAATGATTTTAAAATGTTTTCAAAACCTTATTTTGGATCATATTCCTTGGGCTCTATGTACATGACTTGTACACATGCTCTCCCAATGATCCACAAATGAAACAAGATGAGTTTTAGTTCATCTAGATGCAAAAACTATGCACCTTGAACTCAACTCATATCCTAGCATCTCACATGTATCTAAGGTGTATAAATACACATACATGTCAATTGGATGTGAGATGTGGGTTTTGTTCATCCTAATCTAGGGTTTCATGCATTCTCTAAGGCAACCCTACTTGATTCCCTTATAAATGAGACTTCAAGTCATGCCATAGTCCTTAATTCAATTTCAACTAAATTGTCTTAAATGCATGAATGATTATGGCATTAGAAATGTTATAAATAAGCATATGCTCATAATCATGATGTTATGGCATAAGATGAAATCTAAAAACACATGACATTTAAAGCCTTAATCCTAAACATGAATCATGACATATAAAATCATAGAACTAGGCATGATGTCATGACATGACATATGGCAATCAAAGCATGGCATATAAAATATATAGGTATAGTAATACCTAAATTTTAATATTAATTGTCATTTGATATAGTTAGATATATTTTGCCATATTGTCATTAATCTCCTTAGTGTGCCAAAAACCCAAAATGGCACACTAACACTCTAAACCCTAATTGTGTCAATTTGATCATTTTATCAAACTTCATAACTAATATTGGCACATCCTAAGATCTTTTAGGATTATAATTCAATCATATTTCCAAGGTATCCATAACCTTGAAAATATTCTAAGAGTGCCACCTTTACCATGGTTGAGTTAACTACCCATCCAATCAAGGTTGGCACACCCTAATCCCATCTAGCGTGGATCAATCACGCTCTTAGGAACCCAAAACCGATTTGAGCTCCTAGGGTTAATTAGGTATTCCTTAGGGATAACCTCCCTAGATACCTTCCTAATGACCCTCCTAGACTTGTTAGCCTTGGTCATTTGGGTTTTACCTAGGTTGACTCTAGGGGTAACTCCCCTTGCAACCTTCTTAGTGGCCACCCTAGGTTTCCTAGAAACCCTAGCCACTAGGCATACCCTTTGGTCAACTCTAAGGATAACCTCCCTATTGACCTTGGTCTTCCTAGACCTAGTTTGTGTCCCATAATCAAATGGAACGCTATGGTAAGCTACCTTAGGCATAGGTTTGTGACTCAAACCTTGCTTGCCCTTGGTTGACTTTTGACTCTTAGGTCCTTGGTGTTGACTTTGACTTTTGGACCTTTGACTTTGACCATTAGACCCTTTAAATTGATTTTGTATATTCCTAAGGGTCTTTTCTAGTTTTTCAAGCCTTGACTTCAAGGCTTGATTTTCAACCTCTAATTGCCCAATTGATTTTTGATTAAGTTTTTGGGCATTACCATTTTCTCTAGGCATATGCCTACCCTTCTTAGGGTTAATGCCTAAGTGGTTTTCTATTTTCCTAATGCTTTCCTTAGGAAGAGTTTTTCTAGGGACATTAGTCCCAAATTTCTCCTTTCTTGAAAAATTTACCCTCTTGGCTCCTAAGCAAAAATATTTATCTCTAGCATGCTTTTCATCGTGAATTGCAAGAGAATTAAAATTTCTAACATGCTTTTGACTTTTAAATTTGGAAGGTGCATTATTAAAATATACCTTAGGTTTAGCTATAGAAGCTCCCCCTACTTGTGATGCTCCTCCTTGCCCCTTCTTCTTCCCCCTAGGGCATTGACTCCGATAATGCCCCTTTGAATTGCACTTGAAGCATATGATGTGCTCCTTGCCTTTAGGTGTTGGGGAACCGGCATCCTTGACTTTTGGTGCCGGTGGAGCTTTCCTAATCTTCTTTGGGCACTTGCTCTTGTAGTGCCCGGCTTCCCTACACTCAAAACATATGATATAATTTTTATTACAAATTGACATGTTTGAGTTACCTATGGTGGTAGAAGGTGTTGGAATTGAAACTTCTTCATCTTGATCGGATGTGGAAGCTTCTTCTTGATGCTCCGGTGTTGAGGAAACTCTAATCTCCTCCTCAATCCTAGAAGTGGATGCTTCTTCCACTTCCTCCACCTCTTCCGATCTAGATGTTGATTCCCTATCAACCTCCGAATCCTCAAGCTCTTTGGATGAAGATGTACTTGCTTCTTTTGAGCTGAGAGGATGAGCACTCTTCTTCTTCTTCTTCTTGGACCAATGATGAGTTTTCATGGAGCTTTGCCACTTGGCTCCACAACTCCTTAGCATCCATATAGTCCCCTACCATACACACAATCTCATTAGGGACCAAATCAAGAATAAATTTTACTACCTTCATGTTTTTCTCGAAGGCTTGGAGTTGATCTTCACTCCACTTCTTCTTCTTGAGGAATCCTCCCTTTGGTCCTATTGGATAGCTAAAACCCTCCATCAAGATAGATCATTCTTCGAAGTCCCTCATCATTAGGAAGTCTTCAATTCTTGACTTCCATTGCTTAAACCCTTCTTGTCCATAGAAGGAGTAAGGGATTGGTGTGTTAATGTTCCATCCCAATTGTTCTTCCATCTTCACCCTCTAGCTTCTTTGTCCTAGCTCCCGGCGGTTAGTCCGTAGAAGAGCCCCGGGCTCTGATACCACTTGTTAGGAATTTGAGGCCGCTAGAGGGGGGGGTGAATAGCGTTGACCGTACGTAGATGGAATTCGTTCGCGTTGCTTGTCTACAATCTTGTTAGTACGCAGCGGAATAAACAATAACAAATACAAACACAAGATACAATCACAACACGCACGATATAACGTGGTTTGGAACCGTAACGGTTCCTACTCCACGGATTGGGTTCGTACGAACCCTAGCGATGCCACAAACACCACTAAGCACTAAAGCTCCTTCTCGACAACAAGTCGGAGGTGGAGAAACCTCGTACAATGGATTACAACAAGTAATACACAAAAATACAAGCAAAATACAAGAAAATGTAAAGAACACTTTACAAACTAGGGTTTGAGCGCTTTGCTTGTTGGTTGCTTGGATGAGGTTGAAGGGCCCTGAAATGCACCTGCAAATCGCCTCAAGTAAGCTCCCAAAGAATTGATTTTTGAGCCTTCCACGAACAGCTGCTTTTATCCTCCATCGGGTGGATTCGCCAGCAGCGATCGCGCCATAAGTCCTCGACCGCCAAAGATCAGAGTGAGACAACGGCTCAATCCACGTTGGACAAGTTCCAACGGGACTCTTGGCAGTCGACCGCCAACATTGGCGATCGGCCGATCGCTAACGCCCGTAGTCGATCGCTCGGCTACGGCGTTGCTCGTGCTCGACAGAACTAGCAGTCGACTGCCAACCCTTGGCAGTCGACTGCCAGAGCAGTTCCAGCTCTTAAACGGCAGTCGAACTCAAGTCGACTCATGGCAGTCGAACCGGCCATAATGCCAGTTGACTGCCAACCTCAAAGATGAGGTTTTAACCCAAGTATGGTGCCCCCATACTTGCTAGACCACCCTTAGCCTAGACCTAAGCCTTCTAGCCACCTCCATCAGCCTCACGCCTCTCGGATCCCTCCAAGTCATCCATGACTTGTTCATCCATCGCGCTAGCCTCCAGGTGCTTCCCTCGGCTATGTCATGCTAACGGTGTCTACACCGCCAAGGCACATTGGACTTACGCCGCCAAGACTCCGCTTGGACTTTACGCCGCCAACCATTGGTCTTATGCTGCCAAGACTCTCGCTTGGACTTTACGTCGCCAATATCAATCCCCTTGGACTTCCGAAATGCCAAGACTCAAGCTTGGACTTTCCCTTGCCAACCCATGTTGGACTTTCCATGCCAAGACCCATGCTTGGACTTTCCCATGACAATTACATTGTCATATGTTTTTGTCGAAACATCAAAACATTACTCGAGTCAAACTTAAGTCCTGGTCAATCGTGACCTAGGCCGATTGCACCAACAGGATCTGATAAGCTAAGACTATCAGTTTGAGATTATCAACTCAAGCCTATTCATAGATAAGCATTCGCTCCGCTACAAGTTTAGTATGATATGTTTCCTTTTATCTGAATGAAAGTTATGGTTTGTAACTCAACTTATGTCCTCAATATTGTAATTTTTAAATGAGGCTTCTCAGCCCCAAGCGGGTTTCTTCATCAGGTGAATGATCTTAATCTTTATGGGCTAGGGGTTGTTGTCGCCTATCAAGCTGGGAGTACATTTTTCTTTGTGAAGGTTCGAGCTATATCGTATGCTCTCATGCGTAACCATGCATTGACAGATTAACACCCTCAAGGTTCTCAAATATCCAAGTCGGCCCCGGGCCAAAATATAACAACTTAAGCACTATAGTATTATAAGACCGCCTCCGAGTTTTTCTCTATATAACAACCTAAGGGCTATAATATGCACCCATCGCCTCCGGACAAAATATAACAACCTAAGTGCTATAATATATCTTCACAGCTTGCCTCTAGACAATACTATAATAGTCTAAGCGCTATAGTATATACTAGTCGACCCCACACTAAATTATAACATCCTAAGTGTTATAGTATATCTTCACCACTTCCAGGTTACTTATAATGACCGCTATAAGGGCTAAGTAGGTCTTCTCAGCCTCTGGGCAAACTATAATAACCTAAGCGCTATACTATTATACAATTGCCTCCGAACCACCACTATAACAACCTAAGCGCTATAATATATAACTATAGCCTTCAAACACACTTATAACAGCCTAATGACTATAATATTCCCCTATTACCCACACTGGGCAGCAACTTCTTATGAACTCTCTTGTGGTGCTCAACTGTGGCAAAATCAAACTTTCTTACTTATATAATTGGACTCCCCGATTGGAATTTTCTGCTCATGCTCTTCGTTTCCTTGGTCAACCGATGCAGAATTGATCTTTTGCTCTTTTAGAGGGATGCGTAGATATTTTATGATCGGGAATCATGGCATTCTCAACCATTTCTTGCTCTTATACGCACTTCTGAATCAAGTTTTTAGCTCGGGGACTCTTTGGACATCAATTTTTGATAGAATGGGTTATGTTGCTATGGTTTTGTTATGTTGTATATGTCTATATCTCGACTGGGAGTAGGAAGCTATAGAGGATCTGGTAGGGATTTCTGCCTCATCCCCACTCGGGATATATTTAATGTCACTTGGGGTTTTCTTATTCATATGACCACTTGCTTCTTGGAGCATATGGTGAAGTAATGGGAGGATCGACTTCCTATTCTCCTAGGACAGATAGAGGTTAAATCTTGGCCTTTGAGAGACCTACGAAATAAAAGGCAAAAGAAGATTTTTCGATTACTCTCTCCCCTAAACACTATTGATTTTCTTGAGCACTATTGATTCTCCCAAACATTATTGGCTTTTCCCAGCACTATTGTTTTCCCGAGCATTATTAGTTCTCCTGAGCATTATTAGTTTTTCTAAACACTATTGATTCTTCTGAGTAATATTAGTTTTTTCGAGTACAATATGTTCTCCTGAGTATTATCGATTCTCCTGAGCACTCTCAATTTTTTCAAAACTTTATCAACCTTCTTGAGTACCACCTATTTTCTCAGACCCCCATTTTGTTTATTATCATCCGAGTACTCTGGAGAATAGTGCATCATGGGTCTTGTTCTAATATTCCCGAGCACTTAATGTATATTTTGGTATGTATAGCGAAGAAGGAGCATGTCAGAGCAGTGACAATTCTGTGTAATGACTACCCTGCAACAATCCTCCAAGGAATATGATAAGTGGATAACCCTAGTCAGTAAGGCAGTGTCAAGTTACTATATAAAGCTCATGGAGATAAAAGAGAAGAGCATGATTCTTTCTCTATTTTAGTACGTGGAGACAACTCTTCTTCCTTGAGTTTTCTCCACTTATTTTTTCTCTCTTCTCTACTCTACAACATTTTTCTTTTCTCGGGTGGATATTAACTTGAGCATTAGAGGGGTCACGCTGATAAAGTCGGTCCACTTACAATGTTCTCTTCCTTTGTAGATCAGGATCCACGATGACGTTCTTGAAGACCGACTACTCTACTCTCTCGAGGCAAGGGAGAAAAAAGGAGTTTGAGCATGCTAAAGAGAGATCCCATTAGAAAGGATGATGCATCTTTCAGTTTCTAGTTTTAGTTATACCACACAAAAAAAGAACGTTCTGTATTCGCTAATTTCAATTGCCCTTTTCATCTTCCTTTTATAACCTTCAATATCCTTTAATTTCATTTATTTTTTTATTAACACCAGGGTGTTCGAGCCTTCGGCCCGACTAATCTATAGGGATAGTCAGTCTGATCCCACAGTTTTATAGAAACACTTCTTCAACAATTGAGCCAAAAGAGGTCGGAACCCCTGTGAATCTCCACCAACCACCTGGGTACATCATGAAAGTGCTCGCAGTTTGATGGTACAGTCCAGACTCTACAATTGTGTCATCCCTGAAAGATTGTCCAATACTAAAATCATACTTCATCCACCGGACAAACTCCTGCACAGAGAGTCACCCCTATGGATTTTTTGAAATTCATCACCGAACGTTATCTCATCAGAGAATCGAACTACATTCTTATGCGGGATGCTTTTTCGCTTTTTCCACTTCACCGTGCCCCAGGGCAACCTTTAATTTCATTTATTGTTCCATTGTGTTTTTGCTGATCAGTCATTGAATTAACCCCTAGTTGATTTTTGTTCCTGATTGATTTCCTCTATAGCTTGCTAACAATTATGTGAGTTAATTGAAATCTATTTTCAGTCGACTGATTTAGTCCTTTGATCATTTGACTTTTCTAGATTATTTTAAACTTTTCTATTATAGCATTAGTTGAGTAGAATTTAATAATTTCAAATTAGTCGATTGTCTCAATCATTAAAAAAAACATTATATTCATTAATTAATTAGCTTGAGTCGATTAGAATCACCTTTAGATGACTAGAATCTTAACTATAATCATTCTAATGATTAAGAATTTTTGCTTTAAATTGAGGTATACCCTCTTCTAGAAATATAAGGCTATGTTTGGTTTCCGTATTTTTCATTTTTCATTTTCCATTTGCTATATTTTTTTCATTTTCTAGAAAATATCTTTTTCATGTTTTCTATTTTTTCAGAAAATATCCTCTCATTTTTTTAGAAAACAAAAGTGAAAAATACAAATCAAACAATATTTTCTATATTTACTCATTTTCTCAGAAAATGAAAATAAAAAATATTGTATTTTTCACAAACTAAATACAACCTAAGTCTCTCAACTCTCATAACTTGTACACGAGCTTACCTTTCACAACTTCACTTTGACACTAAGATAATCTTGCACTAGGTCTTCTAGTCCCTTGATGCACTAAACTCATGACCCGTTTCAGATGTCATTCTTCACTCTTCTTTTATATAATTCATCTTCTTCTAGGTACCCTCAATGCCACAACTTACCGCTCCTCATCCTGTGATCACTCGGATGCACCATATCATTTTTTTTCGAATTTCTAGCAAACATCAAGTCATCGATTTAGCTAACTCGGTAGCATCATATCCACGAGTTGTTCAATGCCACCTCAATGATTTTTGTCCTACATTCTTTAAATGTCTTATGCAATCTTTTTCAAACTCCATCAAACCTCCAATCTATTGAGCTTGTCGTATCGATTGTGTCATCATTTACACTTGACCTTGTCGAGTTACGCATTCCTCAAGCTCCATATATATCATGCCAAGTTCTTGCATAGTTTAACACATATCAAATACAAATACAAGTCTTATGTAAACCTTCTATCGTAAACATCAAATTCTAAAATTAAATATAACTATAGTATAATTGCACTAAAGTATGTATACGTGCATCTAGGATAACTTCTAGGGTGCGTTTGATTCAAATAATCATATATAACCTTGGTTATGTGATTACCAGGGAATAAAACATAACCTTGGAATAAAGTATAACCTTAGATAAAAACCTTGTTTGGTTGGAGGTTTTAATATATAACTTAGTTTAACATTTTACTAAATTATCCAGGAATCAACAAAAATCTTGGTTTTCCAAGGTTTTCCGATTCCCCCTAAAAAGGTTTTTGTTTATAACCAGGTAATGAACAATTACCAGGTAATTGTTTATAACCTAAACCAAATAAGATTTTTGTTGAAAACCTAACAAGGTTATCAATAAAAATCTCCAACCAAACACACCCTTAGGGCAACACTCTATGGGTGATAATGATTACTTGATGAAAAACGTCATCAAGAGGTATACAAATATCTATAAATTAGTCATCTATTTATCTTCAATTTCTTATTAATTTATTTATTTTAATTTCTTAATTAATGCAAGTTATTAATAGTATATCTTGATTCAATTCAATGGCAAATCAATTATATAATTTGTGCACGTACTTAGAAATTCAATTAATTTGTAAAGATACACGTACTTTTCTGACAATTATTATTATTATAAGGATCCTACAATTATATTTTTAATTCATTGTAATCATTAACCTATTTTAATTTTTAAAGATGAAATAGATTTATATATAAATTCTAAATTATTATTATTTTAAATTCATTAGCATCTTCTACACTAATTTTTATCTCTACGGGAATGACATGGTGACTAAAATACAACGGTACTTGCAGAAGTGATATGTATCGATTTCGAAAGAGGTTTAAAGTTCTTTCTTGGATTCAGATGATCCCTACATGTCTTGACTACCACGTCAAAATTTATAAAATCCTTTGTGATTTATCTCCATCACAATAGTTATGGAATAGATCAGTAGCAATCGCTAGATTGACGGTTCTAATCTTTTACAGAGATGTAGATAGTCATATCAATGTATTGAATCTGGAGGTGAACTGGCGGTTAATTAACTAACTAATTCAATTTAAACCTGCCTATTATAACAATTTTCAGTCTCACCCTCAATTTTATAATATTTTAAATATGAACACCTCGAAGTTTAAAGTTACATTTTTTCCTCTGCCTTTCCAACTGCCTTTGTCTATTTGTTGATTTCTCTTGATGGGTGGAGTGGGTAGCATATTTTATTTACCCGCCCGAAGTCTTTGATGGATGAGGCGGATCGGATAGCATACTTTATATACCGGTCTGGGATAACACATACCAGAATGCTTAGGGCTTAGATAGTCGTTATGGATATTTATTCATGTGCATAGGGTATTATGGGATCTTGCATTCAGTGTTGGCGGCTCATAATGGTGTTGCAGTCGTTTTGATCTCGGTGATTGGTCGGTATTCAGTTGAGGAATTTCGTCGCCTATATAAAGATGAGTGAGGTTGGTGGATAGTACGGTCTTCTTATGTACTTAAGTTTTTTCTCCTTTCCCCTAGTTTTATACTTGTGTAATAACAATTTACTTTTCTTCAATGCCGACTGACAAATGTTGAAGTGCAGAATTATTCGACTGTTCGGATGGAAATCACAAATAGGATTATTATCCACCGTTCGGGTGTTCTAATTGGGCCCGAAGTTCGCTGAAAAGTGAGGGGAAGGGTCTGACCACGGAAGGGGGACAATCATCTCTTTTTAATTTTGGGATGTTTTACCACTTAAGACATTGACAATGGCCATTGAATGGGCTCTTGGTTCGGTGATGACAACTAAAAGTCAGTAACATAGAAATAATTAGTTTTTTTATCCGAATCATGAAAATAATCTCTTTCAATATAAAATAAAATTACGTACAATAGAATTAATACGATATTATCTTTTTAGAGACTCATGTTGATGAAAATTTTATGGATCGGACTATTTTTTTAAGGATAAATTGATTAAAAACATTATAAAACATTTTTTACAAATTAGATGTGGTTTAAAGGGTTATATATATATATATATATATATATATATATATAGGATTTTGATAACTGCGATCGATCCTCGCGGCTACGACACTCTTAGCCATTCAATCAATGCTGCATTGTCGCCGCCGCCCGCCGTCCGACCATCGCCGGACCAGACGCGCCACTCACCGACGGTCTGGCGGGGGGGAGTTTACCGGCCGGTTAGCGGTCGGAATCCGACACTAACCGGTCGGTAAACTCTCCCCGTCGGATCGCCGACGAGTGACGCGTCAATCGCGTCCGATCCGACGACCGACGATGGCACGATGGCTACGGCGGCGACGACGATGGCCCGATACGGTAGACGACGACGATGGCGAGGACGCTGGTCGCCGAGAATGCGTAGAAATCGATCACGGATATCGAAATATATCATATTTATATATATATATATATATATATATATATATATATATATATAATGTTAAATACCATTTAAGATTGAATAATTTTTTAGCATTTTGATATTATTAAAACACGAATTGATCGAGCATTTGAAAAATATCATTATTTATAATATAAAAAAGTTTGTGCCTGATATTAAAAAAAAAGGACTTATACAAATATTCATAATATTTATTAAACTTTGTTCCTTGGAATTAAAAGCTTACATATTATTTAAAGTTCACATAATTCCTCCCTCTCTCTTGGCTCTTGCATTGATTAATTTTAGTAATACTTAACGAGTGTTGGAAGTGGCGGCGGAGCGACGGCGCCGTCGGAGATGGTGGCTTCGGACCAACACTTGGCCCGGACCTTCATGATGTACGCGGCGGCCCGGCTGTCGACGCCGTAGTCGCCGTCGTCACCGGTGGCGTCGGCGGGCGGCTCCACCAGGTAGGCCGTGGCGTACTGCGGCCCCCCCGCCGCTGCTGACGAAGGCTCGGGCTCCACCAGGCGCATGCCTCTGCTGCTCGTGTAGTCCGGCCGTGGCGGCTTGCCCTTGATCCAGTTGAAGGCCTTGATCCAGCTGAAGGCCACGGCGGCAGACTTGGGCTTGCGCCTGCTCATGACCGCGTGCTGCTGCTGCTCAGGATCAGTACAGAAAGTAAGGTGTTCGATGAAATTCTTGTGAGGGTGGTGGTTTGGCTATATGGGGCGAAGGTCATTGTGTGTGTATTTATATACACATATGTCAATCTAGTAATCCTCATCGGTCGTTAGAGTTATCGTGAGGAAAATAAATCGCGAGTGATATTTGAACTCGATATGATTGGTAAAGACAATGGAAGATCATTCTGAATTCAGAAGAAGATTTTAAATTTTTCATCGAAGATCGACTCGTGCTCATTATGTAACTGTCGCACTGTCTTATCAACGTACCATCCCCATCGGGATATACAGGGTTGTACCTAATATAAGGCCAGAGAGACGATTGTCTCGGGCCTCTTTTTAAAATAGTTCAACTCTCTCTTTACAATGGCTCAAATATTAATATAAAGGATCCAAAAATTAATTCATTAATATATTTTTTAAAAAAATTTAATTCGGACCTTCAAATTTTAGGTACGACTATATATGTATATGCCTTGATCACCTGTGCGCTTGTGCACGTGCAGTGGAAATGAATAATGAATTCATTGTTCATGTGAGAAAGTGCGCACAAACGCATAAGAAATCTACACACAAAGATATATATATATATATATATATATATATATATATATATATATATATATATATATATATATATATATATATAATATCACCTGTGCGTCTATCAACTATGTGCATGCAGTTGATGCAAACAGTAAATTCACTGTTCGCACAGTTGATATGAACAGTGAATTCACTGTTCACATCAACTGTGCACGCACAGCCGCACAATCAATCGGTGCACATGTATACATATATATAGTTCAATTAAATTCTCAAATATCTACGATTTAATTTTTAATTATAATATATTTATAGATTTTTTTTTTCAAATGAGATGACAAATTAAGGACACTGTAACTGTTGAAGTTGACTATATAAATTTTTCTTGATTTATTATATTAATCGATAAAATATATTTTATTTAAAAATTATTTAATATTTCATAAAACATCAAACATTGAGCCAAAAGCTTAGATAACCTGAAACTAATTTTTAAAAAAATCTCTCATGTGCTGATTGCTCTTGGAGAGTTGCGTGAGTGCCTTAGTGGGGTTATATGCATGCATGGCTAGCTCATGGTATTTACTCACATCTTGTGTTGTAAGCTCTATGGTACTGTCCTTAGCAAATGAAAACGAATCCTTCTTCACAACAGTTCTATCTGCCTTGATTTAAGTAAGGAGGTCAGAAAAACAAAAATAAATCAGTCAAGTAAATTCATTGGAGATGGATGAGATGCCATCGATGGAGGTGTTATCAGTGAACTGACAGCTATTACATATATTAAGATGATGACTAATTAGCCGTCTAAAGATGCAAGTAGCACGGTCAATTCCACTTTTTGATATAATTCAATCTTCAATCATAATATATTTATAGAAATTTTCTTTTAATAGAATGATAAATGAAAAATATTACAGTTGCTGAGACTGTCCACGCGATTACTTTCTGATTTATCTATGAAATAGAATTCACCGTTCTTAAAATTAGTCGAATTGAAAACTTAAATACTTAATGCTAGTAAAAAAGATGATGGTTAATTAGATCGCAAAGGATTAATCAAACCAAAACATTAATTCCAATTGGCAACTGCACCTCGTAGCTTTTACTCACTCAGGATTGACCTTCTCTTTGCATTTACTACATAGATTCTTGATTTATCTCCTTCATTAGTATAAGTCGAAGAACTGCTAATACGACGATTATATATATATATATATATATATTGACTGAGCTTCTGTAAGAGGTTGAGGTTGGGCTCATGTGGGCGACTAATTATTGCTGCATGGAATAATATTCGAAGTGCATGTGAACATGACCTACCTTAAATAGGGGAATGTCTCTTGAAACATATTGTACGTGGTGGGAGACAAAGGCCTCTTATTCTCCAATTTTTCCACCATTGCTGTACCTCACGGACTGTCGTGTTGTGCAATGCTGGGGATGATGATAAGATCGGGGTTAAGTGTACATATGAATGAATACATACAGCAAGGTGGTCGAGGAGAACCGTGGATGAGAAATTAAACAAACTGCTTGGGACTTAATGGAAGCTAAAAACAAACAAGACAGACATGTTTTCACCCTCAAAATTACAGGAAATCATGGATAGAGATATTTGCTTACATTTCCTCTTCCTATCCTCTTCTACTCAATGTGGAGACGTTGAGCAAAAACATATTTGTGGGTTTGTAGGAGAAAAAAAAAAGCAAGCAGAATATGATCCTTGCAAAAGTCTAGTTAAAAGCACATTGTCACTTATGGGCACATATACTACAGAAATCTTACTAGAGTTGTCGTCCATGTAACTAAACTAAGGTAGCAAAATCCTTATAGCAGCAGATATAGAAGCTTGCTCAGTCGCTGGTGCAATTTTAGAGATTTTACAAGGCACAGTACGTTAGAAACTTACATTCAAATTTCCACTTCATGCCCAGATGATCGATTATTTTGCACTTCATGTTACTTTATGCCGATTACCTCCACCAACTGATCTCGGAGTTAACTTGCGCAGAAATGCATGGAAAATCATTGCTGTCGAGAAAATTTTTAAGGTTACAACTAAGATGGCATTAATGAGAGATGTGGATAAATAAGGTGTTAATTACCGCAGTAGCTAACTCCAACTGTGCAAGCGATGGCGAGCTGAAGGTTACACATATAGAGGACCATTGCAGTTGCTGTAGGAATAAAACAAAAAAGGGCAGTGAACCTTTTATGGCAAGAATGCATAAACAACAATTGGGTGTCATATGCGGAATAAATCTTTCATGATAAGAATGCATAAACAACAATTGGTACTTTATAGGAAAGGCACTCAGCTGGAACTCAAGATATTGCATCTTCTAATCTTTAGAGCATGTATGGCCAGGTTTTACCTTATGGCCAAAATCATAATTGTCAAGGGCGCAAGGTGCACGAAGACGCACAAAGGCTTTAATGCCTAAGGCGCAGGTGCAAGGCGAGGCACATGCCTTACTGAAACAAGGCGCACATTTTTAAATGTGTTTAAAAAATATTTTGTCTTAGAATAAATATATTAAAAATTTAAATATTTAAACTGAAAATATATCTGTAAATTAAAAATAAAATTTTAATTTAATTATTAAAAATAAATAAAATAATTATGGGAAAAAAATTAATTTAAATAAGATTAAAAAATAAAATAAATTTTAATAATAATAAAATTATTATTTATAATATATAAATTAATAAAATAAAATTTAAAATAATTTATGAAATATTTTTAAATTAATAAGATAAATTTATTAAATTTTAATTGTTTTAATTAATTTTTCATATAGTTGAACTATAGTTTAGGAAGTTGATTATTAAAATGATCAGGCAACTTGCACTCCCGCCAGCCAGAGCGCGCTCGCCCGAGGCGTGAGGTCGCGGCGATGTCCGCGCGTCACGGCCCTGCGAGGGTCGCGGCGACGTCGCCATGGCCAATGGGGAGGTCGCATGACGTTGCACGACATTGCGTGAGGCTACGACGGTGTCGTGCGACGCCGCTGAGGTCGCGGCAGCGTCGTGCGCCCTCCGCGAGGGCCGTGGTGACATCGCGCGACCAACGCGGAGGTCGCGTGACACCGCAATGGCCTCCGCGGGGGCCGCGGCGACATCGCGCGACCAACGCGAAGGCTGTGCGATGACGCCACGACCAACACAGGTCGCGCGAGACCGCGGCAACCCCCGCAGAGTGCGCGAAGCCATGACACGGCGACCGCACTGGCATCCTACACTACGTTAATCATTTACGCTAATCAAATGATCTGATAAAAAAATTTCTTACTTGAAACCTTTTCGAGCCTTTTTCCTTCTTTGTTATCTCTTTCGTATAAAATTTTCTTCTGCGCTGCGCCTACACGCTCGTCTTTTACGTTGGATTATTAGAGCGTGGGAGCTTTTTTTTATTGATTATTAAATAATAATTAAAAAAAATACTCAGGCGCGTCTCGGGCCTGATTGACCTGCGAGGCGAGCCCAGCATGCGCCTGAGCTCGCCTGCTTGGCTCGTTGTGCCTGGGATAACTCCAGGCGCAGTAGCAACGCCTGGTGGCACTTCTCGCCTTGAGGCGAGAGAAATTTTTAGATCGGAAAGCTCTTTTTTATTTAGATAAGTTGTCGAAAATCATGTGAAAAGCTGTGACCTAGGAGAGCCATTTGAAGCTGCAGAGAGTTGAAGAGCGATATTTAGGTAGTGCTGTGATTTTTATGAAAACAAATTACCTAAAAAACAAAGCTGTGTTTTCCAAAACGAGAAGCAGCTCCCCTTCCCCGGCCTTTGCTTTTTCTTATTCTTCTTCTTTAAAAAAAAAGCATGTTAGGCCAAGCTCTTGATTTTAAGGGGATAGATAAGGTAAGAATAAGCCAGATCAAACATGCACTTAGCATGTTTGAGGGGCTTAAGAGTTCAGTGATGTTTACTAACAATTAGCAAATGAATTTTATTTTTTGTACTTGTAAGAAGTAGTGACGGATTTGAGTAGTAAAAATAACCTCTTACAATGCAAGATAAAATTGCTTATAATAGATCTTTTCTTGGGACCTTGTATTGGTGCGAACTTTGTGCACCTGACTGTTCTTTGTAGTAAATTAATTCAATAAAATGTTTTAGGGCTTAAGTAATAGGGAAAATATACATAATATGCCAAAGTGAAAAAAACAAAACAGTAGAAGCCTCATTTAATGTTTTTCTTATGATTCTAGAATTGTTCTGAGTATTGAGAATTATTCAAAACACCAATAACAATCAAATTTTATCCCACTGGATGGAATCAACTATATACATCCTCCTACACCATTGGATTTTATCCCCTACTATATCATCATCTATATTTAAATAAAATTTATCTTATTTTATCGTTGCTAACCAAATCTTCTTTGGTCTTTTTCTTTCTCGTTTGATTTATATATTTGTAATAATTTCACGTAACCTAACTGGAGCATCTATCGATCGTCTAAGTACATGTTTATGTCATCTTAAACGTGTCTTTCGAAATTTTTCCTCATTAGGTGCAATCCTAACTTTCGCTTTAATTGCACCTAACTTTCGCTTTAATATTCTTATTTCTTATTTTATCCACCCCGTATGTCCACATATCCAATTTAACATCTGCATCTTTGCAACTCTCATCTTCTGCTCATGTGCTTGAGTCATAATGCAATATTCAACTCCATATAATATATCAAATCTAATTGACGTTTTGTAAAACTCTAAATTTTAAAGGTACATTATGATCACAAAAAATATCCGATGCACTTCTCCATTTTAATCATCCTGCTTATATTCTATATAAGATATCTCTTTTAATCCCTCTATATTTTTGTAAAAATGATCCTAAATATTTAAAAATTTTGGTTGCAAACAACTATTTATCTCATAGTTTAACAATTGTCTCATTGTATCTAATATTGTCTCATAGTTCATCTCTGCAACTCTCATCTTCTGCTCATGTGCTCGAGTCATAACGCAATATTCGACTTCATATAATATATCAAATCTAATTGTTGTTTCATAAAACTTCTCTCTAAATTTTAAAGGTACTTTATGATCCTAAAAAATATCCGATGCTCTTCTCCATTTTAACCATCCTGCTTATATTCTATGTAAGACATCTCTTTTAATCCCTCTATCCTTTTGTAAAAATGATTTTAAATATTTAAAGCTTTTTGTTACAAACAACTATTTATCTCATAGTTTAATAATTATCTCATTGTATCTAATATTGCTAAATTTAAATTTCATATATTTTGTCTTTACTCTACTAAATGTATCATTCGCTTCTAGCGTTTTCCTCTGAGATTCAAGTTTAATATTTACTGCTTTAGGTATCTCATCTATTAAAATAATATCATCTGCAAATAAGATGCGCCATGATACTGTATTTTGGATGTGCCTAGTAGTTTATCCATGATTAGTATAAAAAGATAAAGACTTAAAATTGATCCTTGATGTAATCCTATCTTTATGGGAAATACTTCGATTAATCTTTCTAGCGTTTTCACTTGTGTCATTTCATCTTCATACATATCCTTAATTATTTTAATATATGTTACATTAAATACACTTTTTTCCTAGAATTCTCTATACAATTTCCCTTGAGACTGTGTCAAACTTTTTCAAGATCAATAAATACTATGTGTAATTCTTATCTTCGTTTCTGATACTCTTTAATTAGTTATTTGAAAAGATATATAACTTCTATTGTCGATCTTCTCAATATAAATCCAAATTGATTTTTATCACCATGGTGTCCTTCTTTAATCTTTTTTCTATTATTTTTTTTGCATAGTTTCATGCTATGACTAATTAGTTTAATATTCCTAAAATTTGTACAATTTGATATGTCTCATTTGTTTTTATATAAAAGAATTAGAGAACTTATTCTCTACTAATCAGATATTTTTTTCGTTTTCAATATCAAGTTGAATAATTTTATAAGTCATTCAATATCTGTCTAAACACTTTCATACCTCTATCGGAATATCATCTAGTTCAACTACTTTTTCATTTTGCATTTCATTTAAAGCGTGCTCTACTTTTGAAGCTTGAATTATACGATAAAAATTTAAATTTCTATACTCCTTTAACCTACGTAAATTATTTAAGTTAAATTGATCACTTAAACCTTCATTGAAAAGTTGATGAAAATACCTCTTTCATCGCTCTTTTATTTCCTTATTATTTAATAGTACCATATTACATTTATCTTTAATGCATCTTATTTGGACAAAATCTCTAGTCTTTCTTTCACTAGCTTTAACTATTCTATAAATGTCTTTTTCTCTTTCTTTTGTATCTAATTGTCGATATAAACATTCAAAAGTTTCATTCGTAGCCTCACTTATTACTTTTTAAACCTCTTTCTTGATTATTGTATACTTTTTTAAGTTTTCTTTGTTTTTACAAGTGTATAATACCTTTTAGACTTTTCATTTTTCTCACTTTTTTCTATTCTTTCTCATTTCACCATCAAAATTATTTACTTGGTGGTCCACGTCCTTTTGACTCACCTAATAGTCTTTTGACTATTATTTTTAACTTCAATATCATTTTATTTCATGTCGTATTTGAGTTAACATGTATTTCTTCTAAAACTTATACTCCTACCATCTCTTTAAATATATTTTATTTCTCATCTTTTAACTTTCACCATTTAATATTAGGAGTCATATATGTTCTTCTTTTAATACTATGCTTAAAGCGCATATCTAACACTAACAACTTATGTTGGGTAATTAAGTTTTCTCCATAAATAACTTCATAATCGTTACATATCTTTCTATCTTTCTTCCTCACCATAAAAAAACTCAATTTATGATTTATTATTCTCACTTTTAAACGTGACCAAATGTTCTCTTTTCTTAAAAAACATATTAGCTAGTATAAGTTCATATGTTATTAAAAAATTTAATATAGTTTTTCCTTCTTCATTATATGTTCTAAACTCATAACCTCATGCACCCTATTATATTCTACATTTTTTAGTTTTAATGTCCATTTAGATCTTCTTCTATTAAAATCATTTCATTTTACGAAATTTTTTGTAATAACTCATCTAAACCTTCTCAAAACCAAATTTTAGTTTTTTCCTCTAATCTTAAGTAGATGTATATATGCTAATTATATTAATAAGTTTTTTCGTCTTCATTATTTTGAGAACTATAATTTTATCTCCTTTTTAAATTACTCTTACTACTTCATCATTTAATGAACTATCTACAACAATAGCTATTTTATTTTATATTCTATTCTTTTCTATATACCATAACTTAAAATTTGAGTTCTCTATCATCTTCGCTTTCTTTCCTACTCATTTTGTCTTATCTACTACTTTCATTACTTTACCCGTGAGTATTCCTATATTTTATATTCCAAATCGTAAACAAACTCTTGCATATTTAATACTACACCCAAATTTTCATAGAGATGTAGTGGTTCATGCTGAGACATCATAGTCAAACCTTGTAACGCGTTCTTTTAGGAGAACAACCTAGCATTAACACAATATCTTGATGGATTCATTCAATGAAATTTGCCGAAGTTCAATGCTGACTGACAACTTAACACAATCCTCCGCCTTACTCATTCGAGCTTGGGACCGACCATGGCAGGGTTGAGAGTTATTCAAAACACCCAAATGAAAAAATTGAAGTGTACCAAGTGATACAGTAAAAAAAGAGAAATCACTGGAACCTTTGCCAACATATGCACCAATGCAATTTTTTACCATTTTTGTTTGAAGAGCACTATACTACCTAAAAAGGAATGACAACTAGCAAGTGTGCCAGCAAGCAATCTGCAAAAACTGTCCTGCTATCAAACTTTGTTACTAGGAATCTTTGGTTAGCTGTAGTGATATTGATACAACACGATCATAGTAAAGATATGTTATGTTGTACACTTAGATCCCTTGACACCATGTCCTTATTTGATAATGTCATGTGTACTATACCCAGATTCAGACACTTGTTCCATACTGCTATCCTGAGTCCAAGTAACATATATATTTAAGGACGTTTAGACTTCCAAACAGCTGTATATTTTGAGACCCCTACCAGAGTAGCATATTCTGACTATTGCCGAATCCTTGAAACAGTTAGTGTCTAGGACTCTTAAACAGATGTTCAGCTGTGTAAACTGTAAAGCCATCTCAATCACAGGAATTTAAGTGGTATCACAATGAATTACCAATGTAGAGTAAAGGTTCATTGATCATTATACATCAATTCTCGATTCATGATTTCCTTCTTCCTTAAAATCTCATTTCCCTATTTTCCCTTGAAACACAATTTCACAGCAAGACTTTTTTTCCTTCTTTGAAATATGGAATCACTGCTTTCTCCTCTCTTTATTTCCTAGATTTCATTTCTTGGAGCACAATCTATATGAAATTTGGACTGACATATTAAGTGTTAATTCATCACTTATTTTAGTTTTTAAGCTTAGGATAGCTTTTAAACAACCATCTTGTCATGACTTAAAACACTTTTCTACTTTTTTCAAGAAATGCTTGTTGTTTCTCCTCTCTTTTACAAGCTCGCAAGGACTTTACTTCAACAAATTTAAGAAAATAGAGTGAAGGAGATCAACAACACAACCCGCCACCTGGGGTAAAAAAGATAAGTGATTAAGTCAAAGGTTGGTGCTTAAGAAGCATAATGAAGGCAACTGAAGTGGAACAGATATTGTAAATGTCTCACGTGTCTTCCTCAAACAACTGTTATTGGCCTAATTATATATGAATACATAACTAAAATCTTATAAAGGTATTCAGGAAAGACTACCCTATTCTAGACAAATACAGTAAATCTTCTCAGCTAGGTATTTCTTCTTAAATTGCCTGAAAACATATTTAAATCTCTAGATCTACAATGATTTAGATCTTGAGCCATTAACCCATATGCAGCAAGGAGCCTTGGTCATGCTCTACAGACAGAACATTTGCACATAGATTATCTCTTACATCATGAAGGTGAGAAATGCAGAGCTATTTCTAGATCCATGAAACTCTTTTGAGATAGAAAAAGAAGACATCAGTTAATAAAAAAGACAAAATTCAGGCCAAATTATGTCCAAACTGTGATCCTCGTGTCATCTAACATTGTATGCACATGCACATTAGCTAGTGTGAGTTTCCCTAAAATAGTTTTTATGGATGCGCTTTCATTATATGCTACAAACCTACAATGTCCAAAAATATATTTCTAATAAGAGAATTTGAGTGGAATAGTAGGCCTTTATATTCAAGTGTGACTCAATGCACACAGAATTCCAGTAAAAGAGTATAGTTTGTAAAAAATCAAATTTTATCCAAATTTCACTATTATTACATAGAAATAATGTCATATAGTTTAAAAGCAAGGTTTAAATATCAATCTGTTTTGGAGTTTCAGTTGCAACCAAAATGGTATAGTATCAGTACAGTGCTAGCACGTTTGAAAGACGTGTGAATGTGCCAAGGTCAACCCAATTGAGTATAAATTCTATACCCTTTTTTCTACTAAAGTTGTTCATCACCAAATATGTCTCTAATAATTAGAAAGTAAATTGAATTCAAATTTAATACGCTGCAAAAATATAACAAGCACCTTAGCTAATAATAAAATTACTGAAACCAAAATGAGTGACATGCATCAAATGAAAGCATTGGTTCTTATTGCATTCTAGTGAGATCGATACTACAACAACAACCACCAAACTTTATCTCACTAGATAGAGTCGACTATGTCATTAAACTCTATCCCCTACTATATCATCATTTATATTTAAATACATTTTATCTTGTTTTATTGTTGCTAACCAAGTCTTTTTTGATTTTCTTCTTCCACGTTTAATGTGTGTATTTGTTATAGTTTCACATTGCCTACCTGGAACATTTATTAGTCGTCTATGTACATGTTCGTACCACCTTAAACGTGTCTCTCGAAGTTTTTCCTCAATTAATGCAATTCCGACTTTTTCTCTAATACTCTTATTTCTTATTCTATCCATCCTCGTATGTTCACACATCCATCTTAACATCCTTATCTCTGCTCATGTGTTCGAGTCGTGGCCTAACATTCAGTGTCATAAAATACAGCAGATCTAATCGCCGTTTTGTAGAACTTCCCTTTAAGTTTTAAGAGTACTTTACGATCACATAAAACATCCAACGCTCTCCTTTATTTCAACCACTCTGTCTGTATTCTATGTAAGACATCTCTCTCAATTTCTTAATCGTATTGCAAAAATGATTCTAAATACTTAAAACTCTTAGTTCCAAACAACTCGTCATCTCCTATCTTAACACTTGTCCCATTACGTCTAATATTTAAAAAACAACCCGATGCACGAAGCTCCTACCATGTGGGGTCCCGGAGAAGGATCCATTGTACGCAGTCTTACCTTGCTTTTTGCAAGAGGTTATTTCCAAGATTTGAACTCGTGACCTCTTGGTCACAAGACAGTAACCTCACCGTTGCGCCAAAGCTCCCCTCTCCCATTACGTCTAATATTACTAAACTTAAATTTCATATATTTTGTATTTACTCTACTAAGCCTAAAACCTTTCACTTCTGATATTTTCTGCTAAGATTATGGTTTACTTCTTCACGTGTCTCATCTACCAAAACAGTATCATCTATAAACAACATACACTACGGTACTATGTCTTGGAACTAGTTTCTCCAAAATCCAAATTAAATATTTCTCCTATGCACAATTGATCTTTGAACTAGTTTCTCCACACATCCATAAATATATAACAATTAAGTTGGACATGATTTAACAGAATTACACATGGAACATCCATAGCCATAGAACATGTATACATCATTGTTTCTCTATACCTTCAACATCACTCTTCCTCTTTGCTGCAATTAATGCTTCGGTTCCTCCTTCCCTTCTTCCCTCTCGTTCACTTGTTTATCTCCTCCCCATCACTAACTGACATAATCAAAGGATGAGCCAATAGAAGAAAATCCTTTGGTATTGGTTGGCAGCAGATGGTCCAATCCACAAGAGGCTTAGTCTTGATTGATATCATCAAAATTGTGATGACATGGGAAGCGCAATGATACTTATGCTCGCAAAGTATCAATATCAATTAGCAGCCGAAACAATACATTTCTACTGTGTCGACCAATACCAATTAGAGATGGCACCTTGCCCTGCCTTGATCAATACCCACCTTGTCCTGTCCTGATTAAGACCACCCATCGTCACTCTGTCTGCCCAAATACATAAATGGGGTGGGGATGGGACAAAATCACTCATATACAAGGGGCGAGACAAGTATGTGATAAAAATTTTATGTTTTGCTTGCCGCTTGTTTGCCCTGCATATAATTTAGTTAACTATATAAAGACTTCCCAGATACTCACATATATTTCATTGCCTTGTCTTAAACCAGGCCCAAAGGAGAAGTGAGGCAAAGAGGGGATAGGGAAGACGAATTTATTGCATAACCTACTCCGCTCTGGCCCACTTTCTATATGGGGAAAGAATGGGAAGTAAAAAAGTTGGCCCGGCCCACCCATTTCTATCCCTAGTACCCATAGGCACTTGAAACTTTAGTTCAAAACACCATAACATCTTGCACGAAATTGAATATCCACCATGATGGAAAAGGAATATGAATTGAATGTTGACCAATCTACAATATGTGCACACTCAGTTATAGTTATCAATTGAGTATCATTTGACAATCAAACATGGTTGACGCTAGATTATAATAGCTTTTATTTTCACAATTTCTTCAATCAGTCACGTCATATAATATATTCCAGCAACCCTTATCTCTCCTATTGCTGCATAGGTCCTTTCATATTTCTCATTTACTTTGATTTACAGTTCCTATTGTACAAGTCTAAATAGGCACAGTAATATAATTCTTTGCATCTCTATCACCTTTATGATATTTCCCATGGATCCTTATTAACACAAAAAGATAGAACACATCATTGCATGTTGTTGCGACATAGGACAGAGAAAACAAGAAACCAATAGTGCGTGTGCACACACAGATATTATAGGATTCAATCCGTGTGAACCACTCAACAAGTAGATAGGAAAGATCAATATATTAAATTAACCTATAAAAAATATAATGCATACGATTGAATGAGGCTTAGAAGTGAAAATGAGAAAAACACTCATAGAAGCTCAGAGATAAACTTGATAAATCTAATTTGAGCTCAACTTAATACATTATTAAAGCTTTTAAATCCAATCTGAGCTCAAAGTTAGCTCCATCTCTAAAATAAGTTGCGCATCAAAAATACAAAATCCTGTTAATTTCTATTCATGAACAAAGAGATTTTGTGTCGATGAATAAACTTGTGAACAAACTTTCTTTACCATCTGGTTTATTTGTGAACCAGTTTAAAGCTCTTGAACATACATGCCTATAAGCACAAAGGTAGTATCATTTTTTAAGCTAATGAATGAACTCTATTACAAGCTCACACATAGGCTCTTGAGTAAGTTTGATTAGATGTAGATATACTTGTCATTATCTTCTTAGATAGATTAGTACAAGTATGAATTGTGAGATCAGTGTCAATATTCATTGAAGCATCAGCTTTATTATGTTGCAGATAAAATCAAACTCTAACATGAACAGCTTATAGATCTAGCACAAGCTTGTTTATAACAAACTAGTTTAGACTTGGTGAAACAAGTAAATCTCAAGTGTAGATTTTGCAGTTGAATCAAGCTTATCTAAAACAAGCCTAGTTCAAACATGGTAGCATTCAATCTGGAGCTTACATTTTGTAGTTGTCTCAAGCTTGAACTGTATAATGTAACCTTGCTAAGATTATTCCACTAGAGAAGGCAACTCACTGCAGCGGTAGCAAGAGCCTAGTGCACTAGGAATGCCCTTTTATTTTATTTTATTTTTAATAAAAAGTACATATGATGTTTTCTTCTCTCAACATATGCCCAACCCATCAACTTACGAGGTAGGTACGAGACATAATAAAGCCACATATAGAGCTATTTTTATCCCAAAATCGTTCAAGCCCTCTTGTGACACCCTCCAATCTCATAATTTGTAGAAGGATCACATAGTGAATCCAGTGCGAAGGCCATATTCGAGACATCAAAAAACAAATAGAAAAACCAAAAGGGAAATCCATGTCTCAACTTCAAAGATTTTATGTTGATGACAACAAGAAGGCAATCACGCACGCGTACGAAACAAAAAAAAAAAAAAAATTATTTACCTAAATTGCATTGTTCAACAGAAAATAAGTAGCTCACCAAGCTGGGCAGCATAAATTAGCACCTGCCTCAATCCAGGTCTTCTTTCCTCCAAATGCCACCTATCACTGCAAAACCTCACAAGCTCCCACAGGAACAAGCACACAAGCAAACCTAAAAGCGCAACCGGCATCTTATACCTATCATTCGCACGGATAAAACCTAATCCGATAAGAAGCGAAGCAAGATGGGGCAAACAACATAAGAAAAGAAAAAGGTCGCTCACAAGGAACAAGCGAAGACTAGAAGGGACAGCACTGCATAGTTCCTGGCGTAGCGGCGAACGTTCTCCTGCACCCTCATCCTGGCCTGGGACGGCCTAGCGGGCCACGAGTAGGAGTCGGCGCTGCCGATGAACTCGAGCGTCCACGAGGGGGTGGTGCGGGTGAGATCCTCGGCGGTGAGCTTAGCGAAGGGGTTGAGGGTGAAGAGGGAAGCGAGGGATCGGAGAGAGGAGAAGGCGTAGGGAAAGGCGGAGAGGGATCCGTCGGCGGCGGCTCTAGGGCGTAGGAGATCAGGGAGGAGGGAGGAGGAGGTGGAAGGGGAAGGGGCGGACGCCCCGGCAGCGGTGGCGCGGTCGTCGAGGACCTCGAGGTATCCATTGTCGCGGAGCCATGATTCGAAGGCGGCGTCCGTGACGCTGAGGGACAAAGGATTGGCAGCGAAGGCCATCGATTGCTCGGACGACGTTCCGCTACACCCGTCGCCTCTCGACTCGTACGAGGAGAGGAAGGAATTGGGCCACGAGTACGAATTGCGGGTCGGATTTTATGAAATACCCACGAGCGTACCCGATTTGCTTAGAGTGGATTTGAATCGAGCCTGGAATTTCAGATACGGCGGCCCTCTGTGCCAATATTTTGGGCCTCTATTTATATATATATATATATAACTCAGATTTGTAGAGACTAACTCACCGTTTGAAGGGAGAATATCAATTTTAACGACGGCTCAAATTAGTTTTGGAGATATGCGTCCAGCTCCACACACATCCATTGGATAAATTCATGAAGCACATATGATAATTTATCAAACCGTGTACGTGAAATTTAGAATTGTCCAAACAACGTTTCATACTTTTATATTTATCAAATGACACACTTCATTTCTTTTTTACCTCTCCCACCAAATATGTATTTAATGTTCAGATATTGTATGCATTTGAACCATAATTGAAAATCTCGAACCATCCAAACGTAGTATTGGAAATTCAAATCTCAGGATCACTATGTTTCTGGAAATATAATTCTCAGCACCATCTTTTTTTTATCTGATTTTTAATTTATATCGGCCAGATTTCTAAAATATTATTGTAAATACTTAATAAAATCTTGAATATAAAAAATTTTGGTCACGAATACACAGAGAGACACTGCCCAAACTCAATGGACTTAGATTGGATCAAAGAAGAGGTGAATAGGACCATTAATGGATTTTGATCGAAATCCATTGATGGACCTAGAGAAGTCCAAATTCCGAAATCTTGACATAAACTGAAAGATCTTACAACATTAATTTTTGATATGACAAGAAAACTTAATTTTAATCCTCCTATCTCCTAATTTTGACTTGTGTTGAAAAAAAATAGTACTGAGAATTAAATCCCTTGCAAATTTCAGCACCACCACTGTGGTGCTGAAATTGTAATTCCTAGCACCACTGTGGTGTTGCAATCCCAGCACTACCATTGTGGCGCTGAAATTTATAATTCTAGTACCACCGTGGTGCTGGAATTGTAATTTTCAGCGCCACAGTGGTGTTGCAATCCCAACACCACCACTGTGGTGCTGGAATTTGTAATTCCCGCACCGCTGTAGTGTTGGAATTTATAATTCTCAGCACCACAGTGGTGTTACACTCCCAGCACCGCCACTATGGTGTTAGAATTTATAATTCCAGCACCACAGTGGTGTAGGATTTTCAACACCACAGTGGTGTTGCAATCCCAACATCATTACTATGGTACTGGAATTTACAATTTCAGCATCACTGTGGTGTTGGAATTAGAATTGTAATTTTCAGCACCACATTGGTGTTAC
Organism: Wurfbainia villosa; assembly: GCA_025175895.1. Lineage (NCBI taxonomy): Eukaryota > Viridiplantae > Streptophyta > Magnoliopsida > Zingiberales > Zingiberaceae > Wurfbainia > Wurfbainia villosa. Next base: position 113,805,411 of record CM045991.1, read on the forward strand.
AATCCCAGCACCACCACTATTGTGTTAGAATTTACAATTTCAACATCATTGTGGTGCTGGAATTTACAATTCCAGCACCACTGTGGTATTGTAATCTCAGTACTACAGTGGTGATGCTGAGATTTACAATTTCACTGTGGTGTTGGGATTTAATTTCCAGCATCATCTTTTTTTTCGACACAAGTCAAAATTGAGAGGTAGGAGGATTAAAACTAAGTTTCTTCGACATATCAAAAATTCATGTTGTAAGATCTTTCAGTCTATGTCCAGATTTCGAAATTTAGACTCCTCTAGGTCCATCAATGGGTTTTGATCAAAACATATTGATGGTCCTATTCACCTCTTCTCCGATCCAATCCAAGTCCATTGAATTTAGGTAGTGCCCCTCTGTGTATATGTGGCCAAAATTTTTGATATTCAAGGTTTTATCAGGTATTTACAATAATATTTCAGAAAATCAGGCCGATATAAATTAGAAATTAGATAAAAAAAAGGTGGTGCTGGAAATTATATTTCCAAGAACACAGTGGTTCTGAGATTTGAATTTCCATCACCACGTTTAGATGAGTCGAAATTTTCAATTGTGATTCGGATACATACAATATCTGAGCATTAAATACATATTTAGCGGGAGGGGTAAAAAAAGAATAAGATGTGTCCTTTGATAAATATGAAAGTATGAGATGCTATTTGGATAATTCTAAACTTCACATGTACTGTTTGATAAATTGCCGAAGCACATATGGCTCCACTTCAACTTTTTTTGCTTCTAAAGTTTCCTTCATTGATGAGATAGAAATTGCAATTGAACTTGAACTTCGAATCATAGTCCCTTTCAACTTTACCACAACATCATGCCATGCCCTGGGAGCAATATATTTTGGACCTCTATGAAGCTTAATGTGGGTGATGATTTATTTTAACATTAGTTAGTCATAAAAAAATGTTTTATTTTTATTATCGTGAAAAGGGACACCATATCCTATGTTGGAAAAAAAATTTTAAAAAAAATTTAAAAAGTATTTCATCCTAAATTTTATTTTCAAATTATTGATCTAATTTTATTATAATAATTTTAATTAAGTCAGAGTAGTTTTAATTAATATTGGTGAATGATAGTGTGATCATGCCCACTTAGTATTGGTACAATGACATCAGATAATCGAATCTAGATTTTGATTATTAAAAAAACTCAAAGTTAAACTTTTATTATTATCTCATGAGCTAAACTAAGTATGCAGGAAATGGTTAAGCTAAGTTGAAAGTCAGTAACACCCGGAGAATCTCGAGTCAAGAAACCGCGGTAGTCGAGCGACACTAAGAGAATTTCATGGGAATCAAAGAACTTAGGTAGAAGACCGGAAGCTAAGCAACAGGTCAGAAAGGACCAGAGGTAAACATGAGTGTAAAGAGAGATGATAAGATTGTATCCTCTGTACGGGGACAACCGTAGACGGCGATCCGACTAAAACTTTTAGTGGAAGGTCTAGGTCGAGATCGGACGGTAAGGAACCATCATATTTACTATCTCTTATTTGTATTGTGATAACTTTGTGTTGCAGTTGAATAACCTAGCTGACAGTCAACTGTTGCTGAAATCAATCGACTGATGAAGGTAATCAGTCGATTGCTATTCAAATTGTCCAGCTCATTGAAGTTCAAGATAAGCTCCACTTATCTTGGGGGGATGAGGGTCTTTGATTCAAATCTGGATCTCAACGTTCAAGGGCTTGAAGGGCTATAAAAGAAGGGGGATTTCACCCCTTTAGGTCATCAATTATTGCTCCCAAGTGCTCCAATGACGCTATGCTTCAACGACGATGCTACGATGTTGATACGCCGACAACAAGCTCAAAATCTCAATCCATTCGTGTCAGTAGTGTAGGATATTTGACGCCGCTAGAGGGGGGTGAATAGCGTTTGATGGTTCGTAGATGGAATTCGATCGCGTGTTCGTCTCTACAATTTCGTTAGTGCGCAGCGGAAATAGATATGATACAATAACGAAATACGCAAACACAACAAGAACACGAGTATGTAACGTGGTTCGGAACCGCACGGTTCCTACTCTACGAGCTCTAGTGATGCACACACAACCACAAATAAACACTCCTTCTCGGAACAATCTGGAGGCGGAGAAACCTCGTACAATAATGATTACAATAATAATCAAATAGATGCAAGCAAATACAATGAAATACAAATGCAAGTAAAGGAAAAACACTTTACAAGAGCTTTGGATTGCTTGATCTTTGATTACCTTGAACTAGCTTTGAAGGACTGGAAAGCACCAACTTCCCCCTTCAATTTCGCTCAAGAAAATCGCTATCTTTTCCTCCATCACGAGCTCCTTATATAGCTTCAACCTGTGCTGGAAAAGGTCGATCAATCGACTACTCGGGACCATCAGTCGACTGATCACATTGTTGCTATGAGACAACGGTGTAATCCACGCTGGAAAAATCCAACGGCTAGGATATCAGTCGACTGATCATGAGCATCACGATCGATGAGCCATCACCATCGCCGCCCCGAATGAGTGAGACTCCACTGCGTGCCCTAAAATCCGAGCATCACCGATCCGATGAGCCATATCGGGCCGATCGTCTGTCGTCAATCACCGACCGCATCAATGATAGTCGATCGCTAGGGCAATTCCGCAGCCAAAACCCTAGTTGATTACGCCTGCCGATCACATGACACCGACCGCATACCTCAAATATGAGGTTTTAGCTCAAGTATGGTGCCCCCATACTTGCTAGACCACCCTTAGCCTAGAACTAAGCCTTCTAGCCACCTCCATCAGCCTTACGCATCTCGGATCCCTCCAAGTCATCCATGACTTGTTCATCCATCGCGCTAGCCTTCAGGTGCTTCCATCGGCTATGTCATGCTAACGGTGTCTACACCGCCAAGGCACAATGGACTTATGCCGCCAAGACTCCCGCTTGGACTTTACGCCGCCAATATCAAACTCCTTGGACTTCAAATGTCAAGACTCAAGCTTGGACTTTCCCTTGCCAACCCATGTTGGACTTTCCATTTGCCAAGACTCATGCTTGGACTTTTCTCAAATGCCAAGTGTCCCACTTGGACTTCCCATGCCAAGTACCCATGACTTGGACTTTTCTCATGACAATTACATTGTCATATGTTTTTGTTGAAACATCAAAACATCACTCGAGTCAAACTCGAGTCCTGGTCAATCGTGACCTGGGTCGATTGCACCAACAATCTCTCCCTTTTTGATGTTTGACAAAAATCAAACCATTTGAGTTAGATCGCTAACTCAAGTCTCTTACTAATTATTCCAAATTGGTGATCCTAAATATTTTCCCAAACATATTCTCTCCCTTTTTGACATACATCAAAATGGTTATCTCTCCAAGGAGGTCAATGTCTCATGGCCCAATGAGATCTTACAATCTCCCCATTGGTCCAAAAATACCTAGGATGTCTACCATCTTCCTAGTGATAAGTCCCATATCACTCAAGAGAGGCAATCCTATATGCTCTCCCAATTTCCAAATTGAGACTCAAAATCTCACTTTCCTCTTTATGAGGAAAAATATCATTCATCATCCCATGATGAATTCCTCCCCCTAAAGGCTTGCTCCCCCTTGATCATTGCACCAACAATGTCTTTGGAAAGTCCCTAAGCCAATAGGAACTCTAAACCATCAAGAATACGGTTAGAAATTCAACATTGAACTTTCCAACACTCTAAATTTGATACAAACCCTAAACACCTCTCCAAATCCATATCCAATGGATTTTCACCCTTTATAATGCTTCCCAAAGCATATCCTAGGGTCAGAAGCGATTAGGGACCTTAACCGTAGTCGAAACCGGGCTAAACAAACCTAGCTTTCCCGAAATCAGCATTATCACGACTGTTACCTACAATGATCGACGATGTGCCCATCACGATCGACACGGCTAAAGAATGAGTGATATCTACGCCAATGAGTCCAACGCTTACCCATCACCGATCAGATCAGAGGCAATGATCGATAACTGAAAACCTGATTTTTCAGAAATCAGACTCGACTTTTAAAAATTCATAAGTAATTCTAGGTAAATCAAAAAATCACGAAACTTGATACGTATATTACTTATCACACATACAATCGGTGAAAAATTTTGGAAAAATATTTTTACCATTGAAATAGGAGATTGGTACAAAGTTTAAAAGTTATTAAAACTTTAAGGTTTTTGATCCACTTTGTATCAACTTCTACAATGATGATGGCTATCAAAAGATAGATTTCACCAAGGTTTTCTAAATTGATTTTAAAATATTTTTGAAAACCTATTTCAAACCATGGTTTATCGGCTAAATATACATAACTTGTATATTAGCTTTCCTCATGATTCTTAGTGATTATTGAAATAAGTTAAGTTCATCTAGATGCACTATCTATGCACCTTGAACCTAACTTATTATCCTAACATCTCACATGTTATCTAAGGTGTATACACACACATACATGTCAATTTTAAATGTGAGATGTGAGATTTGGATTATTATGGCCTCATGCATTTTCTAGGCAACCCTACTTGATTCCCTTATAAATAGGACTCCAAGTCATGCCATTTTTCCTTAAATCAATTCTAATCAAAATAAATGCATGAATGATCATGGCATAAAGATAGCAATAATTAAGTAGGACTAATGATCATGATGTCATGACATATGATATAATTTAAAACAACATGACATCTAAAATAATCCTAAGCAATGACATGACATGTTATATGATAATATGCAATTTCACGTCATGATATAGCAACTTTCATAAACCAATACAATAATACAGATATTCACTCAAACACACATGATTTTCACAAATAGAAATTTCATTTAATTTAAAAGATTTCAGTTTTTTACATCCAAAATGGAGATTTGATATTCTCAATCTCACTACAAAAACTGAAAAACAAAAAAAAATCTAACATTCTCTAAATCTAGTCGTCTGCAGGAGGTGGCGGTGGAGGAGGCTGCTGGCTCAAAGTCCAAGCCTGCATCATCTCATACATATCGAGCTGACACTGCTCGATACGACTCTGGGACTATGCAATCTGCATGTATCTCTCCTCCATCCGACCAAGACATGCACCCATGGATGCTTGCCCTACTAAGAGCTCTGTCAGTCTAGAGTCGATCGTCTGCTAGTCCTGAATCTGACTCACCGCCAAGACGATCTGATGGACCCGCCGCTGATGCATCTGCTGGCAGCTGATCCTCCTCATCAGCGGCGTCTGTATCCTCATAGTCCTTTGCCGCCTCTCTGGGTACCAGAGGAGGCTCTCTACGTGCCCTGGGTGGTGGTCGAGGCGCCAACTCCATCTGTCCAGGGCCCATCCGCAGCTTCGCTAACGAGAAGTTGCGAATCGATATGCAGTCGTACACCTCAGAGAGCGCTCTCAGAGAACCCTGTGAATGTTTATGCCTACTGACTCTAGTCATGCTGTGATAATGTGACCATATGACATATACACTTTCCCTTGTACAGGGGAAATGAAATGCACTATGCAATGAAACATATTTAATGCAATGTTAATGTCTAATCACATGCACGGCGAGAGTAGAAAGAGATGGGGAGGCCGAATCTTGCCGCACTCGAGTGACGATCGAAAGAAAACACCCAACAATGACCTTGTAGAGTACATTGTCAGGTGCAGATAACTCAGTAATAGGAAATAAATTCTGGGCTGGTGGACGAGGATGACCAAAAATATGCTCATGCATGGAGTCCAAAGAAATATGGTCAAAAGGCTCGGGTAAAGGAGCATCAAAGGTGGGGTAAAAAATGAAGGTGTCATCCGAGGGCTTACACTCGAGAAACTCCCCGCAGATCGCAGAGTGAACTCTAAATCGCATTTGCAACGCGAGTAGTGTAGGTAGGGCCATCGCCTACCTTCTTTAGGTTCTCGATAAAACTCCTTAAGGAGGTCATCGCAATGGCATGTGTGCATAAGACAATTTTCATGAGATGATAATAGGCAAATAACGTTGAAAAGTCCCTATCGATGTACCTAACCAACATAGGTTGTATTAATCGAGATTCACCCTGTGGATCATTCCTACGTTCTCCTATATGTAATGCAATGATATGACATGCATGGGCACCAATACACAATTAGATTTAAAAGGATTATAATGGAAAGGAAAACAAAATTAGGTTTTGGGTAAATTTTTTTACTTTGCCATTTGAGGTGCGACGAGGAATGCTTGGATATTCCGAGGGTCGCCGAAAAGTTCACGGAGGACTTAGATGCGGAACCCTAATCGAAACAAGGAAACAAACGTTAGAAACGAATGAAGTAAATGAGATGAGTGAAAAGCGAAGAAGGGCTTAGCTATCAAACCTAAGGCTTAAGGCTCACGACCGAAAAGACTGGCTCGAGAAGAGTCGCGATCGGAGAGGAGAAAGAAAATGAGAGCTTCGAAGACGCTGAAACCTAGCGGCGCATTATAAAATCGCGATGCTGGGCCGATCGATGCAAAGATCACGATCGATCGCGGGCTTATTAGGGTTTACCAACCTAGCCGATCGATCCGCTCAAAGAATCGATCACGAGCCTTCATGACGCTACAAGAATATCACGATCGATGTGGCTCATCACGATCGGTGTTGTCACCACTGATCGATGAGCGAGCACTGATCGATGCCCTCACCTTCTGTGAACAGACTATCACCGATCGATCACACCGCCGCGTGAGACAACGGTGTAATCCACGCTGGAAAAATCCAACGCTAGGATATCACGATCGATCATGAGCATCAATCAATCGATGAGCCATCACTCGATCGCCGTCCCAATAGTCGAAAGTGAGACTCCACTCGCGCTCTAAAATCCGAGCATCACCGATCGATGAGCCATATCGGGCCGATCGCTGTCTAATCACCGATCGCCATCAATGGCGATCGCTAGGGCAATTCCCGCAATAAACCCCTAGTTGATTACGCTTAGTCGATCGCCACATGACACTGACCGATCCGCACACCTCAAATATAAGGTTTTAGCTCAAGTATGGTGCTCCCATACTTGCTAGACCACCCTTAGCCTAGACCTAAGCCTTCTAGCCACCTCCATCAGCCTTACGCATCTCGGATCCCTCCAAGTCATCCATGACTTGTTCATCCATCGCGCTAGCCTTCAGGTGCTTCCATCGGCTATGTCATGCTAACGGTGTCTACACCGCCAAGGCACATTGGACTTATGCTGCCAAGACTCCCGCTTGGACTTTACGCCGCCAATATCAAACCCCTTGGACTTCAAATGTCAAGACTCAAGCTTGGACTTTCCCTTACCAACCCATGTTGGACTTTCCATTTGCCAAGACTCATGCTTGGACTTTTCTCAAATGCCAAGTGTCCCACTTGGACTTCCCATGCCAAGTACCCATGACTTGGACTTTTCCCATGACAATTACATTGTCATATATTTTTGTCGAAACATCAAAACATCACTCGAGTCAAACTCGAGTCCTGGTCAATCGTGACCTGGGCCGATTGCACCAACAGGTAGCTTTATTTTGTTTTCATTTCTTGTAATCGGAGCTTTCTTGGTAACAAGGTGAGGTAGGTTTGTTGCCTCATCCTCGAGCTTTTGATTTTATTGTAATCGTCGTCTCCTACCTCCAATGAGGAGGATACTCTATAGTGGATTGCTCTTTCGTACGCAGTCAAGGATCGCAGGGCCTTGGAGTAGCAACCCTTTGGTTGTGAACAAAGTAAAAACAAAAGTGTCTCCTTTACTTTTATTGTCTTACATTCTGCTGTGTGACTTTGGTTTTATCGACGAACAAAAAGAAGTTTTCAAGCTCGCTATTCACCCCCCCCTCTAGCTTGCTTTCGATCCAACAATTGATATTAGAGCGGGGGCACTAAGATTTAGTGCAACCACCAATCTAGAATTTTTATTTTTTTCGTATTTTTTCAATTCGTAAATTTTAACCTTTTCTTTACAATTTCTCCCGCACTACTAATCCAAGACGAAAGTCTAGGAATTCGTGTTTTGTCGTTTGTCTTTATGTGCAAGGTTTTGTTTTTAAATGACCCATCTCGAAGGGTTTAGCACCGCACGACCTCCATTTTACAATGGAGATGACTTCCGTTACTGAAAGGGTCGGATGGAGTGCTACTTAAAAACCTAAGTGGAGATATGGATTGTGATCCAGACCAGGTTCACTCTTCCAACAAATGAAGACGGTGAACACTTGGACTGCAACAAATGGACCAACATGATGAAGCGTCAAGTAGAGGTCAATGCCAAGGCTATATAGATTTTGCAATGTGGATTGTCCAAAGAGGAACTCAATCGAGTCAGACTTTTCATAAGCACGAAGGACCTTTGGAATAAGCTCATCGAGCTTCACGAAGGAACCGCTGACATAAAGGTATGTAAAAGAGACCTTCTTCTAAATAAACTTTTTAATCTAAAAATGTAGGAACACGAGACCGCTACACAATTGCACACAAGAATACAAGACATTATGAATGAGCTCCACTCGATCGGATAGAAAGTCGAAAATCGAGATGTGATCAGGTACACACTCAATGCTTTTTCTAAGACCACCTTGTGGGCATCCATGGTTGATGCCTACAAGGTATCTAGAGATATATCTAAGATTAGGTTAGATGAACTTTTATCTAAATTTGAGCTACATGAACAATCTAACTCGGCTTCGGTCGAGAAAAGTATTGCATTGGTTGCAGGTCGAAAGAAGAAGGCGAAGAGCAAACCACCTCCCGAAGAAGAAGAAGAGGAGTACGAATCGGAGGTGAACGACGAGATGGATACCGAACTAGTGAATCTAGTTTGGAAGATGATCAAGAGTCGAAGATGCTCGATCAAACAATCCAAGGAAAACATACCCAAGCAAAGTTCCAACTATAGATGTCATGCCCCGAGAGTATGCCGAGCCGAAAATCAACGGACAGCACCTCCCCTGTACGTGGCAACATTTTGGGTTAATACAAGGCCCGTAGGCCCACAATAACAATAATATATATGTATAAAAACAAAAACTACACAAGACACAGCGAAAACAAACCACAACAATACAACAATCCCACACATGCATACCAGTATGACTAACACACCACAACAACACGAAATTACGACAAAATCTGAATATACAACATAGACATCACGAAAACTCCAAAATACAATGTACAACGGACAACAGGCCCAAAACAAAACATGGGAGCCTCGTGAGATGAGATGAGACGACGCCACCGGTGCTCCAAGTCGTCACGGTCTTCTACTCACACTGGCGCATGTAAACCTGTGGTCCGCGGGGGTGGTGAGTAAAACTCAGTAGGTAATAGAAAACATGTATATATATGTAATATCACATGTATTTCAACGACATACTCTAGAAGCACAACAGGTATATCAGCATAGTATATAAATACAAGCATATACTGTCTAACTGTAATGAATAACATAAAATGCAGACATACCTGAAGTTTGCTACGCTACTCTGATCCAACCTGAACATATATCCAACATATATATAACAGGAAGAGTAATACCAACACATAATCTACTCATGCTACAGGCCAAAGTATCTATGGTCTATCCAACACATACCAATATCCGATACAATCAGATAATATATGCAAGAAACATGTATGAATACGATGTCCACCTCAAATGCAGCAAGCATAGTACAAACAAATGCAACATCATTAATAATCATATATATATAGATCGTATCTATATATATACTAATCACAATCATCCATATATATATATATATATACATGCATATATATATATATATGGTAATACAAAGCGCCATCGATATGGCTATGCAAAGATGCATGGTCATGTCGGCTCACCCTAAAGCTACCACGACCCCAGTGTGGCCTCGGTGGCTCGAGCATGACAACTGTCCCAACTCAACACCAACCACTACTCTCGAGTGGCCGAGTGGGCAGTATAATCGAGTAGCATATAAGCGTAAAGAGCAAGCTACACGATGGGGGTCCCTGCTGTTGGTCACTCCGACAGTCACTACCCATGAGTGGTCGAGTGCCACACACGCAGGACTACGACACGCAAATCCAACTACCACCGTCTATAGTGGTAGAGTGCGACACCACAATGCTCTGCTCACACCTGCATTACTCCTATGAGTAGCGAGTGGAGGGAGACGCGACACACTCTCAACCACAAGGGAGACCTCGTCGCCAGCGTGCATGCAAATGACATGAATGCAATGTCTCACATACAGACATCCACCATAGACTCCCTATTCTACAGAAAGTCATACTAGCCAGATCAACGCACTCTCTATCCTGCAGAGAGTCGTACTCAACTGATCATAATACTCTCTATCCTGTAGAGAGTCATACCAATCTAATCGACGCACTCTCTATCCTGTAGAGAGTCCTACTCAACTGATGGACACACTCTCTATCCTGTAGAGAGTCGTACTCATCTGATTATAATAAGCTAGGACCACCGGTCCGTAGCGATACCCTAAGTATCATTCCTCTGACCATTTACACAATACATGTTCGGTGGTAACATACAACCTAAGGGTACTAGAACTAACCCTAGGTTAAAGACATTATCTACCTACGGATGACCTTTTTTTGCCCAATGTACAATCAGGCTGTCATCCGGACTTTACTATTTGCACTTAACAAATTATAAGTTACTTGCATCACCTATATGTATAACTCCTAATCATGATAAAATAAACATGATATTAGTAATGAAGTTAATAGCCAACGATAAAGGATCAAGCATACGATAAAAAGAGCGGGGTCAAGATAATATGAACACCTAACATGCTCATATTTATAACTAAATCTGAATACAATACATCTACCCGGACCAGGTAGGAAATTACCCACTTGCTAGGAAGCTCATGTTGATGGTCTCCGCCTCCAAGATCTCTACTTCGAATCCAATATCTGAAACGGTAGAATCCAATATAATCAAAATATCTTTAGTCACCACTTTCCACCCGTATAATCCAATAATAACACATCTAGATTAGTTTACTAACAAAACTGATATACAACTATGCACCATCAAATCCTACTTACCCAGTCGAGCTTCCTCTGCTCTACAAATCTTGTACAGCCCATCCAGATTCAGCTTTCACCGATCACAGCTCCACACACATATAGCATAACTGAACAACACAAATCGCATCCCACAACCAAATCACTACAAGCAAACTATGTTGCAACTCAGTAACATGATAGAATCGTAGATTAAAACAACTCTACCTCCAACTTAAACCACCTGTCCGAAATCCACACTGCCATCAACTTAGCAATTACTGCAGAAACCAGTTCGGCCCCCTTCCTCTTGGACTCCAGATTGCATCCTGAAATTACAGCAATCTGATCGCTGGTGTTGTGGAGAAGCACGAATGGAAGATGGAGGAAGAACAGCTGTCGAGGACACAAAGAAATGCGGTACACAACTCCGACAGAGCACATCATCCGACTTGGAAGACTCTACCGGTAGCAAACCCCTTATCCTATCCCTTGTTCGTCGGCACCAAATGCTGCCCAACCATGGATCATGCTTAGCGAACGGAAAATGGACCGTAACCATAAATTTAGTCCAAGGTAAGCCAAAAGCAAGCTCTTACCTAATTACTGCAGCAATTGGGGCAACAGTGACAGCAACGACATTGCTATTGATTCCTTGCTCGCGGTGAACGCTCGCCCAAATCCCCCACCAAATCCATCTATTCGCCAGAAATCCTGCTGCCCTATCACCAGAGTTGCTGAGAAATTCAAACAAAGGACTACGATTGGAGAGGGATCTATTTGAGATCAGGGAAGAGGGCACTGCTCACCTTGCTCCGGCGGTGATCGACCAAGTAGCTCACAGCGACTTCGATCTGGGAAAACAACCCGTCGATCCGGCAGTGTGGCAGCGCCGGATGTCTAGTGTGGGCGATGGCAGACCGATTGGTTGTGGTTGTCCACGGTGGTCGAAGGCAATCGACTAGCGGGAGCTCGCGGTGGTCGACGAGTTAGGGCACGACAAGCTGGCTCGACGCGACGAGCATAAAGAACGAAGCGCGGCCGCTCGCTTCTGGCGAAGGTTGGCGGTGGCGTGCGGCAGAGGCAACCGGCGGTTCTTGGCTGGGGAGAGGCGGCCCTAGGCGGCGGCGATTGGCGACAAATCGTCGCGTGATGGCGATCGAGGCTACGACTGGCGCTACGACGGCGCGCATGAGTGGCGGGAGGCGTCGTTGGGCTACCTCCCAATTCGGAGGTCAACAGCGTGAGGAAGCAGAGGGGTCACGCGCGATCGGGGAAGAAGGGAAGAAACTGTCGATCGAGAAAAAAATGGAAGAACGGCAAATAAAGGTGGGGTGTTAAGGGAAGTAAATGGATCGGGTTTACTTACGAGTTTTGGGTTTAAGAAAACGAAGCGAGTTTAACCTATAAGCATTAAACCCATTTCAAAATCCCTACAATTAAACCCATAAACTTCCGTTTAAATCCAGAAAAATTTCTAAAATTCCTGGGAAATTTCATAGGGTATTTCCCTAATTAACAAGCATTATTTTATTTTTTTTTTATATTTTTTCCAGTATTTTACATTCTCCCCCACTTATAAAAATTTGGTCCCCAAATTTCGTACTTACATGCAAAAATCACTTCAAGCAAGTTTCCGAAAGGACCGCATACATTGCTCAAGTGAACAGATAAGGGTATCGAGCTCAGATAGTATCTTCCAGCTCCCACGTAGTCTCCTCATCAGTATGATACTGTCATCCAGCCTTTACGAGTCGGATGGTCTTGTTCCGTTACTGTCGCTCCTTGCGACCCAAATCGTTTCACCCCTTTTAAAGGTGAAATACGCAAAAATACCTATTCTCCAACTGAGAATTTCTAAAGGCTTTCGCCTCCAGTCTGCATAACTCTTCTGTCGTTATAGGCAGATTCCACTGAATGAACGTGGTCCTCCTAACTGCCTCTGAAATCATACGCTCAGACTATCCATCCGTCTACGGATGAAATGTTACACTAAGCCGAAGCTCTGTGCCCATAGTCTGGTGCAGACTCTGCCAAAATCGCGAGATAAATCGCGAATCTCTATCCGATATGGTAGTTAAAAGTACCTCACGCAATCAGATAATCTTTCGGTAATACAACGCTACCAGATGGTCCAACGAGTACGACCCACGAATATGAAGGAAATGAGTTGATTTGGTCAGTCGATCCACACTCACCCAAATCGCATCATGTCCTTTACGGGTTTTTGGCAATCCCGTAATGCAATCAGTAGTGATATGCTCCCACTTCCATTCCAGAATCGGAATTTTCTAGAGCAATCCATCGAGTTTTTGATGTTCAGCCTTCACCTACTGGCATACTAAACATCAAGCAGCAAAATTTGCTATAACTCTCTTTATACCATTTCACCAGTATAAACGTTTCAACTCTCAGTACCTCCAAGTACCACCAGGGTACATAGCCCATCTCGAATGATGTGCTATCTGTAACGACTCTTCCATGATTGGTCGCGTGTCTGGAACACACTATCCTTATCAGAGAAGGAGAATTATCTTCTCAAAAGAGAAGTCCATCAACCTTCCAAGATACACTCCACACACACTGTAAGTGCATGAAAGACTATAGCAATCAATCTCCCTTGTTACAATTGTTGCAACTGTTACCAGGATTCATAAACTTTAGTACTTAGCCTGGAGGTCTAGAGTTCGAATCCTGGGGAAGGCAAAAAAACCCACTTCCAGGGGTGGGAAGTCCAGGTGAGTAACGACTGGCCAACAGGGGCGACGGTCGTCGGCCAATAGGGGTCGCCGAATTCCGCCAATAGGGGCCAGGTCGTTACAATAGATGTTACGAATGCAACAAGATGGATAACATCAAATCGGATTGCCCAAGACTAAAGAACAAACCATCCAAAAAGAAGGCGCTCAACGCAATATGGGAGTCTTCGTCAGAGGAGGAAGACGAGCTCAACAACCTCGCATTCATGGCCAAGCTAATCAAGCTCGAAGACGAGTTCGAACCTGAAGCAAGTGACTAGTCCAAGACCGAGTCCGACTCTGAATCCGAAGATGAACTTCAATTCAAGACAAGCCATGGATCCATATCCGGTTCAAAAGATTCGATCAAGGAACATCGGTCATTAATCGATACACTTTACAATGCAATTAAGTATTTAATTAAGAAATTAGCTAAGTCTGAGTCCAAAGTCGAAACCTTAGTTGAGGAGGTTTGATGTAGCAAACGCGACCTCAAATCTCACGACGGAGATCATTGAGGACTCGAAGCGTGCACTCATGCTCAACTCCCGCAAGTGCACGGATGTCGTTAAGTAATAAAAAGATTATCGATCCCACAGGGACTGAGATTCGAGTACCGATTTGTTCGGTGGATGTAATTGTTTAGGACTAGACTCTAAGGGTTGTGAATGTGAGGGTTATCGGTGGTCCTACTCAATACGATGTCACACGGAGGAAGAAAGGAGTTTGCCGCGAGATCTTTTAAAGGGATTCTAGGATTTCGATTTCGCTTGTGTGTCGCAAAACATGCTATCAACTGGGCGTTGTCTAAACATCTAACTATGGTCTTGTGGAAGGGACATCATACACTCTCCCGATGAGCCACCACATCTATCGGGAGCTATCTCTGTCTTACAAGGACTGGATAGGTAGTACGAGGATGCCGAATCAATCCCTGCGACGAACCGTTTCCAGTTCTATCGCATTCTTCTATCCACGGTTATAGGAGATGAGGCCAACCCCTAGGTTCCTCTTATAAATTCCCTAAATCTTAGATACGAGAGTTCTCACCCCTCGTATCGGCTAAGCACAGTAGATAGAAAACCAAATACACATAGATATCAGTCTAAACTAGTTCCAATTGCAAATTCAAACTCAATACCAGAATTTAATTTGAAGCAACATATCCTACGCACACAAACTACTCCCTAATCCTAGAATCGAAGAAACTACTCCATAGATAGGAGAGGAGAGACACAAGGCATGTTCATGTTCGAATAAATAATAGATAAAGTGCAAGAACATAAATTTACAATGTCAATGTGGCCTTCTCTCTGGCATTGAAGTGCAGAACTCGGATCTCCGACGGTGTTCTTCCTCCCCGTTGCGAGTTCCCTAAGCTTTTTAGGGCTTTGATGTGTCATCCTAGCCATCTTGCCTTCTCCTAGGGTTTGGGCATAGCCTCCTTTATATAGATATCAGCCTTGATCTCTCTGAAACCTAGAAAATAACCGACACGTATCGGAATCGCGCAGTGCCACACGACCATGTTTTGCACACGACCAGACCGTGTGTGGCACTGGAGTGGCCGATTTCGCCCCTTAGACATGGCTGTGTGTAGTCACACGCCCTGGTCGTGTCCCCTTCTGTGTCTAGCTACAAAATGCCCTTCTTTTGCTCCGAAAGTGCGCCTTTTCTCCACGAAATGCTATCCTGCACACAAAAGTACAAAGAGCAGATCTCCGGACCAAAAAATAGGAAATGCATGCAAAACAAAGTGACATGCATGAAACTAACATAAAATGTAATGAGATGTGAGCGAAAATTACTCCTAAAATCCTATATGTTTTGCTCACATCAAGGTTAGACTCCTTAAACATGAGTTCTCCCTAACCTCTTCGACTAGTCGAGTTCAAGAGGAGAACTCAACTCGAGTTGAACAACTCGAAGAAGAGAACTCTCTCTTGAAAGGACAAGTCCAAGATCTTAGGCAAAAATTGAAAAAGTTTACTTTGGGGTCCAATGGTCTTGACATACTACTTGGATCACAAAGGGTCATGTACAATAAGGTCAGACTCAGGTTTAGATCAAACACAATAAATAAATCGTATATGTCAATTGTGAATCGAAATAGACAAATAATCTAAGCATGGGTCCCTAAGACTGCTTTGATTTCACAATTAGGATCCACTAAGTACTGGGTTCCCAAGGACCAAATCCACTACGTGGAAAGACTGAATCGATTCAATGGTCCAGGGGGAGCTAGTACTAAACTTGTTTGTTTTATTTCTTGAATTAGCCTTGCATGCTTAGTTAATTTTTGTTTTAATTTTTAGAACAGCTAGATAGGGTTAATAGTTAATCAACCTTGACAATGTAGTATCAGAATGCGACGAGATGATAGTACGTTAGGGAAACAAAGTCTTGTATGTCCAAACTATAGATAAGGTGTATCTAGCTTGGTGCACTCGACTAAGTTAAACTAACTGAAGCTACCTCATCGTATCCTAAACTAGTTAGACCAAAAAGTAATCTTAAGTGACTCAAGTGATCAATTTCTTGAATTTGACTTTGTCTAAGGAAGTGGTCGTTGTTCCGATCAAATAAGGCCTCTATGCCTCGCCACGATCTAGAAGCCAATTTCTTGAAAATTTTACTTGACAATCTAAAGGTTAAATCTGAATCTAACCCAAGATTGACTATCTTCAATTCACTTAACTTAATCAAGTAAAATTGAAGTCATCTCACAAAACATATAAGGTTAACATGTTTGATCATGTAGAAAGGGTGAGATGACTACTAGGCTAAAATATTCAACCAACTCTTAAAATTCCAATGTCCGATCCAACTACTATATGTATAGGATCAATGGATGTTGGACAGTGGGTGCTCCCGACACATGACCGGAGACCGACTAAAATTTTTGAAGCTCAGATTCAAAAGTCAATTATCGGTAGCCTTCAAAAACAACGGGAAGCTCAAAATCATCTGTTCAGGTGATATTGAGCTGAACTCTAACTTTATAATTCGTAATGTACTTTTAGTTGAGAATTTCGATTTTAATTTACTTAGTGTAAGTCAATTGTGTGATAACAACTATAAGGTTACCTTCTTACAAAATGAATGCCTAATCAAAAATAATGATACATCAAAAATTATACTCAAGGAAACTAGGAATAGCAATATTTACACAATTAATTTATCCAACTCCTCAACCAAGTGTCTAAGGACACAACAAGAGGAATTCTAGTTGTGACACCGACGACTCGGCCACTCTAATCCAAGACTCATACACAAAATGAGTTAGAGTGGTTTAGTCAGAGGTCTACCCAACCTTAATAACTTGGAAAATAAAATTTGTAATGCTTGTCAATAAGGTAAACAAACTAGGACCTCACATCAACTAATCAACCAAGAAAGAACTAAATGTGTACTTGAGCTTCTACACTTAGACCTATTTGACTCTTATGGAGCCAAGTCACTAAATGGAAGTCAATATTGTCTAGTTATAGTCGATGACTTCTCTAGGTTCACTTGGGCTAGGTTTCTAAAGCATAAAAGTGAAACCTTAGAACAACTCACCAACTTATGTAAATTAATAGAAAATGAAAAGAATCTTAAGGTAAAAAGACTTAGAAGTGATCATGGTGGTGAATTCGAAAACCATAGGTTTATCGATTTTTGTAACCAAAATGGATACCACCATGAGTTTTCCTGTCCTAGGACTCCTCAACAAAATGGTCTTGTCAAACATAAAAATTGAACATTACAAGAAGCCGCTAGAACTATATTGAGTGAGTATAACTTATCTAATAGGTTTTGGGCTGAAGCGGCCAATACGACCTACTATGTTCAAAATATGATCCTCCTAGTTAGAAGACACCTTAAAACCTCTTATGAAATTTATTACGAAAAATTATCAAACATTAAGTATTTTAGGGTCTTTGGTTGTAGGGTGAACATATTGAACACTAAGGATTATTTAGGGAAATTCACTCCTAAAATAACTACCGGGACATTCCTAGGATACTCAACCACTAGTAAAGCCTATAGGGTGTATAACAATGAAATCCTAAAATTGAAGAAACAATTAACGTAGTATTTGATGAAGGAAATGAAACTACAAAACCAGGATTAGAAGTGATTAATAAACCTAACTCTAGACCTGAACCTAACTCTAGACCGGAATCTAACTCTAGACCTGAACCTACTTCTAGACCCGAATCTAACTCACAAAATGAATCTAGTGTAAATCCTAACCCAAATCAATCTAGGTTACAAACGAATCATTCTATTGATCAAGTAATAGGTGATCCCAATTTAGGAGTTCGAACTAGAGCATCCTATAGGAACCTAAGCCAAATTTCACTTATCTCAAAAATTGAACCCAAAACAATTAAACAAGTTCTTCTTGATCCCGATTGGATTATAGCTATGCAAGAAGAGTTAGCTCAATTTACTAAGAGTCAAGTTTGGGAATTAGTACCCTCACCTAAAGGAAAAACGATAATTGGAATAAGGTGGGTATTTCGAAACAAACTTGATGATAAAGGAGAAGTAGTTAGGAATAAGGCTAGGTTAGTCGCTAAAGGATTTAGCCAAGCTGAAGGCTCAGACTATGACGAAATCTATGCACCCGTAGCTAGACTTGAATCGATTAGGATGTTATTAGCCTACGCTGCACATCGAGGATTTAAACTATTTTAAATGGATGTTAAGTCAACGTTCTTGAATGTGGAATTATCAAGGAAGAGGTTTACGTTAGTCAACCACCCGGATTTGAAAGTCTAGACAAACCCGACCACGTCTTTAAACTTAGAAAAGCTTTATATGAACTAAAACAAGCTCCTAGAGCTTGGTATGAAATGCTTTCAATTTATCTTAAGTCTAAGTAGTTTAGCAAGGC
Source organism: Wurfbainia villosa (assembly GCA_025175895.1). NCBI lineage: Eukaryota > Viridiplantae > Streptophyta > Magnoliopsida > Zingiberales > Zingiberaceae > Wurfbainia > Wurfbainia villosa. The sequence continues at coordinate 113,824,067 of CM045991.1, forward strand.
TTAGTTGACCCAACCTTGTTTGTAAAATCCATAGGAAAAGAGATATTCATTGCCCAAGCTTACATAGATGACATAATTTTTGGAACTACTAATACAACGTTATTAAATGAGTTCATTTCACTAATGGAAAGTGAATTCAAAATGAGCTTAGTAGGAGAACTAAGGTAGTGTTTGGTTTAGCTTTTTCCATTTTTATTCTCCCCGCATTTTTCCTTTTCTGGAAAACAGAAAACAACTTTTCACCATTTTCTGTTTTCCAATCAAATATAAGCTTCATTTTCCAGAAAACAGACAGAAAATGTCTAACCAAACACGTTTTCCGCATTTTCTCATTTTCCAAAAAATAAAAATGGAAAACAAGGCATACCAAACACTACCTAACCTTTTTCTTAGACTTACAAATTAAACAAACTAGAGAAAGTATTTACCTACACCAATGAAAATATGCTAAGAAATTAATTAATAGATTTGGAATGCACAACGCTAAGGAAATTAACACACCAATGACAACTAATGTGAATATAGGAGAAGACTTAGAAGGAAAACCAATTGATTTAAAATACTATAGGAGCGCAATAGGTAGTTTCCTTTACTAACTGCGAGTCAACCCGATATACTTTTCGTAGTAAGTATGTGTGCGAGATTCCAATCTTGCGCTAAGGAGTCGCACCTAATGCTAGTCAAATGCATTTTTCGATACCTTAAAGGGACACTAAACATAGGAATTTGGTACCCTAGGTCTAACGAATTTGAACTATTCGGCTACTCTGATTCGGATTATGCCGGTAGTAAACTCGATAGAAAGAGCATGAGTGGTTGTTGCCAACTCCTAGGTTCGAGTCTAGTTAGCTGGTGTAGTAGAAAGCAACATTGTATTTCCTTATCTACCACCGAAGTCGAGTACATTGCGATGGGTGAGTGTGTAGCTCAACTTCTTTGAATGAAGCACACTCTCCAAGATTTCCAATTATATTTTAATAACACTAAAATTTTCATCGACAACATTAGTTCTATTAACCTAACTAAGAACCCAATTTGTCACTCTAGGACTAAACATATAGAGGTTAAACACAATTTCATTCGAGAACACGTAGCAAATGGAACAATACAACTTGAATATATGTTGAGTCTAAATCGAACCTAGCATATATCTTCACCAAACTCTTACCCAAAGCAGAGTTTAGTCTACTTAGACGGAAATTAGGAATGTACATAATAGAGTAGGACTCAACTCTTATATTTTTCTTATATACTCTATTTTTTTCATGCTACATGGAACTAGCTTAGGATTTACCTTAAAAAGCACGCGCCTATAGATTTAAGGAGCCAATACATCTCATAACACATAGGTCTAATGTGTTTGTGTAATGAGCCACGTAGATGGGCGTGAGATGTTAGGACATTACTCCTGATTCCAGATGTAGATCAAGTGCATCAACATGAATTATGGAGTATAATCATTTAAAATAACCAACTCTAATATGAACTTATTGATCATTTCATATCAATTAAGTCAAAAAGAGTTGAACATTCTATTAGTTGAGTGTACATTGAAACTAGTATTTTCAAAATCTATTAGGAACATGCTTGGACTTACAAATCATAATCACTTATTTTCTAAAGTTTCTTTTTACAAACCCCCATCTTTTTCGATTTATGGAAAAAGGGGGAGAAGAAAAGCCAAAGTTAAGGGATCAAAATCATTTTTTATTAAGGGGGAGAGCTAAGCTTTTTTTTTCAAATACTCACCTAAGGTCAAGGGGAAGGTAACCTCAAGGGGGAGGATTTGGAAAAGAGTTTACTTATACTCTTACTCATACTAATTTACTAAGTCACGCATACTCAGTTAGTCACACTTATGTCTTACTTAATTACATTTGTGTAGCTTAGTACTAACTTCGTTTCATGATAACTTCATTTCATGCTTAAAATTTTCCTTAACTTTGAATCGGTTTGCCATAGATTAAAAAGGGGAAGATTGTTGGTGCATTGGTACAAGATAATCGAACCTAGGTTTTGATTATGGCAAAGGCTCAAAGTTAAGCTCTTATTGTTATCTCATTAGTTGAATTAAGTGTGCAGAAAATGGTTAAGCTAAACCGAAGGTTAGCGACACCCGAAGAATCTCGAGTCGAGAAACCACGATGGTCGGGCGACACCAGGAGAACTTCATGGGAATCGAAGAACCTAGGTGGAAGACTGGAAGCTAAACGACAAGTCAGAAAGGACCAGAGGTAAGCATGAGTGCGAAGAGAGATGATAAAGTCATATCCTTCGTACGGGGACAACTGTAGGCGGCGATCCAATTAATACTTTCAGTAGAAGGTCTAGGTCGAGATCGGATGGTAAGGAACTGTCATATTTACTATCTCTTATTTGTATTGTGCTAACTTTGTGTTGTAGTTGAATAACCTAGCTGGCAGTCGACTGTTGGCTATTGGTAGTCGACTGCTACTGGAATCAGTCAACTGATGAAGGTAATCAATCGACTGCTATTCAAACTATCCAGCTCATTGAAGGTCAAGATAAGCTCCACTTATATTGGGAGGATGAGGCTCTTTGACTCAGATCTGGATCTCAACATTTAGGAGCTTGAAGGGCTATAAAAGAAGGGAGGTTTCACCCCTTTAGGGCATCAATTATTTCTCCCAAGTACTCCAACTACACTACACTTCAACGACGACACTACAACACTGATACGTTGATGACATGCCTACGACAAGCTCAGAATCTCAACCCATTCATGTCAGTAGCTTTATTTTGTTTACATTTCTTGTAATCGAAGCTTTCGTCATAACGAGGTGAGGTAGGTTTGTTGCCTCATCCTCGAGCTTTTGATTTTATTGTAATCATCGTCTCCTACCTCCAATGAGGAGGAGATTCTATAGTGGATTGTCCCTTCGTACGCGGTCAAGGATCATGGGGCCTTGGAATAGCAACCCTTTGATTGTGAACCAAGTAAAAATAAAAGTGTCTCCTTTACTTTTATTGTCTTACATTCCGCTGTGTGACTTTGGTTTTATCGACGGACAAAAAGAAGTTTTCAAGCTCGCTATTCACCCCCCCCCCCCCCCCTTTAGATTGTTTTCAATCCAACACGTAGGTCAACTAGACATTTGAAATAGAGAATGTTGGTGTAATTAGCCTTTGGTCAAGTTTGACCACGATATGAATTGAGCTTTGATATTTAATCAATATATTTGTGTTGGAACAATCACACATTGAGATTGAGTACGATTAATGTTTTGATGGATTGGACAAAATGTTAAGACAAATTGTATTTAGAAAAGGGTATAATCTCAACATAGATTAGAGTTGACTTTACAAGTGGTCAGTTGTTGGACTAGTCAATTGATACCTAAGTTGTTGACTTAGCAACTTTACAGAAGAAATTTTTGTGGGTATTTCTTCCAATCAACTGATGAGTTGGATTAGTTAACTAGTGAAACTCTATGAGAAGATTTGAGATATTTGACTAGTTTGTGGTATATCAATTGATGGATATAAAGTCAATTGTTGGTCTAATCAATTGGTGCTAGGTGACTAACAAAATATTTCTGTTTATAACCAAGTCAACTGCTAAGTAGAATGATCAACGGTAGTTAAAATGACAAAATGTTGGTTAACTATTACTATAAGAACCAATGTGGAATGAGTCATTGATAAAGCAATAATAATTGAATTTGCTAACAACAATCGTGGAATAGTCGACTGTTGAGCATTTGGCAACAATAATAAATAAGATGAATGAAAGCTATAAAAGAAGCTCGTGGTGAATGATCGAAAGCTAATGCTCCTAACAACAATTTGAGCAATCTCGGAGCCTTCTGAACTCATTTGAGAGCTTCACTTGTGAGTTTATTGTGATCCCTTTAAGTAAGGTGTAAGAGGTTTTTTCGCCTTTGGTATTTGACTAACAAGGAGAAAGCTAGTGGTTGTTTGGGGTTGATCCATCTAAAGGTTTGATAGGTTGTGGACTAGGAGTCTGAAGATTGTCAAACCACATTATATCTTTGTGTTCATTTGTTTGCTTGTCTTTATTTCATTTCCACTGCATTTTATATTGGTAATCTTGCTAAGTGATTAGAAAGAATCTCCTCAACATTAACAACTAAGCTTTATCCTATTAGATAGGGTCGATTATATGTATTTTTCTATACCATTGAACTTTATTCTCTGCTATATCATTATCTATATTTAAATAAGTTTTATCTTATTTTATAATTACTAACTATATCTTGTTTGATATTTCTTTTCTTTCTTTGATATGTATATTTGTTATAGTTTTACATTATCTCAATAAAATATTTATTGGTTATCTAAGTACATATTTGTATCGTCTTAAATACAACACCGTACCTAAGATTTTGATGGCCTGAGTCAAATTTTAAAAAAATATTATTAATAGATTAAATTTTGGCCCCTCTAAAATATGATTTAGACCTCTTTAGAAAGTGGGTCTAAGACGAGCGCCTCCTAGGCCTCACCTCAGATCCGAGCCTGTTTAAATATGTCTTTCAAAGTTATTCCTTAATAGATACAACTCTGACTTTCTAATGTTTTTATTTTTTGGTTAGTCCATCTTCATATGTTTGCATATCTACCTTAACATTTTCATTTCTTTAACTCTTATCTTCTATTTATATACTCAAGTCATAACCTAGCATTCAACTCTATACAATATAGCAGGTTTAATCATCGTTTTATAGAATATTCCTTTAATTTTAAGAGGTACTTTATAATTACAAAAAACATCTGAGTTTTTCTTCATTTTAACTATTTTGTTTATATTTTATGTAAGACATTTCTCTCAGTTCCTTCATCCTTTTACAAAAATAAACTTAAATACTTGAAGCTCTTTTATAGATAATTCGTTATTCTATCTTAATAATTATCACATTACATCTAATATTACTAAACTTAAATTTTATATATTCTATTTTTACTAAGCCTAGAACCTTTTATTTCTAGTGTTTCTTGTCAAAATTCAAATTTAGTATTTATTTCTTTATGTATCTCATCTATTGAAATAATATCACCTATAAATATGATATCATATCTTGGATGGACTAAGTGAGTTCATCCATGATTAGTGTAATAAGATAAGAATTTAAAGTTGATCCTTGAAGTAATCCTATCTTTATAGTAAATACTTTGATTAATTCACATAGAGTATATGCTTTTGTCATTATATCCTCATACATATCCTTGTTAAATTAGAGAATTCACTATTCATCCTCTTTGGCTCGACTGATCCAATCCCAATAGTTTGATGGTTGAACAATTAGTCAATTAGGTCAAGATTGATTACATATTTGATAGTGGAGAAGTTTAAGTGGGTTAAGGTTAACAAGACATTTGGTTGATAGAGAGTCCTAGAGAATAAGGTAGGCAAGACACTTGGTATTGGACAAGCCCGACAAGTGTTGAAAATATAAGTCCTAATAGGTAACAAAAAATTAGATATTAGGCACGTGAGGAAAGTCTTAAGGATCAAGGAGGACTAGATGTTAGGTAATTGATGGAAAGTTTTGATAGGTAACGAAGGACAAGAATTTAGAAAATTCCTAGCTCTAAGGGTAGGTTAAGTGTAGAAGAATCTTAGGATTAGGTTTTGATGCATTGTAATGCATACACATGAGCATTGTTTATGTCACTTCGATTTTCCTAACTTAAGTAGATTGTAAAATATGAGAAAATTATCTATATAATCATGCTCCAAGTGGTCTCGTGTAACTTTAAATTTTGATGTTTGGACAAAGAGTTTAAATTAGACGTTGCCTTATGATTTGATGTATGCGTTTGAATGTGTAAAGATTGTCAGAACACACACGGAGCTTGAAGAGCTTGCTACTTGGTGTGACTAAGGTGCGATGCTAAGTGGTTTGGAGGTCCAAAGAGATCGGAGAAATATGATATAAGACATCTAAAGGATCGTAGAATGAGGAACACTGAGGTGATATTAGATTAGCTCAGGAGTATTGATATGGCGTAGCCAGGTTAGTAACTTGATGACTCGAGATTAGGAGGGATTGAAGAAAATTACGTAAGGTAAATCAAGGGACAGTAGAACAAAAAATATCGAGATGATGAGGACTATAATAGAGGAAAGTAAACTTCAAAGACAAAGACTTGAAGAATGACACAAAGCAGTGATGGGCTTAGGTGTAATTGAAGGACGTGGAGCACAAAGGAAGGTGAGTGCAAGGGCATTATAGTTGTTGCTTTGACATTACAATATAATTGAGAGTATGAGAAATACAATCAAAGTCTCACATTGATAAGACATGAAAAAAATCCTGTGTTTATAAGATAAAAAGATATCTCCATTGGGATGAGACCTTTTGGATAAAACTAAAAAATAAAACCATGAAGGCTTAAGCCCAAAGTGGATAATGTCATACCATTGTAGAGATATGTGTATTTTATAGACACTAACAATTATTGTCGTCCATGTGCTATAGTTAATGTTGAATAGTAATTTCTAAATCAATTTGATTTGAAAAAAAAATATAAATTTATTACATTTTTGTTGTTCTAAAATTTTAAGCATTTGTAAATTTTTAAGTGCCCCCAAAATTATAGTTTTATTACTAAAATAGATTCTATTGGAGGTTGATTTGCAAATGAGCATTCAACGACTTTTAGAGAGATAAATCACGGCTACAAAAATTATGAGGAAAAATAATTGATCTGAGATACCTTTTAGTTAAAAGAAAGAAAAATTAAGTTGTATGGATTTGTTTTAGTAAATATTTAACACAAGGTTTTTCTTAATATAAAACACTTTGTCTATATAAATTTAAAATATCCGAAAGATTCAATAATGTTAAAATTCTTTTCAAAGCTTTTATTTTTGTCACGCCCCGAGAGCATGCCGAACCGAAAATCAAACGGACGGCACCTCCCCTGTACGTGGCAACATTTCAGGTTAATACAAGGCCCGTAGGCCCACAATAACAACAATATATATGTATGAAAACAAAACTACACAAGACACAGCGGAAACAAACCACAACAATACAACAATCCCACACATGCATACCGGTATGACTAACACACCACAACAACACGAAATCTCGACAAACTCTGAATCTACAACATATACATCACGAAAACTCCAAAATACAATGCACAACGGACAGCAGGCCCAAAACAAAATACGGGAGCCTCGTGAGATGAGATGACGTCAACCGACGGTGCTCCAAGCTGTCACGAAGTCTTCTACCTGTTACCTGGGCGACAGAAAACCCAGGGTCCGCGGGGGGGGGGGGGGGTGAGTAAAACTCAGCAGGTAATAGAAAACATGTATATATGTAATATCACATGTATTTCGACAACATAATCTAGATGTACAACAGGTATATCAACATAGTATATAAATACAAGCATATACCGTCTAACTGAAATGAATAACCTAAAATGCAGACATACCTGAAGTCTGCCACGCTACTCTGATCCAACCTGAACATATATCCAACATATATATAACAGGAAGAGTAATACCAACACATAATCTACTCATGCTACAGGCCAAGGTATCTATGGTCTATCCAACACATACCAACATCCCCACAATCATTATAACAAATGCAAGAGACATGCATGAATATGATGTCCACCCGAATCAATGATAGTACAAACAAATGCAACATCACAATAATCATATATATATAGACTGTATCTATATATATATTAATCTCAACCATCCATATATATATATATACATGCATATATGTATATATATATGGTAATATGCAAAGCGCCATCAGATACGGCAATGCAGCATGCATGGTCATGTCGGCTCACCCTAAAGCTACCACGACCCCAGTGTGGCCTCGGTGGCTCGAGCATGACAACTGTCCCAACTCAACACCAACCACTACTCTCGAGTGGCCGAGTGGGCAGTATGATCGAGTAGCATATAAGCGTAAAGAGCAAGCTACACGATAGGGGTCCTCTGTTGGTCACTCCGATCACTACCGTGAGTGGTCGAGTACCACACACGCAGGACTACGACACGCAAATCCAACTACCACCGTCTATAGTGGTAGAGTGCGGCACCTCAATGCTCTGCCCTCACACCGGTTACTCCTCCTATGAGTAACCGTGGAGGCAGGATGACTGGCGACCCTCTCAACCACAAGGGAGACCTCGTCGCCAGCGTGCATGTAAATGCATGAATGCAATGTCTCACATACAGACATCCATCATAGACTCTCTATCCTGTAGAGAGTCATACCAATCTACTCGACGCACTCTCTCATCCCGTAGAGTCGTACTCATCGATCATAATACTCTCTATCCTGTAGAGAGTCATACTAATCTACTCGACGCACTCTCTATCCTGTAGAGAGTCGTACTCATCTGATTATAACAAGCTAGGACCACTGGTCCGTAGCGATACCCTAAGTATCATTCCTCTGACCATTTACACAACACATGTTCGGTGGTAACATACAACCTAAGGGTACTAGAACTAACCCTAGGTTAAAGACATTATCTACCTACGGATGACCTTTTTGCCCAATTTACAATCAGGTTGTCATCCGGACTTTACCATTTGCACTTAACTTAAACAAATTCTAAGTTACTTGCATCACCTATATGTATAACTCCTAATCATGATAAAATAAACATGATATCAGCAATAGAGTTAATAGCCAACGGTAAAGGATCAAGCATATGATAAAAAGAACAGGGTCAAGGTAATATGAACACCTAACATGCTCATATCAATGACTAAATCTGAATGAAATACAACTACCCGGACCAGGTAGGAAATTACCCACCATCTTTGTAGACACCAATCGAAGAATCTTCACATCCAAAAAGGCCGTCCTGAATTCAGGTCCTGCAATTTAACATACAAACATAACTCAACACTAACATAATCAATCTATAGTAGTAGGAGTCTAATCCAATCCTAATCCCTGATCGATCAACTAAATCCCATAGTTATACAATCTCATACCATTCATTAATTACCAAATCAATTGTAACGACAGTATGCATACATAAACATCTAAATATGTACTTACCAAGTTTAGACTCCATTGCAAAATAGTTCAATCCAAAGTTATGGTATCTAATCTCAACTGAATAAGAGGAAAGTCATTCCAAATTCCAATATCCTCATCCCTAGCACAGCTTCAATCACAAAGTCCTCTGGTCCAAACACAGAGTAATAAAAGTGATTCAAACCGTTGCATTAGAGCAAAAGAACCCCTCTGATAACCTGATCACTGTAAGACATCACAAACCCAATGTAACTCTATTCCAGTTCATAGCTACAATCCAAGAAACAATGATATGGATTAGGAATTACCCAAGTGCGAAATTGTAGATCACTGGAAAATCACCATGGTTGATCGGTAGAAGAGACCAAGCTAAATCACCGTTGCTATTTGAACAAATTCCAACCAGCTGACACTACCTTGAGGCAACACAGAAAGGAGAGGAAGGTCGCCGGAGCTTGCTACCATCTGAATCGGCAGAGCACGACAAGGAAATCCGACGACCAACGACAGAGCAAACCCCCAAATCCACCTGTTCGCCGGAAATCCCGCTGCCCTAACATCACTCCGGTGACAATCGACAGAGAAAATCCCCAAATCAACTTCCTGTCGGCACAGTCTCCCCGCTGCGCACCCCTTCTCCGCCGGCACAGCGAGCTCAGGTGGCGGCAGCAATAGATCGCTCCGGTGGACTCGATGCAGAGAAAGAGGAGCGACGGTGATGGGTCGGAGGTGATGAATGGTTGCAGGCGGCCAGCGACGTCGGTGACAATCCCACCAGCCGCTCTGGGTGGTGACGGCCACGCGTCACGATGGGTTTGCGCGGCAGCAGATCGGGCTTGGGCTCGAGCAGCGACGAGTGAGCAGGCGGCGATGCGGCGATGCGGCGAGGCGCACAATTGGGAGAACGATCAGCCTGCCCCCCAACCGGATCCTTCAATCGAGAGAAGGAACTCGACCTCGTCGCTTCGGAGACGAAGGGAAGATGACCGGCCGCGTCGCGGAGGAGAAGGAGAAGACGCTCGCCGAAGGAGACGATCGGCTGCGTTGAGAGAAACTGTCGAAAGATAGAAAACCGCAGGAACCTTAACGCCTAGAGTTATTATTGATTAGCGGGTCGGGTAAGAAAATACCGGGTCGGGTTTAGGGAAAAACAATTGGATCCGACACTGATCAATCCATTGACCTTAGAGTTTTTCAATTAAACTTAAGTCAATTAAACCTTATTAAGCCCCTCATACCCAGATGACCCAAACAGGCTTTCCCCGAAGCCTATTAAATCTTTCCCCCGTAATTGCTATAGATATTTCTCTTTAAGTCCAGGAAAATTTCTAAAATTCTATAAAAAATCCATATGGTATTTTTCCTAATTAACTATATATATATATATATATATATATATATATATATATATATATATATTTATGGTATTTTGCATTCTCCCTCACTTATAAAAATTTGGTCCCCAAATTTCGTACTAACATGCAAAGATTACTTCAAACAAGTTTCCGAAAGGACCACATACCTTCCTCAAGTGCTCAGATGAGACTATCGAGCTCGGATAGTATCTTCCAGCTCCCACATAGCCTCCTCATCGGTATGATGTTGTCATCCAACCTTTACGAGTCGGATGGTTTTATTCTGCAACTGTCGCTCCTTGCGACCCAAATCGTTTCACCCGTTTCTAAGGTGAAACACACAAAAATACTTATTCCTCAATTGAGAATTTCTAAAGGCCTTCGCCTCTGGTCTGCATAACTCTTCTGTCGATCATGTGCCTCGGATAACCATCATCCGATGACACGCACCAACTCTGCATCATGTTGGATACTCTGTGGCCCCCAATAGTTGTCATTCCCTGACTTCCTCCCCCACACGGGGGAATCTACAGGGTCCACCGTATAGGGCCTCAGAAGGAGTTATCTGAATGGAGGAGTGATAACTGTTCTTACAGTCAAATTCCACTAAAGTAATGTGATTCTCCCAACTACCTCCATAATTCATGACACAAGATCTTAATAGATCCTCCAATGTCTGAATTGTACGCTCAGATAGTCCATCAGTCCGTGGATGAAATGTTGTACTGAGCCGAAGCTCTGTGCCCATAGTCTGATGCAGACTTTGTCAAAATCGCAAGGTAAAACGTGGGTCTCTATCAGATATAGTACTCAAAAGTACCCCACGCAATCCGATAATCTTCCGGCAATACAACTCTGCCGGATGATTCAACGAGTACGACCAACGAATAGGAAGGAAGTGAGTTGATTCGGTTAGTCAATCCACGATCACCCAAATCGCATCATGTCATTTACGGGTTCTAGGCAATCCCGTAATGCAATCAATCGTGATATGCTCCTACTTCCATTCCGGAATCGGAATTTTCTAGAGCAATCCAGCGAGTTTCTGATGTTCAATCTTCACCTACTGGCATACTAAACATCGAGCAGCAAAATCTGCTATAACTCTCTTTATACCATTCCACCAGTATAAACGTTCAACTCTCGGTACATCTGGGTACCACCACGGTATATAGCCCATCTTGAATGATGTGCTTTCTGTAGCAACTCCTTGACTGGACGCGTGTCCGGAACACACTATCCTTATCAAAGACGGGGAATTATCTTCTCAAAAGAGAAGTCCATCAGCCATTCAAAATCCACTCCGGAAGGATTAACTAATACTCGTATAAAAGTTAATCGCCATCTAGGTCTTGTAACAGGTTTCACCAGCTTCCGACTAAATGATTTCCAACATCACCTTTGGCAAACAAGTCTGTGGTATAGTAATGCTAAGACATTCTATCCATATCTACAGTACTAACCAAACCATGCAAGGAAAACCACCATCTACGGTGGTCGAGTTCGCAACTCCAACTACCACAATCAACAGTGGCCAAGTTACGCAACTCCAACAACTACAAAAAGATCCAATCGTGTTCAGGATACACGATTCTCAAGTCCAGTGACGACTAAATCGTTAATTAGTCTAACATCTTAGTCAAAACTCATAAAATTCATACTAAGTATGAAATTGTCGTCTCCACACACCTGCATCTCCTTTTCTCTAGGCTGATGATATATCAATCATCACAACGACAATGATACTTATATGACACTATGTCACTATCATATCAACTCTCCAGTCGTAAACCAATCCTAGAGTATACACAGGTGTCTTTAGCTGATCTAAACAGATCATTTATCCTCAACGTAGGATATTTACTTTCAGCAATTATCGCATTCCATCATCGATAATCGATGCATACCTTCAAAGGTCCATCTCCCTTTCAACAAAGAGTTTCGGATCTTCTCAAGGAGAAATACTGGGATAGATAAATATCCCCTCCAACATCTCCTATAATCGCAACTCACGTTATTCCAATTCTTTTATAGTGTTTAACAACACTGATACCAACAAAAATATCCCATAACTGATCTTCGGTACCGGACTATTTTCGCAATCATTTCGATCGCCTACTCCACTTGCCTATGCAACGGCAAGCCTTGGAGTTCATCCGAAACTACATCCGAAGACTCTCAGATTATATACACATCCAAGAGACATACCATACCATAATCTTAACAATTTGACCATCCGTAAGGATATGTCTTCAGTAAAGATATGTCTATCCGAGTCTAAGGGCATCCCTTGACTTCTTAATTGTTGATCCACATCTCACCAGATGGTAGAGATACCACCGACCCACAAGTCGATGTAAAGGACCCTTCTAATCCAACTAAGAATGTTCTAGACAAAGATACCTGTAAACTACAAGTATCTCTCAATATATTAATCCAGAGGGTAAAACTAGAGTAATACCCTGAACGATCAAATATCTGTTGATCCGATCCAAAAGGCTCCATGCAGGTCTCGGCCTTTCTCCGAAGAGAACCAGATCAGATCCAACAGTTCGCGACTAAGCGGTCACATTTCTGCGACGAATGCCGCGGGGATTTTTCCTAGACCATCTGATCTCATCACTTAATTCTACGAGCTGCAACTGTAGAATACTGAATAAATACGACCATCGTCGTATACTCTCTCTTCTGCACTAAGCAAAACACATCTGGAGGTAACTGCTTGTTGTTGTCTGCCGAGTCTTCTACAATGTCTTCGCCGATCTTTGTACATCCGATCTTCGCTAAGGAGAGTATCAAAGAACTCCAACCACGCCTGAGGTAGTAGGTTGATGCTGATAAGATAACCCAATCCTCTATGCTGATTTCTGTTGTCGAGACGATGCATCTTCCTCCCGGAACACCATCGATAGTCTTCAACTGAATCTTCAAGGTACACCTCCTCCACTGTACTGGTTACTCAACAATAGCAACACCGAATCGCTCCAATGTATAATCTGGCTTCACGTGTCTTCGTGATCTGCACTGCACGCACACAATCCCTTCGGAGTCTTTGTTCTGATTTTGCTGATATCCACAAGAACCTTCTGATGATCTGCGATTGGTCTTCTATAATCGGAAAATAGCTCAAAACCTATAACTCCGATCTTGTTCCTTTTATCCAACTGTCGAAAACTTCTGACTCTATTAAGTTGACCTGCAATATTTTCTTATCGGTCTCCAACTCTTAAACCCTTGTACGGGGTCATTTCTAAACTCCTGTCTCAATCCAACGTCTTCCGGCAGGATCTGGTAGAAGATCCCGGCATCCTAATCCAACTATAAGCCAAACTCTGAGTGGCTTAAATCATCCATCCATCTTCTTGAGCTATTAGGTGATCGTAACCTCCGCAAGTCTCACGACTCTGCACAGTACACTATTACTCACCGATCACCCTTTCTTGAAGCTCAAGAATTCCTTACGATGTGTCACTAAAAGTGACACGGGGAAATACTCTCTTTCAACATCACTAATCCATAATCAAGTGATATGTTATTTCCCGAAGATTATTTTCTGCATTTAACACCAAATACCGGCTTGATCCCGATAATGGTATGCAAACAATTCTTCTTTCTCGGTATAATATGAGTTAAGTACTTAAAAATACTCTCAAAATTATACAACTCAGTATGCACAACTCAGGGATAAAATCCCTATGAAACATCGTAACCTAGCCTTCCGTTATCTGCATCACAATAGTCTACAAGTCTGTTCATTACCCACAGGTAATGATCTGACTAGCACAGTTAGTGAAAATCTCTAAGGCTGAAATCTCTTATTTCAACCAGAAATGTGACGACTTGACCCATGTTTTTCCGACTCGGTATCAGTCGGCTCTCAAATGTAAATCACCTTTTCGACACGGTTCAAGACTCACAGACTCAATAGGTCGTTCTCGTGGTCAACTCATACCACGGTTACGAATAATAACCAACATACTACAGGTTATTCCCTGGTATAAGCATCTAAATGCATAACCAACATAACCGGGAGTATAAACCCTAAAGGTCACTCCGGTTGGTCGTCTCGGTGGACGACCCCTACTACAAGTCTGCACAGGTGTCATAACTACACTGTATACACCTACTGATCAAGTTTAGATAAATATCTACTAACCATAATTTATCAGGAATTCTTACCTCGTGCTGCTTGGAGCTCAGGCCGCTGTCCATCTCATCTCAAAAACCAAAACCGAAAAATATCGACTCCCGAGAATCCAAGACTCGACTCAAAAACAACATAATATGGCATCGCAGAACCTTGGGCTCTGATACCACTAAAGTTGTCACGCCCCGAGAGCATGCCGAACCGAAAATCAAACGGACGACACCTCCCCTGTACGTGGCAACATTTCGGGTTAATACAAGGCCCGTAGGCCCACAATAACAACAATATATATGTATGAAAACAAAACTACACAAGACACAGCAGAAACAAATCACAACAATACAACAATCCCACACATGCATACCGGTATGACTAACACACCACAACAACACGAAATCTCGACAAACTCTGAATCTACAACATATACATCACGAAAACTCCAAAATACAATGCACAACGGACAGCAGGCCCAAAACAAAATACGGGAGCCTCGTGAGATGAGATGACGTCAACCAAGCGATGCAGTATCACGAAGTCTTCTACATTACAGCGACGAAAACCGAGGTCCTGGGGGTGGTGAGTAAAACTCAGCAGGTAATAGAAAACATGTATATATGTAATATCACATGTATTTCGACAACATAATCTAGATGTACAACAGGTATATCAACATAGTATATAAATACAAGCATATACCGTCTAACTGAAATGAATAACCTAAAATGCGGACATACCAAGTGCGCGCTACTCTAATCCAACAACTTTGAACATATATCCAATATATATACAGAAGAGTAATACCAACACATAATCTACTCATGCTACGAGGCCAAGGTATCTATGGTCTATCCAACACATACCAACATCCGACAATCGTATAACAAATGCAAGAGACATGCATGAATATGATGTCACCCAAATGCAAGCAGTACAAACAAATGCAACATCACAATAATCATATATATATAGTATCTATATATATATTAATCTCAACTATCCATATATATATATATATACATGCATATATGTATATATATATGGTAATATGCAAAGCGCCATCGATATCGGCAATGCAAAGATGCATGGTCTCGGCTCACCCTAAAGCTACCACGACCCGGTGTGGCCTCGGTGGCTCGAGCATGACAACCTGTCCTAACTCAACACCAACCACTACTCTCGAGTGGCCGAGTGGGCAGTATGATCGAGTAGCATATAAGCGTAAAGAGCAAGCTACACGATGGGGTCCCTGCTGTTCACTCCGATAGTCACTACCCATGAGTGGTCGAGTATCACACGCAGACTACGACACGCAAATCCAACTACCACCATCTATAGTGGTAGAGTGCGGCACCTCAATGCTCGCTCACACCGGTTACTCCTCATGAGTAATCATGGAGGCGATGATATTGGCGACCTCTCAACCACAAGGGAGACCTCGTCGCCCGTATGTAAATGCATGAATGCAATGTCTCACATGTAACATCCACCATAGACTCTCTATCCTGTAGAGAGTCATACTCAATCTACTCGACGCACTTCTATCCCGTGAGAGTCGCACTCAATCGATCATAATACTCTATCCTCGTAGAGTCATACTAATCTACTCGACGCACTCTACATCATCCCGTAGAGTCGTACTCATCCGATTATAACAAGCTAGGACCACCGTCCGTAGCATATACCCTAAGTATCATTCCTCTGACCATTTACACAACACATGTTCGGTGGTAACATACAACCTAAGGGTACTAGAACTAACCCTAGGTTAAAGACATTATCTATCTACGGATGACTTTTTTGCCCAATTTACAATCAGGTTGTCATCCGGACTTTACCATTTGCACTTAACTTAAACAAATTCTAAGTTACTTGCATCACCTATATGTATAACTCCTAATCATGATAAAATAAACATGATATCAGCAATAGAGTTAATAGCCAACGGTAAAGGATCAAGCATACGATAAAAGAACAGGTCAAGGTAATATGAACACCTAACATGCTCATATCAATGACTAAATCAGAATGAAATACAACTACCCTGTAGGAAATTACCCACCATCTTTGTAGACACCAATCGAAGAATCTTCACATCCAAAAGGCCGTCCTGAATTCAGGTCCTGCAATTTAACATACAAACATAACTCAACACTAACATAATCAATCTATAGTAGTAGGAGTCTAATCCAATCCTAATCCCTAATCGATCAACTAAATCCCATAGTTATACAATCTCATACCATTCATTAATTACCAAATCAATTGTAACGACAGTATGCATACATAAACATCTAAATATGTACTTACCAAGTTTAGACTCCATTGCAAAATAGTTCAATCCAAAGTTATGGTATCTAATCTCAACTGAATAAGAGGAAAGTCATTCCAAATTCCAATATCCTCATCCCTAGCATACTTGATCACAAAGTCCTCGTCCAAACACAAAGTAATAAAAGTGATTCAAACCGTTGCATTAGAGCAAAAGAACCCCTCTGATAACTTGATCACTGTAAGACATCACAAACCCAATGTAACTCTATTCCAGTTCATAGCTACAATCCAAGAAACAATGATATGGATTAGGAATTACCCAAGTGCGAAATTGTAGATCACTGGAAAATCACCATGGTTGATCGGTAGAAGAGACCAAGCTAAATCACCGTTGCTATTTGAACAAATGCCAACTGCTGGTTGACACTACTCGGGTTGAGGCAACACAGGAAAGGGAGAGGGAAGGCTGTCGGAGCTTGCTACCATCTGAATCGGCAGAGCACGGCAAGGAAATCCGACGACCAACGGCAGAGCAAACCCCCAAATCCACCTGTTCGTCGGAAATCCCGCTGCCCTAACATCACTCCGGTGACAATCGACAGAGAAAATCCCCAAATCAACTTCCTGCCGGCACAGTCTCCCTGCTGCGCACCCCTTCTCCGTCGGCGCAGCGAGCTCAAGTGGCGGCAGTAACAGATCGCTCCAGTGGACTCGATGTAGAGAAAGAGTAGCGACAGTGATGGGTCAGAGGTGATGACTGGTGGCGGGCGGCCAGCGATGTCGGTGACAATCCCACCGAGCTGGCTCCTGGACTGGCGGCTGACGGCCGCGTGCGATGGGTTTGCGCGGCAGCAGATCGGGCTTGGGCTCGAGCAGCGACGAGTGAGCAGGCGACGATGCAGCGAGGCGCACAATTGGGAGAACGATCACCGCTTCAACCGGATCCTTGATCGAGAGAAGGAACTCGACCTCGCCGCCGGAGACGAAGGAAGATGACCGCCACGTCGCGAGGAGAAGGAGAAGACGCTCGCCGAAGGAGACGACGATCACTGAGAGAAAGAAAGATAGAAAACCGCAGGAACCTTAACGCCTAGAGTTATTATTGATTAGCGGGTCGGGTAAGAAAATACCGGGTCGGGTTTAGGGAAAAACAATTGGATCCGACACTGATCAATCCATTGACCTTAGAGTTTTTCAATTAAACTTAAGTCAATTAAACCTTATTAAGCCCCTCATACCCAGATGACCCAAACAGGCTTTCCCCGAAGCCTATTAAATCTTTCCCCCGTAATTGCTATAGATATTTCTCTTTAAGTCCAGGAAAATTTCTAAAATTCTATAAAAAATCCATATGGTATTTTTCCTAATTAACTATATATATATATATATATATATATATATATATATATATATATATATGGTATTTTACAATTTTATTGTCTAAATATTAATTCAAAAGAATAAAATAAATATAAATATAAATATTTAGGTTCTTAATGTGCATTTCACAAGTGCATGATTCGTCGTCAAAAAATAAAGAAAGATATCGTTCACTAAGATTATATTGTCGAATACTATTTTTCTAGAGAAATCATGAAAAGAGTTGCGAGATCGAAAGCATGCAAGATGGTCGTTGAGGAAATGATTTGGAAGATTATTTAGGAGAGTAATTCTAGTGTTTTGTTTTCACTTGGTGATGTTTGACGAATGTAAATCCTTTTGTCTCGATGTACGAAGGTAAAAAAGATTTGTCCTAGGATAATCGATGTATCTATGAGGTAAAGAAAATAATGAAAATATCGACGTGCCTATCCTAATCGCATCGCATCTTAGAAAGAGGATGAGGGTAGATCCACTAATTAAACTTTGTAATGAATCAAGAAAGTTTCGAGAGAGAAAATCAACTATGGGATAGAAATAATGGAATTTGTTTAAGAGGATCACCTTTGTCACAAGGGATTTACAAAAATCTAAAGATCGTCTTACTTCGTGATGCTTGATCTACTTTTGTAGGTGGTACTTGTTGATCTTCTTCTGTCTCTTCGGAGATTCGGACATGATCCCACGTGTCACATGATATACCATCCACTACTCATAGATCAAACTCTCAAGTTGATTTAAGAGGTCAGAGATTAGGGTTTGTCGATAAGTGTGATCCCTTGTATCAAATATGATCTAGTTATGTGCTTTAGGTGTCTTACCTCGATTAGGGTTTTCCTTTTAGTCTAATTCGAATAAGGATATCAACTAAATCAAGACCAACAACACACGTTTGGATGGAATGACACAAAAATCAATCACGATTGAAAATGCATCATAAACGAAATCAAGGATCAATGCATATATATATACTCATCAAAATAATATACTAAGTTATTATCTAGTCATAGAATTAGAAAGACTACTCCATATAAGAGTTACAAAATATAAACATAAATAAGGAAGGAATTAACCCAATGTCTTATGTTTTGGTTCTCCTCTCTTCGACGACTAATCACGATAAAAAAGATGCATGAATGAAACCAATGATCAATGTATATACTTATCAAAATAATACATCAAGTTACTCCATAATTTTAGAATTAAGGAGACTGTTCCATAAAAGAATTATAAAATATAGACATAAATGAGGAATGAATTAACTCAATGTCCTATGTTCTAGATTTCCTCTCCTCGGTTGCTCTTTAAGATGGATTATTATCACCAATTACCCCTATATCATCGACCTTTGCCTCCTCTAAATTTTAATGTCCTTGGTTGAGGGTATTGAGTTTCTTTTATAGCATTTTGAAGTTGATCATGTCATTATCTGAAGAATAAATCTCGAGTTAATTGCGGATTAAAAGGGCTGAGGCATGCAACGGCCGTGCTTTCCCCTGAATTAGGATTTTCAAGGGCTAAAGGTGGCACGACTGATTTGTTACACTCTTTTATCCTTCTAAATATGTATGCCCATAGAATAGTCCACGAGTAGTCCATGATAAGTGTTGTGTCAAGTCCACTTTACCTTCGAAAGCGTCTAAAAATCTAGATCTTTGTATAATATCAATAAATAAAATACAAAGACAATCTTCTGAATATAAAAATAAAAGTACATGAAAAATAATATGATAAAATAAAATTATACTAATGAAATACCTAAAATAGATATAAAACAAATTTAAAAATTTAAACAGGACACATATGGATCAGTACATAAAAAAGTGAAGTACATTTAAAACTATTAAACCTGAAGACTCACGAACTAATTTTCAGAAGTAATTACTTCATCTCTACAACTAAAGACAAGCGTTATTTAGATTCACTGAGAATGCAAATCTTATCCAGAATCCAAGAAAACAGGCACAAGAAAACCCATAATTTCTCTCCTCTCTAATGAAGTGCAAAGAGAGAAAAAGAAAAAACCATTAATTAGAAGGATACACTGGTTTGAACTACTCAATGTATATTCAGATACCAATTGAAATGCAATAAAGTCAGAAAAGAACTGCACCAGAAGAAGCTCCCTCTAGTAGGCATTTTCCAACGTAATGGATGATCATGTTCCAAAGAGTTGAAGATCATCAGATGTTTAACATGAGGAGCAGGAAGCAGCATGTAGCCAAAGACAACTTGCCAAAACATTTTTCTAACTGTAATTACTTTGGATTACTGATGAAATGACAGTAATTGAGTGTTTGATGTTGGCAAGTCATCCTTGGCTGCAACCCTACTTCCTGATCTTTAATGATAAACAAGAGATGAGATGAGTTGAACAAGAGGTAGATGGTTTAGGGTCCTTATATATATGTGTGTGTGTATGGAGCAGTGTGCAACTATTTACTATTTAGATGTTTCTTTTGGTTGAGGAATATCGAGAGGGATCCAGTTTTGGTCCAATAGAATAGAGTGCAAGTGATAAGGTCTTATCTCTCTCTACCGCTCTTTCGTTTTCCATCACTTGATAGAACAATAAGCCTCACATAACTAGTTTCTTGGCTTGAAATAAAATCATAAATATCCTTTTAGACTCTTCTCATGATGTAAGAAAGATCAATTTGCCGCATATAGCAAATAATTAAGCTCTTGGTCATTTGGTGAAATCGATATGATATGATGCGGTAGAAATCTATTGCCTCGTTGGATGTTGAGGTGGACTTCTCGACTAGGGATGAAGGTTGTACATTTGGTAAGGTGTCTCCGATGCTCAAGTCATTATGGTACCGTAAAAGCAATATAACAAAATTAGAAAAGAAAATAGTAGAGAGATTAGGGTTAGATTTTGGAGAGTTAGATGTTAGATTTTATTTTTATCGTAGAAAATCCCGATCCATAGATATATCCTATTGACCTAGAGTGAGGTTAATATCGCGGTGGTATCATGATATTATAGTAATTTGATGAGCAAGCCTTTAGAAATCCATTTTGCAAGGAAAAATTTGTTGCATGATACAAAGGTTGGCAAAAGGCCAAGACAAAGATGGAAGGTAAAAAATAGTGTTAATTTAAGAAAGCATCACACCCAGAAGATATCAAATCCAATGTATTCTGTATTTATGGAACTCAAATATGTTCTCAGGGCCCCTTCCTTTTTAGTCCAGGACAAACACTGTCGCTGTGAGCATCTTATCCTGAGGTGAGCTCTCATGGCTCCATTAGAGATCATGCTTGGAAAGAACAATCATATTTTTATTGATAGCTCCAAAAGAGACAGACAATGGAAAAAGGAGAGGACACTTCTTAAAGTTAGGTTGGAAAATAGGTAGGACCACATATTTGCAAAATTATTAAAAATAATGTCAGTTTAGAAGCTTAAGAGAACAAATCTCATCCTTCCGATCGTTATCAAATTTAGATTCAAAACTCGAGTTTAGTATATAAGCACGACGATGCGGCTGAGAAATATGCTACCGGCAGACCCGATGCTAAGCGAAGGTGCTGATGAGGTTGGATTGAACTAGTTTTGTTCTTGAATAAATCAGGCAGGTTGCAGTTAATTAGTTTGTGATTTGGTGTAGATGTTTAATCCTTTGATGTTTTAAATAAAATTCTCAACTAAAATGATAATCTACTTTAATGTGCTTCGTTCTTTTGTGAAAAACTAAACTACATGCAATGGAATTTTGATCGACTACGCTTTAATTTTACGAAAAATATTAGTCCTTTCGTTGTAATTAATGATAATCTTGGTTCTTTAATATTTAATCAACATGTTTAAGTTATATTTTGTTGTTAGAACAAATGGTGAGGTTAGGAGGTGGTGAATCTTCTAGATGTGGTCGCTTTTTAGCACATTTTGCAGAAACATCGGAGAAGGGTGAGCTCAAAGAAGAAGAGCCCGAGAGAAAAAGGTCCTTCTTCAAAAGCCTCCTTCGGCCTTTACCAAACCTCTAATTCCTCTGCCGATCAAGCTTATCTGGCAGTCGTGTCCTTTGTTGGGTCGTTAAGCTAAAAGGGACAAATAATGTGAGGGATCTTATATGTTCTGACATATTCTTTTTTTATAGTATAAGACCATAATATCCCATGTGAATTACCACATATGTCATATAGGTTGAGTGTCCAAAAGTGGGATCCGAGAGACGAGCGGCATGACATGCTTGCTTTGGGAATAGTCGCTCGCATGTGTTGCAACTCGAGAAGAGTTACCGACTCGGGAAGAACCATTCGACACTCGAGAGAGTCATTGACTCGGACGAGGGGTCCGCAACATTGAGCATGTATGGGTGCTCGGATGAGGCATTGTATGACTCGCGTGCATGGGTGCTCGAGTGACACTCGGAAGGGCAAGTACTCAGGACAACTATGAATCTTTACTCAGAAATCCCAGATATCATTATTTATCTTGGGTCAATTCCAGCAATATCACTAATAACCTTCCAAAATAGTCAGACGATTCACTCTAATGAGTTTGACTTCAGCTTTACTACTTCATCGCTTTAAGTCAGATCATATCTCTGCCCTTTGTTCCTTTAGTTAAGGATATCATAATTAGACATAATTTCCTATTGACTAAAGCGAGGTCTTATGAACCGCCTCAAATGAATAGGAAAAATAATCGACTTGAGGACTTATGAATTGCCTCGACATGCCAGAAGATAGTCAGCTCAAGCTAGGGCTTATGAACTGTCTCGGCCAAATGAGAAGAAGGTTGGAATGAAGACTTATGAACTTCCTCAGTCGAATAAGGAGAAGGTCGGCGTAATGACTTACGAACTACCTTGCTCGAATAGAAAGAAGGTTGGGGCGAGGACTTGCGAACTGCCTCGGCCGAATATAAAGAAGGTTGGCGCAAGGACTTATGAACTGCCTCAGTCGAATAGAAAAAAATGTCAGCACGAGGGCTTATGAACTGCCTCGGTTAAATAGGAAGAAGATTGACATGAGGACTTATGAACTGCCTCGGCCGAATAAGAAGGTCAACATGAGGGCTTATGAACTGCCTCAGCCGAATAGAAAGAAGGTATGCATGAGGGCTTACGAATTATTTCAATCAAATAAGAAGAAGGTCGGTACAAAAGCTTATGAACTATCTCGGTCGAATAGAAAGAAGGTCGGTACAAGAGCTTATGAACTGTCTCGGTCAAATAGAAAGAAGGTCTGTGCGAGAGCTTATGAATTGCCTCAGTCGAATAGAAAAATGTCAATGCGAGGGCTTACGAACTGCTTACGAACTGAATAGAAAGAAGGTTGATGCAAGAGCTTATGAACTGCCTTGACCAAATAGAAAGAAGGTCGACACTAGGATTTATGAATTGCCTCGATCGCCGAATAGAAAGAAGTTCGACATGAGGGCTTACGAATTGCCTCGCCCGAATAAGAAAAGGTCAGTGAGAGAGCTTACAAACTGCTTTGGCCGAATAGAAAGAAGATTGATGTGAGGGTTTACGAGCTGCCTCGGTCGAATAGAAAAAAGGTCTATGTGAGAGCTTATGAACTGCCTCGACCGAATAGAAAAATGGTCAGCACGAGGGCTTAATTATGAACTATCTCGACCGACTAAGAAGAAGGTCGGCACGAGGGCTTACGAACTACCTCAACTAAATAGAAAGAAGGTTGGTGTGAGGCTTACAAGCTATCTCACTCGAATAGAAAGAAGGTCAATATGAGGGCTTATAAGCTACCTCGGTCGAATTGCGTGGAAAACTTCTCTCCTCCCCACTTCACCTCTACTATGGGGAATAATGAAAATATTGTGGTAAGGTCCAAGGCTTACGAATGGCCTCACGGGACCGAGTGGAAAATATCTCTCCTCCCCACTTCACCTCCACTCGGGGGAATAATAAAAAATACTACGGCAGGGTCAAAGGCTTATGAATGGCTTCGCGGATCGAGTGGAAAACTTTTCTCCTCCTCGCTTCGCCTCCACTCAGGGGAATAATGAAAACATTATAGCAAGGTCGAGAGCTTACTAATGGTCTCGCCAGACCAAGTGGAAAACTTCTCTCCTCCCCGCTTCGTCTCTACTCAGGAGAATAATGAAAAACGTCGCGGTAGGGTCGAGGGTTGAAGAATGGCCTCATCGGGGCGGACGAATGCTGCAGTAGGGTTGAGGTCTTACGAATGGCCTCGTTGGGCATAGTGAAAAACTTCTCTCCTCCCCGCTTCGCCTCCACTCGGGAGAATAATGAAAATACTATGTAGGGTCGAGGGCTTTTAAATGGCCTCACCAGGTTAGACGAATGTTGCAGCAGTGTTGAGAACTTACAAATGGCCTCGCCGAGATGAGCAGAAAACTTCACTCCTCCCCGCTTCGGCTCCACTTGGGGGAATAATGAAAATGATGCGATAGGGTCGAGGACTTATGAATGGCCTCACCGAGGTCGAGTGGAAAAATTCTCTCCTCCCCATTTCACCTCCACTTGGGGGAATAATGAAAACGTTGTGGCAGGGTCGAGGGCTTATGAATGACCTCACCGGGTCGAGTGAACACTGTAGCGAGGTTGAGAGCTTACAAATGACTTCGCTAGGTCGAGCGGGAAACTTCTCTCCTCCCCACTTCTCCTCCATTAGAGGGAATAATGAAAACACTGCGACAGGGTTGAGAGATTATGAATGGTCTCATCGGACAAAGTGGACATTGTAGCAAGGTCGAGAGCTTACGAATGGTCTCGCCGAGACAAGCGAAAAACTTCTCTCCTCTCTGCTTCTCCTCCACTCGAGGGAATAATGAAAACACTGCAGCATGGTCGAGGGCTTATGAATGGCCTCGTTGGGTCAGGCGAACGTTGCAGCAGGGTCGAGGGCTTATTGATGGCCTCACCGAGCCAAGAAAAAAACTTCTCTCCTCCTCGCTTCGCCTCCACTTGGGGGAATAATGAAAACACTACGGTAGGGTTAAGGGCTTATGAATGGCCTCACCGAAATGAGTGGAAAACTTCTCTCCTCCCTGCTTCATCTCCACTCGAGGAAATAATGAAAATGCTACGACAGGGTCGACGGCTTATGAATGGTCTAGTCAGGCTAGGCGAATGTTGTAGCAAGGTTGAGGGCTTACGATTGACCTCGTTGGGCCGAGAGAAAAACTTCTCTCCTCCCCACTTCGCTTCCACTCGAGGAAATAATGAAAACATTGCGACAGGGTCGAGGGCTTATGAATGACCTCGTCGGGTTGGGCAAACATTGTAGTAGGGTCGAGGGTTTACAAATAGTCTCATCGTTGGGAAGGGAAACAAATGATACTCTTAACGACATGGCATCACTGATCAACCAATGACTCTACGTCAAGCAAGATATGGTCCATGAAGAAGAAAGTTTGGGCTTCGGAGCAGTATGGAAGAGCTCAGACTTGCAGGTGCAACAGATAACTCGGGAGGCTCTGGTTAGGGTTCAAAACTCTTTCTTTTTCCCTTTGCTCAGTCAAGAGTTTTGCTTACATAAATAAAGAGTTTGTTTCTCTTCTTAGTTGTCTTTTCTTTTCTATATTTTCAATCTTTTGTTCCTTCTAGTGAATAAGGTGCTTTATTGTCCTCCTTTCCTCTTCAAGTAGTGGTATGGTCACTACAAAAATAAGAGTATTTGGCGACGAATATTGCAACGAATTTTGGAAAAAAATTCATTGCAAAAATTTTTTGCAACAAAAAAAATTTCGTTGCAAATAATTCGCCAATAATTCTGCAGCGAAAAAAAAATTGTCGCCAAATTGCAACGAATAAAATTTTTGTTGCAAAATTTGTCGCTAAATTTGGCGACGAGTTTAATTTTCGTCGCCAAAATTAGGGACGAAAATAACTTGGCGATGAATCTCGCTTTTCGTCGCTAAATTTGGCGACGAAAATTAAATTCATCACCAAAGTCTAATAAACATATTTCCACGAATAAAATTCAATTTGGCGACAAATATTTTTTCGTCGCCAAATCTGTGATGAAAAAAAAAATCGTTGCAAAATTTTCAAGATCGATCAATATACGACTACTGATCGATCGGCTTATTACAAAGGTTCGTAATGTGCTGAATGACAGTTGATTGGTCTTTTTCATCAGTCAACTGTCAAGTGAGTAGTCGATTGCTCAGTCGACTACAAAATGTTTTGTAAGATGCTACAGTAGCATCAGTCGACTGATGTTGAACATCTATTTTGTCAATGCATTTTTTCATGTATCAATCGACTGATAGTTTATATCAGTCGTTTGATACATCAATTTTTGCAACGAAAATAATTTTTTCATTGCAAATCTGAAAAAATAAAAAAAATATTTTTATAGATTATACTTTTTTCCTATTTTATAACAAACACATACAACAATATAAACAAATTTAGACATCAAACTTTAATACTGAATTAAAATATATATTTATATATATATATATATATATATATATATATATAACCTAAACAAACTTACAATACATAGATATCGTATGTGATAAGTCAAGTAACATTTAAATACAATAAATAAATTCAAAGATAACCACCATCATCATCAAAAAATACATCATCATTGTTATTATGACAGGGATCAGGAGGAGGAGCAGATCCAGAAGGAGGAAGTTGACTTGAACTAGACGTTAATTGAAGATGTTGCATAATGAACATTTGTTGCCTTCGAAATTTGTTCATCTGTTCATTTAAGTCTTTTACTTGTTGAGTGTTTTCTCTCGATTCAGTTTTCTTCTGCGCTAGTAACTCCCTCAAATGATTAACCTCTTCGGTTAATTGATTTACTTGCGCTTTTGATGCCGGAGAGGATGAAGAAGCATCACCAGAGACCTTATAGGATCGGGTCAAAGAACCGAGTCCAATTATTCTTTCATTTTTCGGCCCTCCAGTTGCTTCAAGCAATAAATTTATATTGCTAACAGAAGGCTCAGATTCAACTGCATCATCGCTTGCACTCGAATTTCTATGTGAAAGTTCATCGTATTTCTCCTGTTGTGAAAGAAAAAATAAATAAATACTAACATAAGAATTTAAATTTTTAAAATTACAAACCTTCATTGTTCTAGCTCTTTCCTCACTCCACGTCTTATCTTTCTTTTGGAATATACGGGTGAAAGTGTCTAAAAATAATGGCTCAGTCCCCGTCTCCTAGGCCTAAACAAACAGTTAAAATTTATAAATTAGTGAGTATTATATTACAAAATTATAATTTGAAAACACTCACCAATCGATGTCTATGCTCATCGATATTTATTGATCCTCCCGCATACATGGCAGACATAACGCCGGAATTACAATGCTAATTTTGCTTATTCTGCTCAATCCTCCATTTGCTATCCTCATATCCCCAATGTGCAATAATTTTATTCCAATTCTCCTCGATTATACAATGTGTTTTTTTATTTCTAGTTTTCGCATGATTGAGTATGTTTCTGATATGATCGCCATACTTTTTCTTAAAAATCTTCTTAATCTCTAGTGTTTCACTCTCCTCCCAAGTAAATACCCGCTGCAGTAGAGAAAAATTAAATTGATTATATTATTTGTAATTTTATATACAAAATGATTTAAATAAGTTACCTTGAACTCATTCCACCACAGAATTTTTATTTCTTCCGGCGTGCTCGTATAAATCATAGAAGCTTCGCCCCAATGGTTATTCACTATTTTATTCACCTCGTGAATAACATGTATAGAATTTGTAAATCTAACATAAAATAAAAATAAACCTCGTTAGATAATTATAAAAATACATATCGTATTAAAAATTAAACATAGATAATCTAGAACTTAAATACTTACGAATCTCTGTGCGGAGATATCAACTCTCTCGTATCTTCCCTCTCAATGAGTGATCGTTGTATAAGGGAAGATACATTAGCAGGTATCTGCTAAGAACCAGAAGATCCTGCAACTGGAGAAGAGGTGGATGACACATTTCCTACAAGAGAATGTGCAGGAGTTGAAGCAGAGGAAGACTGTAATCTTCCATCGCTACTCCGTCTATGATCGCCACACCGAAACTAACAATAATAATTATTAGAAGAATATAACAGTAAAAAAAATTACATTCGCATATCGAATTTATAATATGAAAAAATTACCATATTCATAGCAACTGGATGACCTACAAAAAAAATAGTTCATTAATATATCAAATATATGAAATTTCGAATTAGACAGTAAATTAAAACATAATTAGTACTCAATAAAAGTTACCCACAATTAGAAATCGAAGTCCGCATTATAATTTTCATCCTGGTCATGCGTCTATTCATCATTGTCATCGTCATCGTCATCCTCATCCTCATCCTCATAATTAAATTTCTCATCTTCATCCTCATTGAGTTCACTTGCATCAACGACTACTATTACACCGCTGGGATCTCGTAACGTTGAAATATTATATTCTTCGATGTGAAATGTATTGACAACTTCATCTTGTTGATATGCTATGTCTTCCCAATGTTTTTCAATTGTATTACGTGCTTTTGTTTTACAAACAGTCCACCAATCACTTTTGTCTCGTCTCAGACTAGGATATGAAGCATAAAATACTTGAATCGCTTGCTGTGCTAACACAAATGGTTCATACCTCTTGTATATTTTTTTGTAATTAATTTCAACCAAATTAAACTGTGGATGCACCCTCATCCCTTTGATAGAGTCAAACCAACGACACATAAATAAAATAATTCACAAATCTAAGCCTGGGTACGCTACCTCTAAAATTTCATCTAGTAAGCCGTAAAATTCATTCCTTGCACCTCCATCATTAGATGACTGAACACAAACTCCACTATTCATTGTAGTTTTCTCAGTTCCATAATCTTGAGTATGAAAATTATATTCATTTATGAAATATGTCGGCCAAGTTTTCACCATTTGGATCCCATGACAGATGTTTTACTAGGTCTTGCTCAATGTGAGCATAATTATCAAGAATCTAAAGTCAAATAAATATGTGTTAAAGTCAAGAGATTTATCAAATTTATTATCATAGACTACTTACATATTTTTTGAACCATTGTGCAAATTCTTCATCGCAGAAACGATCAAACTCATGCTCGGGAAGCTCAGAATATAGAGTTTGGAAAATCCTACCATAAAATTAAATATAACACGAATAATAATTTACGATATATGAAATATATAATATAACATTTATATACTCACTCAAAATACAGCGTTATTTCTGGATAGTTCAGTAAAATATATGTGTGGGCTGCTCGCCACTCCTGGGCAGTTAAGTATCTACTTGTACAAGATCTACTTGGTCGACCAATGTAGTTAAAAATTGAGAATGTCCTCAAATTTGGATCAACGAGACCCTCATCGTTTCTTTCTGCTTTCCGACTCTTGCATAGAACATGAGGTTCACAATAATATGATGCAAAAGTTGTAACTTCCTCCACAATATATGCATTAACAATAGAAGCTTCAACATGAGCTTTATTTTTCACTTTTTTTTTCAAGTGATAGAGAAATCTAAGAGTAATACAATAAAATACATTAGAAAATAAATTATACTAAATTTGATCAAATGAAATAACAATGATAAAAAAGCAAAAAATTCACCTTTCAAATGGATACATCCATCGAAATTGAACAGGACCTCCAACTTTAGTCTCATATGGCAAGTGAACCAAAAGATGTTCTATGGAATCAAAAAATACCGGAGGAAATATTCTTTCTAAGTTACACAAAATGATCAGAATGTCTCTCTCTAATGTCTCAATGTGTGAATGACTCAATACTGTCAAGCAGATATCATGAAGGAAAATGCTTAATTCTGTAATTGCACTCCAGAAAAAATTTGGTAACAGTTCCTTCAAAGCAATAGGAATTAGTCTTTCCATAAATATATGACAGTCATGACTTTTCAAACCAATCAATTTGCATTCCTTCAAATCAACGCATCTGCCAAGATTAGAGACATAATCATCAGGAAATCTCAATGATTTCAACCATTCACAAACAATCCATCTCTGATTCTTATTCAATGTATAAACTTCTTTCGGTTTTGGTCCCCTACTATTTACAGATGAGATGCAAATCTTTTCTTGCATTCAGATTGTCTTTTGTTTTTTAATAATATTCATCACCGTATTTATCAGATTATCAAAAATATTCTTCTCAATATGCATTAAATCAAGATTGTGATGAATCAAATTACTCTGCCAATACAGTAAATCCCAAAATATACTCCGTTTAGTCCATTTATGCGTAATTCCATAGTCATATGTTGTAACATTTGGTTCTTCAATAACAGATAGAAAGTTAAGCACTCTATGCCATAAAAATTGGCCGGTGAATCTCAATAGTAGAGGTGTTCTTTCAATTCAATTCTTAGTGAATTCTTCTTTATTTCTTCTGAATTTATGATTTGGTGGTAAAATTTTCTATAACAATCAAAATAACTCGGTTTGTTAAATACGAAAATTTTAAAATACTAAATTAAATGACCAAAAATTAAGAAAAATAATCCTGAATTTTTTTTGGGATTTTTAGGGAAGTTTAGGAATTTTTTCGGAGTTTTTCTGGATTTAAACGGAGGTTGTACGAGATAATTATGGGGATAAGAAAAATAGGCTTTTAAAGGACATGTTTGGATGAGTTGATAGGATTAATTAACCTAGGATATAAATTTAGGTTTTTCTATTTCCTACTTCCTCGATTTCTTTCTTCTCGCGCCGACTCTCTTTCTCATCACTATCGCTCGAGCCCTAACCGACTTCCACTGCGCACTTCTGCCCTGCCTCCCATCGCACACGCACCGCTGGCCGCCTCTCTCACGCACGCACCACGTGCCTACCTCTTCGATCGCCGTTGCCAGCGTCGGCCAACCTCTGTCGTCGTGACCGGCTCCCATCGCGGAAAAACCTCCCATCGTGTCCTGCGCGTCGCTATGGTCGTCGTTGTGGCCAGCCTCGACAGTGCTGGTTCAGCGTTACTAGCCTCCCCTCCGGACAGTGTCGATTCTGCCGGTCGCTCACCGTTGGAGTTGCGGCAGTTGCTATAGTCCCGCGGTCACAGCGCCACCACCGCGCTGTGTCCAGCCCGAAGCCGTCGGCGTGCGCCCACAGGGTCTCTATTCGCCGTTGTAGCAATGTTCCGGCGCCAACAAGAACCTCGCCGCCGTCTGTCTCCCACTCGGCTGAGATCGGTACCCGGCGATCGCTGATTGACGTCGTGAAACAGAGGGATCTGTTCGGCTGGGCTGAATTAATTGGGTAAGCTGAAGGATTTTTCCCTTTTTGATTCTATCAAATGTATTAATGATTGATCTGTTAATTGAGTTAAATACAGGAGATTAAGCAAGATGAGTGGTATCTGGATAAATTTATGAATGCATACTAATATCGCTATGGTTTGGTTTGATTTGATTATGTATATGTTGCATATCAAAGGGGATTGTACAGAGTGGATCATCTACTGTGGATCAAGAGTCGGAGTTGTGGTCGATTAGGGGTTGTAAATTGGAGTTTTGCAGGCTGTGAATGAGTGTGATTGGAGGGAAGGTTATGGGTCATGTTATTGTGTGGATATATGACGGCAGTGAGTGGTCGGTTAAGGAGATAGCTTAATCCATTAGATTTTGGACTTGATATTAGGGTTGGCTATATATAATATGATTATATTATGTTTTATGTAGGTTTCAGTCACGAGACAGGTCCACGGGCGTGACGATTGCATTATTTTCGAGCATTATATCAGGTGAGTATTTTGACTTATCTTTTAGATAATGTCATATTGATATGCTTAGTGGATTATAGCTTGTAATAATTTTTATGTTTAACTGCCTTGTATGTTATTGTGCATACTTGGTACATGCATTTGATCAAATTTTAGTTATATCTTCCCTGTTTTACTTAGGTCATTGATATGTACCTATTTGTTGTGCATATTATTCGGGGACATATTTGAGTTGGTGTTACATGCTTTAGTGTCATGCACCATCTTGCATGATTGCATGCTGGCTGGATGGGGTTCCTTTGTAGTTGAGCCCGCAGCCAGTTACATGTTCTGCACACACTGTCACTCATGGGTTAGTGGTACATCAGGAAGGTGTGTGCAGTAGCTCTGTCAAGCTCTGCTGGTTCGCTCATGGGTAGCAATGAGGCAGCGTGGTAGCGGGTAGGGATCCTTCCTCTGGTCTATGACACCGGGAGATGAGAGCTTTTCTCCCCCACTCTGTTTGGGGTAGGAGGATAGGTGTATTCCGACAGCATCCTGTCCACTTGGTCACTCAGGAGCAGTGATGGCAGAGTGCACAGTTGTCATAGCCCTACCCACTCGGCTTCACCATCGTGTGTGAGGCGACTGACTGGCGTCAAGGGTGACCATGTCACTTGCATCGCATGCATATTGCATGGATGACATTTGTATTGTGTTTGTTGCATTTTGGTTGCTACCTTGGATGTTGCATATGATTGACATATATACATGATACATTTTTGTATTTGGTCTGACGACTTTATTTCTGTTAGTATGACACATGCTCCTATGTCAGGATAGGAGATTCATGTAAGTACAGTATTTTCGCATTTCTTTCTTGCATTTCCTATTATTGATTAGTAGACTGTACTGACATGATTATTATTGTTAGTTATATCTTACTATACATATCGATTATTATTCGCTGAGTTCATTGAACTTACCCCATTGCTTTATATCTTTTTTAGGATGAAACTGCCAGGAGAGTCAAGCTATCAATCCCCCTCGTCGAAGTTGAGTTTTTTTTTTTTTTGGTCTTATGGTTTCAGTTTTTGACTAGATGAAATGTGTAGGACTTGTGGATGTTTTGGTCGTATTTGTTATGTCCTTATGGACTTCTATTCGGATTTTTATTCGATTGGATTTGGTTGTGTATTCCTGCCCAGATGGCAGAAGGGGTAAGTCCAGATATTATAGACTTTTTGTTATTTACTTTGAATGTTGGCCTAAGGCCTATTTATGACCTGCATGTGTGATTTTTGTGTTAGGAATATTGGAACGGCTAGAGGGGGGGGGGTGAATAGCGTTTCACCCGATCGTGGATGGAATTCAATCTCGTTCGTGTCTATAATTTCGTTAGCGCAGCGGAATATATATAATAATAAAAGCAATAACGAAATGGACACAACACAAATCACAACAAGAGCATATAACGTGGTTCGGAACCGAACCGGTTCCTACTCCACGGATTGGGTTCGTACGAACCCTAGCGATGCCACAAACACCACTAACCAATAAAACTCCTTCTTGACACAAGTCAAGGGTGGAGAAACCCCTTACAAGTAATCTTACAACAATAAGATACAAATACAAGCAATTACAATAATGAATACGAAATACAAGTAAAGAAAAGACTTTACAACACTTGTTTTGATTGCTTGAATGCTTGGTTGCTTGCTTGCACTTGGAGACCTGATTTGCACCAACAAATCGCCCCAATAGCCCTCAAGAACTGATTCCAAAATCCTCCATCACGAGCTCCTTATAAAGCTTCAACTGTCTTTGGAAAAAGTCGATCCCGATCGATCGGGACCATCGATCGTGATGTCATTGTTTGTCGTGAGACAACGACTAGATCCATTTGGATAAGTCAGCGGAACCTTCATCGATCGATTGTGACCATCGATCCGATGGAGTCCTCACTCGACGATCGAGTCTCGACTCCATTCTGCGTGGCGATTTCGAGCACCGATCGGTGATCACACGATCGCGATCGCTGAGCCATCGATCCCGCCCACCTCGGCCAATCGACTGCTAGGCCATAACCCACAGTCAAACCCTAGTTGACTCGGTCCAGTCGACTGCCACATGGCACCAGTCGACTGGCACACCTCAAACATGAGGTTTTAACCCAAGTATGGTTCCCCCATACTTGCTAGACCACCCTTAGCCTAGACCTAAGCCTTCTAGCCACCTCCATCAGCCTCACGCCTCTCGGATCCCTCCAAGTCATCCATGACTTGTTCATCCATCGCGCTAGCCTTCAGGTGCTTCAATCGGCTATGTCATGCTAACGGTGTCTACACCGCCAAGGCACATTGGACTTACGCCGCCAAGACTCCGCTTGGACTTTACGCCGCCAACCATTGGACTTATGCTGCCAAGACTACCGCTTGGACTTTACGCCACCAATATCAAACCCTTGGACTTCTCAAATGCCAAGACTCAAGCTTGGACTTTCCCTTGCCAACCCATGTTGGACTTTTCATGCCAAGACCATGCTTGGACTTTCCTTGCCAACCCATGTTGGACTTTACATTGCCAAGACCATGCTTGGACTTTCCTTGCCAACCCATGTTGGACTTTACATTGCCAAGACCCATGCTTGGACTTTTCCCAATGCCAAGTGTCCCACTTGGACTTTTCATGCCAAGTACTCAAGACTTGGATTTTACCAAATGACAATTACATTGTCATATGTTTTTGTCGAAACATCAAAACACATCAAAACATTACTCGAGCCAAACTCGAGTCCTGGTCAATCGTGACCTGGGCCGATTGCACCAACAATCTCCCCCTTTTTGATGTTTGACAAAAAAACAAAACAAATGATTGAGTTAGAGTACTAACTCCAATCCTTTACCAATTATCCCAAATTGGTAAATACTCTCCAAATGTTCTCCCCCAAACATTCTCCCCCTTTTTGACTAACATCAAAAGGGTCTTCTCTCCAAGGAGGTCAATGTCTCATGTCCCAATGAGATCTTACAATCTCCCCCTTGGTCCAAAAATACCTAGGATGCCTACCATCTTCCTAGTGATAAGTCTCATATCACTCAAGAGAGGCAATCCTATACTCTCTCCCAATTTCCAAATTGGGTCTCTCAAAAACCCATCAATTTCCCAATTGATGTCATATTCTCCCTAATAACTTCTCCTCTTGAAGGAGAAAAACACATCCATCATCCCAAGATGGATACCTCCCCCTAAAGGCTTGCTCCCCCTTGACCATTGCACCAACAATGTCCTTGGGAAGTCCCTAAGCCAATAGGAACTCTAGGCCATCAAAATTAAGGTTAGAAATTCAACATTGAACTTTACAACACCTTAAAAATTGATACAAACCCTAAACACCTCTCCTAATCCATATCCAATGGATTTTTACCCTTTATCATGCTTCCCAAAGCATATCATAGGGTTAGGAGTGGTTGGGGACCTTGACTGCAGCTGAAATCGGGTTAAACAACTTTGGTTACCCCGAAATCAGGCTACCAGTCGAGTGATTCGTAAATCGATCGGCACCTCCATCGATCTCGCCACCAGGCGATCGATAATCAAATTTCCGAATTTCAGTTATCAGAATCGAGTTTTGGAAATTCATAAATAATTATACATATATCGAAAAATCACGAAATTTGATACGTATAATACTTATGACACATACAATGGGTGAAAAATATTTTACCCATAAAATAGTGAATTTGATACAAAACTCAAAACCATTGAAATTTTCAATGTTTTGGCCCTATTTTGTATCAACTTCATCAATGGTGGTTGCTATCAAAAGATAGACTTCACCAAGGTTTTTCAAAATGATTTTAAAATATTTTCAAAACCTTATTTTGGATCATATTCCTTGGGCTCTATGCACATGACTTGTACACGAGCTTTCCCAATGATCCATAATTGAAATTAGATGAGTTTTAGTTCATCTAGATGCAAAAACTATGCACCTTGAACTTAACTCATATCCTAGCATCTCACATGTATCTAGGGTGTATAAATACACATACATGTCAATTGGATGTGAGATGTGGGTTTTGGTTCATTTAATCTAGGGTTTCATGTATTTTTCTAAGGCAACACTACTTGATTCCCTTATAAATGGGACTCCAAGTCATGCCATTGTCCTTAAATCAATTTCAATCAAATTATCTTAAATGCATGAGTGATTATGGCATTAGAGATGATATAGATAAACACATGCTCATAATCATGATGTCATGACATAAGATGAAATCTAAAAACACATGACATTTAAAGCCTTAATCCTAAACATGTACATGACATATAGAATGATTAAAAATAAGCATGATGTCATGGCATGTTATATGGCAAACAAAGCATGGCATATAAAATATATAGGTATAGTAATACCTAAATTTTAATATTAATTGCCATTTCATATAATTTAATTAGATTTTTCCATATTTTTATTTTTCTCCCAAGTGTGCCAAAAACCCAAAATGGCACACTAACCTCTAAACCTAAATTGTGCCAATTTTGATCATTTTATCAAACTTCATAACTAATATTGGCACATCCTAAAATCTTTTAGGATTATAATTCAACCCTATTTCCAAGGTATCCATAACCTTGAAAATAACCTAAAGTGTCACCTTTATCATGGTTGAGTTAACTACCCATCCACTCAAGGTTGACACATCCTAAACCCACCTAGCATGAATCAATCACGCT
Organism: Wurfbainia villosa; assembly: GCA_025175895.1. NCBI lineage: Eukaryota > Viridiplantae > Streptophyta > Magnoliopsida > Zingiberales > Zingiberaceae > Wurfbainia > Wurfbainia villosa. The sequence goes on from CM045991.1 coordinate 113,860,635, forward strand.
CTTAGGAACCCAAAACCGATTTGAGATCCTAGGGTTAATTAGGTATTCCTTAGGGATAACCTCCCTAGATACCTTCCTAATGACCCTCCTAGCCTTATTAGCCTTGGTCATTTGGGTCTTACCTAGGTTGACTCTAGGGGTAACTCCCCTTGCAACCTTCTTAGTGGCCACCCTAGGTTTCCTAGAAACCTTAGCCACTAGGCACAACCCTTGGTCAACTCTAGGGATGACTTCCCTATTGACCTTAGTCTTCCTAGACCTAGTTTGTGTTCCATAATCAAATGGAACACTATGGTAAGCCACCTTAGGCTTAGGTTTGTGACCCAAACCTTGCTTGCCCTTGGTTGACTTTTGACTCTTAGGTCCTAGGTATTGACTTTGACTTTTGGACCTAGAAGTTTGACTAATTGACCCTTGCATTTGATTTTGCATAACCTTAAGGGTCTTTTCAAGTTTTTCAAGCCTTGATCTCAAGGCTTGATTTTCCTTTTCTAATATCTCAATTTTTGATTTTTCATTTTCTCTTGAGATATTTTTATTTCTAGGCATATGTCTAGATTTCTTAGCATTAAAGCCTAGATGTTCTCCTATTTTCTTAATGCTTTCCTTATGTAATATATTTTTAGGGACATTAGTCCCAAATTTCTTCTTATTTCCTAAGTGAACACTCTTAGCACCTAAACAAAAGTATCTATTATTTCTAGCATGCTTTTCATGCACAATAGCAAGACTATTAAAATTATTTTTAGCATGCTTCTTATCCCTAGAAATTGAAGGTGCATTAATAAATTTTACCTTAGGGTTTGCCTTGGAGGCTCCCCCTACTTGTGTTGCTCCTTCTTGCCCTTTCTTCTTTCCCCTTGGACATTGACTCTGATAATATCCCTTTGAGTTGCACTTGAAGCATATGATGTGCTCCTTGCCTTTAGGTGTTGGGGAACCGGCATCCTTGACTTTTGATGCCGGTGGAGCTTTCCTAATCTTCTTTGGACATTTGCTCTTGTAATGCCCATACTCCCTACACTCAAAGCACATTATATGATTTTTATTTGAAGATAAAGTATTTGAGTTACCTAGGGTGGTGGTAGGTGCCGGAGTTGAATTTTGAGTTTCCTCATCTTGATCGGATGTTGAAGGCTCTTCTTGAGGTTGCTCCGGTGTAGAGGATGGTCTCTCCTCCTCAATCCTAGAAGTAGATGCTTCTTCCATCTCTTCTACTTCTTCTTTCTCCGATCCGGAAGTTGACTCCATCTCAACTTCTGATTCCTCACTTTCACTTGAGGATGAACTCTCCTCATGGAATCTTGCCAATTTTCTCCATAGCTCCTTGGCATACATGTAATCCCCTAGATTGCACAAAACATCATTAGGGATTAAATCTTCCAAAAGTTTCGTTACCTTGATTTCGGTCTTGAGCTTTTGGCGTTGCTCTTGGGTCCACTTTTTCAATTTTAGGACATTTCCCTTCTTATCCCTAGGGGGTTCAAGACCTTCAATGAGGATGAACCAATCCTCTATGTTCATCATCAAGAATGTTTCCATTCTTGCTCTCCACGCAGGAAAATCTTCTGGATCATATGGAGGTGGAGTATTGATATCCCATCCAAGCTTGTCTTGGAATTCCATCTTCACCCTCTAGCCTTTTGTCTTAGCTCCCGGTGGTTAGTCCGTAGAAGAGCCCCGGGCTCTGATACCACTTGTTAGGAATATTGGAACGGCTAGAGGGGGGGGGTGAATAGTGTTTTGCCCGATCGTGGATGGAATTCAATCTCGTTTGTGTCTACAATTTCGTTAGCGCAGCGGAATATATATAATAATAAAAGCAATAACGAAATGGACACAACACAAATCACAACAAGAGCATATAACGTGGTTCGGAACCGAACCGGTTCCTACTCCACGGATTGGGTTCGTACGAACCCTAGCGATGCCACAAACACCACTAACTAATAAAACTCCTTCTTGACACAAGTCAAGGGTGGAGAAACCCCTTACAAGTAATCTTACAACAATAAGATACAAATACAAGCAATTACAATAATGAATATGAAATACAAGTAAAGAAAAGACTTTACAACACTTGTTTTGATTGTTTGAATGCTTGGTTGCTTGCTTGCACTTGGAGACCTGATTTGCACCAACAAATCGCCCCAATAGCCCTCAAGAACCGATTCCAAAATCCTCCATCATGAGCTCCATATAAAGCTTCAACCTATGATGGAAAAAGTCGATCAGTCGACTGATCGGGACCATTAGTCGACTGATGCCATTGTTTGTCGTGAGACAACGGCTAGATCCACGCTGGATAAGTCCAACGGAACCTTCATCAGTCGACTGATTGTGACCATCAGTCGACTGATGGAGTCCTCACTCGACCAGTCGAGTCTCGACTCCATTCTGTGGCCGATTTCTCGAGCACCAGTCGACTGATCACACGATCGATCCGATCGCTGAGCCATCGATCCGCCCACCTCGGCGATCATTGCTAGGCCATAACCCACAGTCAAACCCTAGTTGACTCGGTCCAGTCGACTGCCACATGGCACCAGTCGACTGGCACACCTCAAACATGAGGTTTTAACCCAAGTATGGTTCCCCCATACTTGCTAGACCACCCTTAGCCTAGACCTAAGCCTTCTAGCCACCTCCATCAGCCTCACGCCTCTCGGATCCCTCCAAGTCATCCATGACTTGTTCATCCATCGTGCTTCGCTGGCTAGGCTATGTCATGCTAACGGTGTCTACACCGCCAAGGCACATTGGACTTACGCCGCCAAGACTCCGCTTGGACTTTACGCCGCCAACCATTGGACTTATGCTGCCAAGACTACCGCTTGGACTTTACGCCGCCAATATCAAACCCTTGGACTTCTCAAATGCCAAGACTCAAGCTTGGACTTTCCCTTGCCAACCCATGTTGGACTTTTCATGCCAAGACCATGCTTGGACTTTCCTTTCCAACCCATGTTGGACTTTACATTGCCAAGACCATGCTTGGACTTTCCTTGCCAACCCATGTTGGACTTTACATTGCCAAGACCCATGCTTGGACTTTTCCCAATGCCAAGTGTCCCACTTGGACGTTTCATGCCAAGTACTCAAGACTTGGATTTTACCAAATGACAATTACATTGTCATATGTTTTTGTCAAAACATCAAAACACATCAAAACATTACTCGAGCCAAACTCGAGTCCTGGTCAATCGTGACCTGGGCCGATTGCACCAACATTTTGTTCCGGTCGTGTTGACCGATGTATAGTAGGTCATGTGAGCTTTGTATTCAAGATTCGTATTGTCACCCGTACAGGGGAGATGCTGTCGGATTTTCATCTGGCGGGGACTCCCCCGGGGCGTGACAATTTATTTGGTATCAGAGCCTAGGTTTTTGAGTTCCTAGGGGTTTTTGGGATTCTTCAGAGTTCGCCATGTTTGACAGGTTTTTGAGAGTAAATCTAGGAATTTTTGGATTGGTACGGATTTTCGACAATTTTTATGTTTCGAAAATTCGAGGTATTATTGATGAAGTTAATTTGGGGATTTGGCAGCATCGGGACCTCTCCTGGCGGCAAAATAGGTATGATGATTAATTTTATATGTTTTTACTTGTAGTGACATCTGGTAATAATTTAACAGATATGAGACGAGGTGAGCGTGCTCCTGCGCCAAGACGTGATGCGGGGTGGCCATGCCAGAGGACATTGTGATCTTTGGCGACGGAGTTGCCAGAAAGATCTACTGAGGGTGAGCATGTTGATCAGGGTCAATTTCCACATGGTGCCGCGGGTGTCGTGGGTTCTCAGTCCCCGACAATTCCTCCTCCAGAGATACCCACTTCTGGGGTATCCGATGTACCATCGATAGACCCTGCTGCTGCACACCAGACACCCTTGCCAGTAGCACCTGCTACTGCATACCCGGAGGTACCATCGTTAGTACCTACTACTACACACCAGACACCCCCGCCTGTAGGGCCTGCTATTACATACCCGACAGACCCATCAATGGTGTCGGTCGACCCTCACTCGGTATCTGCCCCTGCTCATGTAGCGGCACCATCTACAGTTCCACCAGCTCCTGCGACGACCCCTACTCATCCTACTGATGTGACTGTGGCAAGAGCTTGGATTCCCGGTTTAGCAAAGTCGATGAAAAGAAGGTTCACATTATTTTGCGGAGAGACTGATCCGAGCGTGGCTCAGTCTTGGATCGAGACTATGGAGCGTACTTTCCTTTATATGGTTTGCTCCGAGTGGGAGAAGGCAGAGTTGGTGGCCTTCCATTTATGAGGCGAGGCCGAGGTCTGGTGGGACACGCAGCGTTCGATTATCAACGAGCAGCAGATTACCTGGGAGAGATTCAGGGAGGCCTTTGAGAGTCAGTACTTTCCACGGTCATATCAGATGATGCGCCGCCATGATTTTCTGAGTCTTCGACAGAATAATCGCACAATGATGGAGTATAATGCAGAATTTAATCGATTAGCCAGATTTTGTCCAGAGTTAATCGCTGAGGACAAGTCGCGCATGATTCAATTTGTTCAGGGACTAGATGGACATCTTCAGGTTAAGATGGCAGGCTTTGGTAGTTCTTCCTATCGAGAGGCATTGGATAGAGCTCTATTGATTGAGTTGGCTCAACAGAGAGCTAATACTAACAGGAAGAGGAAACAGACAAAATGAACCAGGTGATGCACCCAGACACATACTACCGGACACAAAGAGCCAGTAGCTACAATCCACCGGGTCGAGTCACCTGGGGGCATCTAGCCAACCTTAGAAATCAGGATGATCTTCCGCTGGACCCTCCCGGCCTTCTTAGCAGAATTGGAGGCCGCCCACTAGTGACACTTACTGTACTCGTTGTGGGTCGAGAGAGCATACCATCTCAGCCTACACCTTAGGAAAGTCAGTTTGCTATTATTGCAAACTGCCTGGACACCTGAGCCGAGATTGTTCGTTGAAGGCTCAGCATGTGGCTTCCAGAGTTTCTATCCAGAGAGGACAGTTTCGTCAGTCTAGGACTCAGAGAGGGGGGCATATAGCCAAACCTTCACAACGCCAGCAGAGGACAGCTCCCCCTATAGTAGTCGCATATGGCATGCATGGCCAAGAGTACTCCAAAGGTCTGCACGATGTCACAGGTGGTTCTATTTCAGACCTCAAGATCGATGCAACCCACCATGTACGAAGATCATGCAACCTCACCACCGATTCAAGATCGATGCACTGAGGTTTAAGACCAGACCGTAATACTCGGTACAATACGATTACGCCGTATCAGTATCGGCCTTCGTATCAGTCTCAGGCCCAGAAACAACTGTTAGTAATATATGAGAGATGTCCTAAGGCAATCGCCTTATGTACGAACCATTTATATGATAAATGAAGATTCACTATTTGAGTATACATGTTTCATGTATTGATTGGATCTTAAACTCATCTACTGAATGTCCACGATACGATTTACAGCATGAGAGAATTTGTGATTGGATCACAACTAGTGAGTATCTCAACATGTGTAATTGTGATGTATCGGAATTATCCCTAGTCGATGAATTGGTGGATTTGGACACCATCAATTCTGTCGAGACTAGCACGAGGTATACTCCTTGGTGTATCCAAGCAGCTGATTCTCACTGGCTGGAGACATAGTAATGTCCGGAGTTAATCGTGGATGCTAGTTATGGTAACTAGTTCATTGGAGTGACCAGCCGTAAGACTTCATATGGTTCTCTGCATATATAGATATGTCAATGAAGTTCTTACTGTGGCTTAAGTGCGATGTTCCTTTGACTTGCGGTATTCAAGTCATCTTGATCATGGAGACTTATGCTTTGACAGCTTAAGCAAACATCTCTAAGGAGATGTGGACCCGGGATGATTGGGTATAAGTCGAAGTGATCGAAGGTGTTTGAATAGCCTATAAAGGATTCACCACTCCTTGCGAGGAGATGTATACCCATGGCCTCTCGTCGGATTGTTACTAAAGTCTTTGGCCAAAGCATTACATGTTTAGAGTAAAGTACTCTTCGATACATGTGGAGTAACTAGAATCCGTAGGACGAGGAAATGATACTTGGGCTAGGTGTGACGTAGTCAGCCTAGTGGGAGGCACACAATAGACCATGTCCCAACCAAGTGGGTATAAGATGAGTGAAGGGAATGGGGCACGAATCATTCGAGCCAAGGGTTTCGTAAATAGTTCGGATCAACCGCTGATCTTTTCGCTAATTGGGGATCATGATGTACTACTAGGTGCCACTCATGATCGTTCTATAATTAATGGTTAATTATAGACGGCCAACATAAACCGAGAACCTATTTGGTCACACGCACAACGAGCGTAATCCAAAGGATTTAAAACGAGCTTGAGAATGGGATTCTCAGACCGAGAGAAACTATGTTTGGTTGGACCAAACATAAAGCGAGCATGAAATCGTTTCAGTCGCAATGGAAGCATGGATGGGCCGCGTCTTATGAAGACGTAATGGATGAACCAAAATGGTTTGGTTCTAATCCAATGGATGAGAATAAACCAAAGGGGTTTGGTTTATTTTAAACGAATGAACCAAAAGTTGGTTCGGTTCGTTTTAACTTAAAATAAACCATCATGGTTTGGTTTATTTTAACTTATCTTAATGGAGTGGGTTAACGGGCTTTATGGATATGATCCATTAACCATTAAGAGAATTAGTTCTCTATAAAATAGGGCTTAAACCCTAACGCCAACATGGTGTTGCCGCCAACTTTGTGTTGCCGGCCGCACCACCTCCTTGCCACCGGCATCCAAGCTTCAGCCGGCGATGCTCCGGCGACCCTCCGGTGATCTCTTGTGGGTTCGGTGATAAGGTGAGCTCCACATCTCCTTTGGCCGGCCTCTATTCCTCCACCAAAAGCTGTCCAGTTTTTCTGGACAGCTTGTTTCTTTGTTGTCGGAGCGTCGTTTGGACGACGGTTAGTGCTCCGACAGCGGCTAACTTACCGGGGATTTGATCTCCGGTAATCCTCTGAGGTGGAGGACGAAGGATTCGTCAAACGGTTGACGAATACCTCTCCGGAGAAGCGAGTTTTGAGAACTCGTTTTAGGATCCGAATTTGGATTCGGATCGTGATCATCTCTCGATCACGTTGTCTTCAACACGAGGCTAGTAACCCGTACGAAGACGAAGCTCGTGGCTTAGCGAAGTCATCCCGAGGAGCTCGGCGTGGATACGGATAGAGACGATTCTTACGAGGATCGTTCCGGTTGATGTCGTTCCCGCTACACGTCATACGAAAGGTATAACGTAGATAATTTTCTTTTATTGCAAATTTTAATTTACGGTTATGTCTACACTTGTTGTAATATGCATGCGTGTGTTGTGTGTGTTGTAATAAATATAGATTTATTATTTTTAATTGCTTCCGCTGTGCTCATGTTTACGAAACATGATCGAACACACACGCCGCAAGGCTTAAAACCCAACAAAGGGTATCGTGAGCCTGTGTTGTGTTTCACATAATCGTAAAAATGGTTTTATGATAGTCATAATGTATTTCTGAAATTTTCTAAATTTTAGAAATTTAGAAGTATTTATGGAAATTTTTCAATTTTGAAAGTCTAGAAGTATTTATGGAAATCTTCCACTTTTGGAAAGTTGGAAGTATTTATGGAAATTGATATTTTCCATAAATAAAATATTTGATTAGATTCTAGAAATTTGTTTCCTAATTTAATCATGATTTGATTTGGGAAATCAAATCTTAAAATATTTTATTTCCATAAGTAGTTTTAATGATTTAGGAAATTGGTTTCCTAAATAGATTTTCCTTAATCAAATAATTCCATGAATAAAATATGTGATTAGATTTGGAAATTTGTTTCCTAATTTAATTATGATTTGATTTGGAGAATCAAATCTTAAACATATTTTATTTCCATAAATAGTTATGACATATAAGGAAATTATATACATGACATAATTGTATGCCATGTAATTGCATTAGATGCATAACATTATGCCATGTGTCGTGACATGTAGATGTATGCCATGTATGTCATGCCATGTAGATAATAGTTATTTGCATGCAAAGAGGATGAGACATAAAACCCTTAATCAATATTAAAGCCTACACCTTCCATTAATATGGTTAGAACCAGAGTTCTGTTTCTTGTTTGGGTTGTTGGACTCTCTCCAAGCCCTCTCAACTCGAATATGTTCAAACCATGGAATAGTTTAATACTAATATGGTAAGAGTCGAGGTCAATCGTTAGCTTTGGTTGTTGGACTCTCTCCAAGCTGGGCTAATTGGTTGAATGCGCCTAACCATATTAAAACTATGTCCCGATTAATGGGTTGGCTTTAACCCGAGCATCGGCTTGTTGGACTCTCTCCAAGGTCGATGTAAAGGGAGGTGAAGTTGGGTGCTATGCATATGATGCATACTTGTTAATGTGTTAACAACCCGATGTATGTGTGAACATTCAATTAGTTGATAGCACATTGTGATAGTTGCATATACGGATATGCAATCGGTATAGATGATACCTACCGTCGTAGTTATGAATGGCTTGTTGACTCTCCAAGGTTGTTCATAACTATGATGGATATCAACCCATTCGAGATGGACCTACAATCTCCCAAGTGATTTTGGGGTTTTGAAATTCAAAAATGAATGGGATTTATAAATGTATATTGATGCATTTTAAAATCATTTTCTCATATATGCTCGCTTTGTATTTCTAAGATTGATCATGATGTCTTTGAATTTATGCTCCATTTTGATTCAAATAAATTGATGGCGAACTTCTTGGACTAGCTTAGAAACTTGAGAATTGTTCTCAAGGTGAAAAGCTTGATATGTCCTCGGCGCCTCTTCCCGCCTTCTAGTGACGATGCAACTTTGGACCAATTGTTGGCCTATCAGAAACATGTGAGTGATTCTGAACAAATGAGTTGCATCATGCTAGCCACGATGGAACCCAAGCTACGAAAGAAGCATGAGCATATGGATGCTCATATCGTAGTCCTTCATCTTTGAGAGTTGGTTGATGAGCAAGTGAGATTCGAAAGGTTCGAAGTCTCAAAGCTCCTCTTCACCTCTGAGATGCTAGGAGGTTCATCTGTGGTACTGCTCAATATGCTGAAGACTGTGGAGTCTTCTGAGAAGCATGAGCAGGGAACGGTGCTGTTAGTTGATTCCTCGAAGAAAGGTTCTAAGAGGAAGTCAAAGGAACAGCAGAAGGGAAAGAAGAGAAGGGCTAAGAAGGTAGAACTAGCACAAAAGGAAACTTGCCATCATTATGGCAAGGAGAGCCATTTGCGAAGAAAGTACAAGATTTATCTTGAGTCCGTGAAGAAGGATAAGGCATCGGATGCCCCATCTTCTTCAGAAATCTTCTTTATTGATTGTCATTCTATTTCCTCAAACACTTGGGTATTTGATACTGGTGTGGCTCACATATATGTAATGACATACATGGGCTAAGGAATAGAAGAAGACTCGTCAAGGGGAGAGTCAAATTTACGTGTTGGGAATGGAGCAACGGTTGCTGCACTCGCCATCGGAACGTATTTGTTGGAACTCCTAGTAGACTTGTCTTAGAACTGGACAATTGCTTTTATGTTCCTTCGTTGATAAAGAACATCATTTCTATTTCTTGTTTAAATAGAAATGGGTACCATTTGACTTTTAGTAACAATTGTTGTTACATAACTTTGAATGGAGTTCTTTATGGGACTGGAACTTTAAGCAATGGTGTTTATACGTTGGACGTATCCAGTGACATTTTCAATATCGGCTTAGCAACACGGTGCTCAAAAGGATAATCAAATAGACTCTATATGTGGCATTGTCGTTTGGCCATATAAGCAAGAAATGCATGTCCGAATTACACCAATGTGCAGTGGAATCGAATCGTTTGAATTGGATTCATACGATACATGCGAATCATGCTTAAAAGGCAAGATGACTAAGTTACCTTTTACTGGAAAAGGTGAACGAGTGGGAGAGTTACTAGGTCTAGTACATACTGATGTATGTGGACCTATGTCAACTCAAGCTTTAGGAGGCTATAGCTACTTCATTACCTTCACCGATGATCACTCACTTCGCTTGGGTATGTGTTCTTGATGAAACACAAGTCCAAGCCTTTGAAAGGTTCAAAGAATTCAGAAATGAAGTAGAGAAACAACATGACAAAAGTATTAAAATACTGATCGGATCGAGGTGGTGAATACTTAAGTCAAGAGTTTCTTGATTATCTAAGAGACAATGGTATATTGTCTCAATGGACTCGCCTATACACCACAAAGATAATGGTGTATCCGAGAGGCGAATCGGACCTTGTTGGACATGGTCGTCAATGATGAATCATGCAACTCTTCCCAAGTCCTTTTGGGGCTATGCACTTGCATACCGCTTTACTTGTTAAATGTAATGCCTACCAAGGTAGTCTCAACTACTCCATACGAGATATGGAATGGTAAGAAACCTCATGTATCTTACTTGAAGATATGGGTTGTCCTCGCTTATGTGAAGCTGTATCAGACAAATTGGATGCTAAGTCTGATAAATGTCTATTTGTTGGATACCCTAAGGAAACATAGGGTTACCAATTCTATCATCCTGTGGAACAAAAGGTGTTTGTTTCAAGGCATGCTGTGTTTCTAGAGAAAGAGTTTCTCTTGCAAGAAAACAGTGGGAGTGTCGTCGAGCTTGAGGAGGCTCGAGAAACTCAAATAGACATTGAATGAGATACCGGTGAAGCACAACAACCGACAACTCATAGTGATGAGCAATCTACTGACTTATTGTAACACCACATCTTCGTAGATCCGTAGAACACGCAATATTCCCGAGAGATATGGATTTCTCGTAAGTGAATCGAACGACGTGTTACTCATTGATGATGAGGAGCCTACCGCTTATGAAGAAGTGCCGACAAGTTCGTAAAGGGATAAGTGGCTTGGTGCCATGAAGTCGAAATGGATTCCATGTATGAAAACCAAGTTTGAACTTGGTTGACCCACCAAGGCATAAAGCCTATAGGTGCAAGTGGGTTTTCAAGAAGAAAAGACATGGATGGTAATGTGATTACCTATAATAGATTGGTGGCAAAGGATATCGCCAAAAACAAGGTGTTGATTATGACGAAACCTATTCGCCGTCAGAGCTATGCTTAAATCCATTCGATGCTCCCGCCATAGTGGCTCATTATGATTATGAGATATGGCAGATGGATGTGAAAACAATTTTCCTTAATGGAAACTCGCCGAGGACGGTATATGATACAACCGAGGGTTTCACATCGCTGATAAAACCAAGGTATGCAAATCATGACGGTCCATTTATGGATCAAGCAAGCATCCAGAGTCGAATATCCGCTTTGATGAGACAATCAAAAAGTTTGATTTCACAAAATCCGCATTTAACCTTGTGTGTACAAGAAGGTTAGTGGGAGGCAAATGTTCCTAGTATTGTATGTCGATGACATATTACTTATAGGAAACGTTTCAATCTTACAGTCAGTTAAGGTTTGGTTATCCAAGACATTCTCCATGAAAGACCTGGGAGAAGCAACCTACATCCTTGCGATTAAGATCTATAGAGATAGATCGAAACGGTTGCTTGGTCTTTCGCAGTCTACATATATAGACCGAGTGCTAAAGAGGTTTAGCATGTCGGAATCCAAGAAAGGTTTCTTACCCATCAGGCATGAGGTACACCTTTCGAAGTCTATGTGTCCGCGCACAAAAGACGAGAGGATTTGCATGAGTAAGATTCCCTATGCATCCGCAATAGAATCTATCATGTATGCTATGTTATGTAAGAGGCCCGATGTATCGTATGCTCTGAGTGTCACGAGCAGATACCAATCCGATCCAGGAATGGATCATTGGGCGGCTGTTAAGACGATCCTTAAGTACTTGAGAAGAACTAAGGATGTGTTCCTAATATATGGAGAAGGGTACATGGTGATACGTGGGTATACGGATGCGACTCCAAGCATGACAAGGATGATTCCATGTCTCGATGCGGTATGTATTCACCTAGAATGGGCGCAATAAGTTGGAAAGGTTCCAAGCTTGGCGCTATAGCGGATTCTCGCCACTAAGGCGAGAATATATTGCGACTTTAGGAAGCAAAGGAAGCGGTTTGGATCGAGAAGTTCATCTCTGAACTTGATGTGGTCTCATCAATGATCCAAACATGTGCTTCGCCGCTATCATCTTATCAGAGAGATCATCAGTAGGAACGAAATACAAATCGAGAAAATTCCCACTGAAAGGAACTTAGCGGATCCTTTGACTAAGGCATTACCTCAAAGTAAGTTTGAGGGTCATGTTCGAGCTTATGGTATTGGATACCGTAGCGATTGGCATTAGGCCAAGTGAGAGTTTGTTAGTAATATATGAGAGATGTCCTAAGGCAATCGCCTTATGTACGAACCATTTATATGATAAATGAAGATTCACTATTTGAGTATACATGTTTCATGTATTGATTGGATCTTAAACTCATCTACTGAATGTCCACGATACGATTCACAGCATGAGAGAATTTGTGATTGGATCACAACTAGTGAGTATCTCAACATGTGTAATTGTGATGTATCGGAATTATCCCTAGTCGATGAATTGGTGGATTTGGACACCATCAATTCTGTCGAGACTAGCACGAGGTATACTCCTTGGTGTATCCAAGCAGCTGATTCTCACTGGCTGGAGACATAGTGATGTCCGGAGTTAATCGTGGATGCTAGTTATGGTAACTAGTTCATTGGAGTGACCAGCCATAAGACTTCATATGGTTCTCTGCATATATAGATATGTCAATGAAGTTCTTACTGTGGCTTAAGTGCGATGTTCCTTTGACTTGCGGTATTCAAGTCATCTTGATCATGGAGACTTATACTTTGACATCTTAAGCAAACATCTCTAAGGAGATGTGGACCCGGGATGATTGGGTATAAGTCGAAGTGATCGAAGGTGTTTGAATAGCCTATAAAGGATTCACCACTCCTTGCGAGGAGATGTATACCCATGGCCTCTCGTCGGATTGTTACTAAAGTCTTTGGCCAAAGCATTACATGTTTAGAGTAAAGTACTCTTCGATACATGTGGAGTAACTAGAATCCGTAGGACGAGGAAATGATACTTGGGCTAGGTGTGACGTGAGTCACTAGTGAGGGTGACACAATAGACCATGTCTGAACCAAGTGGGTATAAGATGAGTGAAGGAATGGGGCACGAATCATTCGTCTTTGAAGGGTTTGAAATAGTTACGGATCAACCGTTGATCTTTTTAGGTTAATTGGGGATCATGATGTACTACTAGGTGCCACTCATGATCGTTCTATAATTAATGGTTAATTATAGACGGCCAACATAAACCGAGAACCTATTTGGTCACACGCACAACGAGCGTAATCCAAAGGATTTAAAACGAGCTTGAGAATGGGATTCTCAGACCGAGAGAAACTAGGTTTGGTTGGACCAAACATAAAGCGAGCATGAAATCGTTTCAGTCGCAATGGAAGCGTGGATGGGCCGCGTCTTATGAAGACGTAATGGATGAACCAAAATGGTTTGGTTCTAATCCAATGGATGAGAATAAACCAAAGGAGTTTGGTTTATTTTAAACGAATGAACCAAAAGTTGGTTCGGTTCGTTTTAACTTAAAATAAACCATCATGGTTTGGTTTATTTTAACTTATCTTAATGGAGCGGGTTAACGGGCTTTATGGATATGATCCATTAACCATTAAGAGAATTAGTTCTCTATAAAATAGGGCTTAAACCCTAACCCTAAAGCTAATGAAGTTTTGGCCGCCCAACCCTAGCCTCCTTTTGTTGTTGCCGCCCAACATGGTGTTGCTGCCAACTTCATGGAGCTGCTGCCACCTCCTTGCCACCGGCATCCAAGCTTCAGCCGGCGATGCTCCGGCGACCCTCCGGTGATCTCTTGTGGGTTCGGTGATAAGGTGAGCTCCACATCTCCTTTGGCCGGCCTCTATTCCTCCACCAAAAGCTGTCCAGTTTTTCTGGACAGCTTGTTTCTTTGTTGTCGGAGCGTCGTTTGGACGACGGTTAGTGCTCCGACAGCGGCTAACTTACCGGGGATTTGATCTCCGGTAATCCTCTGAGGTGGAGGACGAAGGATTCGTCAAACGGTTGACGAATACCTCTCCGGAGAATCGAGTTTTGAGGACTCGGTTTTGGATCCGAATTTGGATTCGGATCGTGATCATCTCTCGATCACGTTGTCTTCAACACGAGGCTAGTAACCCGTACGAAGACGAAGCTCGTGGCTTAGCGAAGTCATCCCGAGGAGCTCGGCGTGGATACGGATAGAGACGATTCTTACGAGGATCGTTCCGGTTGATGTCGTTCCCGCTACACGTCATACGAAAGGTATAACGTAGATAATTTTCTTTTATTGCAAATTTTAATTTACGGTTATGTCTACACTTGTTGTAATATGCATGCGTGTGTTGTGTGTGTTGTAATAAATATAGATTTATTATTTTTAATTGCTTCCACTGTGCACATGTTTACGAAACATGATCGAACACACACACGCCGCGGTGCCGGAAACCCAACAACAACCACCTCTGGTAGTGCTACCATCTCCACCTCCGTCGGAGACTGGGCGGATTCATGCGGTTACTAGAGAGGATGCACAGTGAGCCAACGAATCCGTTTTCCGTGGTACGGTTTCACTTTATGCATTTTCAGCTATTATGCTAATTGATACTGGCAGTTCACATTCATTTATTTCTCGTGCATTTATGAGGGAGATTGGTAGACTACCTACTATTAGATCACAACGATTAACCGTCTCCCTACCGTTCGGTGATACATTGGATGTTACCCAGGAGGTACAAGGTTGTCCCTTAGATTTCGGTAACATTATACTTACTGTAGATTTATTGGTACTAGACATGGTCGAGTTCGACATTATCCTTGGCATGAATTGGTTGTCAGTATATCATGCCACAGTTGATTTCTAGACGAGGGTGGTCACATTCTGACCTCCGAACCAACCCTCGTGGGATTTCACTGGCATCTGGGAGGACGACATATCTACCATTTATGCAATTCAGGCTCAGAAGCTTCTATCACACGGTTGCCAGGGTTTTCTATTATCATTGATCAATGTAGAAGACAGTGGTGACTCTCAGATCTCGGACATTCCTATTGTCCAAGAATATCCGGATGTCTTTTCAGAGGAGTTACCGGGCCTGTCTCCCCGAAGGCAAGTGGAGTTCACGATTGAGTTAATTCCTGGGACGTCGCCGACATCAAAAGCTCCTTATCGTATGGCCCCGAGAGAGTTGGACGAGTTAAAGGTCCAGCTCCAAGAGCTTTTGGACAGAGGTTTTATTTGCCCTAGCGTATCTCCCTAGAATTCTCCGATTCTCTTCGTAAAGAAGAAAGATGGTTCGATGAGATTATGCACCGACTTTAGGCAGTTGAACGCCGTCACCATCAAGAATAAATATCCCCTGCCACGTATTGAGGACTTGTTTGATCAGCTCAGAGGTCCAGTATATTCTAAGATTGATCTGCGGTCCAGATATCATCAACTAAGGGTTAGAGATTCAGACATTCAGAAGACAGCGTTCCGTACCAGATATGGACACTATGAGTTTTTGGTAATGCCATTTGGGCTTACCAATGCTCCAGCGGTATTCATGGATTTGATGAACCGTGAATTTATGGATTTCCTAGATCGGTTCGTCATTGTCTTTATTGACGACATTCTGGTCTATTCTCGTTCTGAAGAGGAACATGCGCAACATCTTCGCCTTATTTTGGATAGGTTCCGATAGAAGCGACTATATGCGAAGTTCAGTAAATGCGCATTCTGGTTATCCTCAGTCAGTTTTCTAGGACATGTGGTTTCTAGTAGAGGCATTTCAGTTGACCCCCAGAAGATCGAGGTTGTTACCAGTTGGGAGCAGCCAAAATCAGTTCAGGAAGTTCACAGTTTCTTAGGCTTAGTCGGTTATTACAGACGGTTCGTTGAGGGTTTCTCGAGCATTGCTATGCCGTTGACACGCCTTACCAGGAAGGGCGTGAAGTTCACGTGGTCAAAGGCATGCGAGACTAGTTTCCAGGAGTTGAAGAAGAGGCGGTGTCGGCCGGTTACAGTATTGCCATCGAGGGGGAGCGGTTTCATCCTTTATCTTGATCGTCTCTCCGGGGTTTAGGTGCGATCTTGATCACGGCAGGGTGGTCTCTTATGTTTCTCGCCAGTTGAAGGAGCATGAGAAAAACTACCCAGTATATGATCTAGAGTTAGCTGCTATTATTTTTGCCTTGAAGATTTGGAGGCATCATCTGTATGGTATTACATTTGAGATTCTTACTGATCATAAGAGTTTCAAATATCTATTTATGTAGAAGGAACTCAATCTCCGACGGAGGAGATGGATGGAGTTCCTGAAGGATTATGATTGTACCATTAGCTACCACCCAGGGAAAGCCAATGTGGTTGCCGATGCACTTAGTCGGAAGTCCCGAGGGACTTTAGCTTACTACCGAGTTTTAGTCACGAATTTGATTTAGGGTTTCTCTGAGTTGGGCCTTGAGGAGCAGGGACCGACAGATCAGGGTGTTCTTGTTATCATGGTTGCTCAGTCATCTATCCGGATGAGAGTCCGGGAGGCTTAGGCCAGTGATCATCACTTACAGTTCATTGTGATCGATAACCTCGACAGCGTGAGTTCACGAGATAGCCGAAGGTATTATTTATTTCCGGGGCAGATTATGCATACATCAGTCTCACCCGGTCATGGAGGAGTTACTTCAGGAAGTCCATCGCTCTCGATTTGCGATCCACCCAGATGGAACCCGCATGTATCGAGATTTAAAGCGTTTGTATTGGTGGAACGACATGAAGAAAGACATCGCAGATTTTGCGGCGAGATGCCTAGTTTGTCAGTAGGTGAAGGCTGAGCACCAGAGACCAGCCAGACTACATCAGAGGATTCCTATTCCTGAGTGGAAGTGGGATCACATTACCATGGATTTTGTGGTGGATTTGCCTAGAACACGTCAAGGCCATGATGCGATTTGGGTAGTCGTTGACCGACTAACCAAATCCGCGCACTTCTTAGCGATTCGGAAGACTGACTCTTTGGATCATTTGGCAGAGTTATATTGTCGAGAGATCATCAGATTGCATGGTGTTCCTTTGAGCATTATATCAGATAGAGATCCCCGGTTCACGTCCCGGTTCTGGCAGTCTGTAGAAGGCCTTAGGCATACAACTTCATTTTAGTACTGCGTTCCATCCGCAGACAGATGAACAGTCTGAGTAGACCATTCAGACACTAGAGGACTTGCTGAGGTCCTGTGTTATGGATTTCGGGGGCAACTGGGAGGACCACTTGTCGTTAGTGGAATTCGCCTACAATAACAGCTATCATTCGGCTATCCAAATTGCCCCGTTTGAAGCATTATATGGTAGACAGTGTCGTACACCCACCCTCTGGGAGGAGGTTGGGGAGGCCCAGTTGCTAGGACCCCAGAGAGCTCAGTATGAGGCAGAGTTTGTCCGTACTATCAGACGTAGGATGGAAGAGGTGCAGGATCATCAGAAGAGTTATGTAGATCGGAGACGGAGACCTCTGGAGTTCTCTATTGGTGATCATGTATTCCTACGAGTCTCACCCACGAAAGGGGTGAAGAGATTTTCCCTCCGTAGTAAGCTAGCTCCTAGGTACATTGGTCCGTTTGAGATTTTGGAGAGGATCGGAGCAGTCGCTTACCGCCTAGCACTACCACCATCTTTGACGGGTATTCATGATGTATTTCATGTATTCATGCTGAAGAAGTATGTGTCAGACTCTACACATATTCTGTCAGATGTGTCAGGTTCCATTCAACCTTATGCTACTTATGCAGAGGTTCCAGTATGGATTTTAGATCACAAGGAACGACAGTTGCGGAACAAGATTGTGCGACTTGTCAATGTCAGGTGGAGTCACCACACCGATGAAGAGGCTACTTTGGAGCTTGAAGAATAGATCAGAGCTCAATATCCCCACTTGTTTACTTAAGGTACGTGAGATATATTTTTAGTACTTGTGGTATTTCTTACTCGTTATGCATCTGAGTAGGAAATTTGGGGACCAAATTTTTATTAGTGGGGCAGAATGTTAAATATGAAAATTTTAAATTTCTAAATTAAATGGCCAAAAATTAAGAAAAATAATCCTAGAAATTTTTCAGGATTTTTAGAGAATTTTAGAACTTTTTTTGGAGTTTTTCTGGATTTAAACGGAGCCTATATGAGATAATTACGGGGATAAGAAAAATAGACTTTTAAAGGACATGTTTAGATGAGTTGATAGGATTAATTAACCTAGGTTATAAATTTAGGTTTTTCTATTTCCTACTTCCTCGATTTCTTTCTCCTCGCGCCGACTCTCTTTCTCATCGCTGTCGCTCGAGGCCCTGACTTCCGCGTACTTCCGCCTGCCTCTCACCTTTGCACGCACCGGCCACTCTCCCATGCACGCACCCCATCGCGTCTTGTGCGTCGCTACGGTCGTCGTTGCGGCCAGCCTCGACAGTGTTGGTTCAGCGTTACTAGCCTCCACTCCAGACAGTGTCGATTCTGCCGGTCGCTCACCGTTGGAGTTGCGGAAATTGTTGTAGTCCCGCGGTCACAACACCACCACCGCGCTGTGTCCAACCCGAAGTCGTCGACGTGCACCCACAGGGTCTCTATTCGCTGTCGTACCCACGTTCCGGCGCCAACAAGAACCTCGCCGTCGTCTGTCTCCCACTCGGTTGAGACCGGTACCCGACGATCGCTGATTGACGTCGTGAAACAGAGGGATCTATTTCGCTGGGCTAAAGTAATTGGGTAAGCCGAAGGATTTTCCCTTTTTGATTCTATCAAATGTATTAATGATTGATCTGTTAATTGAGTTAAATACAGGAGATTAAGCAAGGTGAGTGGTATCTGGATAAATTTATAAATGCATACTAATATCGCTGTGGTTTGGTTTGATTTGATTATGTATATGTTGCATATCAAAGGGGATTGTACAGAGTGGATCATCTACTGTGGATCAAGAGTCGGAGTTGTGGTCAATTAGGGGCTGTAAATTGGGGTTTTGTAGGCCGTGAATGAGTGTGATTGGAGGGAAGGTTATGGGTCCTGTTATTGTGTGGATATATGACGGCAGTGATTGGTCGGTTAAGGGGATAGCTTAATCCATTAGATTTTGGACTTGATATTAGGGTTGGCTATATATAATCTGATTATATTATGTTTTATGTAGGTTTCAGTCACGAGACAGGTCCACGGGCGTGACGATTACATTGTTTTCAAGCATTATATCAGGCAGGTATTTTGACTTATCTTTTAGATAATGTCATATTGATATGCTTAGTGGATTATAGCTTGCAATAATTTTTATGTTTAACGGCCTTGTATGTTATTGTGCCTACTTGGTACATGCATTTGATCAACTTTTAGTTATACCTTCCCTGTTTTACTTAGGTCATTGATATGTACCTATTTATTGTGCATATTATTCGGGGACATATTTGAGTTGGTGTTACATGCTTTAGTGTCATGCACCATCTTGCATGATTACATGCTAGCTGGACGGGGTTCCTTTGTAGTTGAGCCCGCAACCAGTTACATGTTCTGCACACACTGCCACTCATGGGTTAATGGTACATCAGGAGAGTGCGTGCAGTAGCTCTGTCAGGCTCCGTTGGTCCACTCATGGGTAGCGATGAGGCAACATGGTAGCAGGCAGGGATCCCTCCTCTGGTCTACGACACTGGGAGATAAGAGCTTTGCTCCCCCACTTTGTTTGGGGTAGGAGAATAAGTGTACTCCGACAGTATCCTGTCCACTCGGTCACTCAGGAGCAGTGATGGCAGAGTGCACAGTTGTCATAGCCCTACCCACTCGGCTTCACCATCGCGTGTGAGGCGGTTGACTGGCATCAGGGGTGACCATGTCACTTGCATCGCATGTATATTGCATGGATGACATTTATATTGTGTTTGCTGCATTTTGGTTGCTGCCTTGGATGTTGCATATGATTGACATGCATATAGGATACATTTTTGTATTTGGTTTGACGACTTTATTTCTGTTAGTATGGCACATGCTCCTATGTCAGGATAGGAGATTTAGGTAAGTACAGTCTTTCCGTATTTCTTTCTTGCATTTCCTATTATTGATTAGTAGACTGTACTGGTATGATTATTATTGTTAGTTATATCTTACTATGTATATCGACTATTATCCGCTAAGTTCATTGAACTTACCCCGTTGTTTTATATCTTTTTTCAGGATGAAACTGCCAGGAGAGTCCAGCTGCCAATCCCCCTCGTCGAAGTGGAGTTGTTTTTTTTTGTTGGTCTTATGGTTTCAGTTTTTGACTAGATGAAATGTGTAGGACTTGTGGATGTTTTGGTCGTATTTGTTATGTCCTTATGGACTTCTTATCGAATTTTTATTCAATTGGATTTGGTTGTGTATTCCTGCCCAGATGGCAGAAGGGGTAAGTCCTGATATTATAGACTTTTTGTTATTTACTTTGAATGTTGGCCTGAGGCCTATTTATGACCTGCATGTGTGGTTTTTGTTCCGGTCGTGTTGACCGATGTATAGTAGCCGTGTGGGCCTTGTATTCAAGATTCGTATTGTCACCCGTACAGGAGAGATGCTGTCAGATTTTTATCTGGCGGAGACTCCCCCTGTGCGTGATACAGTTTCTTTTCGTGTTTCAATCTGAATGACTTTGATCTCTCCATACATATTGGATATTCTAAAATCCCCACGGTACTCCATCCCAATAACATCTCATAAGTAGGAAAATCATTTATGGCCCAGAGAAGCGTTGCTCTCATTGTGAACATCTGATTAGTATGGACATCATATGTAGAAACACTCTCGTCCCATAGTTGGTTCAGCTCGACAATCAACGGTTGCATGTAAATATCTATTAACTTCTTCGGATTATGAGGGTCAGACACAATCAATGTTAAAAACATATAAGGTGTTTTCATACACATACCGAGTGGAAGATTATACGGAGTTACGATAATTGGCCGGCAAGAATAAGTTCTTCTTGATTTGCCAAATTGAGCAAATCCATCAGCACATAGACCCAACCTGATGTTTCGAGTCTCATTCGCAAACTCAGGATATGTTCTATCAAAATTTTTCTACGCCTCTGCATCTGATGGATGACATATTAGACCATCCTCTGTTTCATGATTTGCATGCCAAGTCATGTGTTCAGCAATGACCTTTAATGCATAAAGCCTTTGCAATCTAGGAGTTAAAGGCAAATAGAACATTTGTCTGAATGATTTAAATTGCTTATTACGATTCGATCTCGTGGTACTCTTGTATCTACATTGACTACAAAATTTACAAGTCTCTAAATCTGCATTATCTCTCCAATATAGCATACAACCATCTCTGCAAACATCAATTCTTTGCACCAGAAGACCCAAATCTTTCACAAGTTTTTTCATACTGTAAAAATCATTTGGCATTATATGATTACATGGCAATACTTCTCCAATAACTTGAACAAAATCATTAAAATAATCTTCAGACACATTATGCTCGGCTTTATATTCAACAATCTTACGGTGAGAGATAATTTAGTGTGACTGTCACAACCAGATCACACGGGTTCATCTGCAGCTCTCAACACTTCTTGAAATTTGAGATATGACTCATTGTATACATTTTCATGAACACCAGTTACTTCTACCTTCTCCAACGGCGTTGAATAACTAGTATACATGTATTTAAAAGTTTGAGGATAACTAGAACTTGCAGCGTTTGGTTCGTTATTCAAATTATGACCAACTGCATCAACTATCATCCTCTGGTATGGATTGAATTGATCCTAATATATTTGCTCTCCACTAACTGTCTTTTGTATGTTTCGTCCAACCTCTTCATCGGATATAAATCGTTCACCATGACAAGTCCAATTATAATAATTTGGCGTAAAATCAAATCTACAAAGATGTTCTCGAACTTTATCACACTAGAAAAATTTACCATTATGATATTTTTTGCACGAACACCTTAATTTATTCCCATCCATAAACTCAACATTGCTATTAGCAAAAGTAAAAAATTGTTTCAACCCAATAATAAATTCATCGGTTAAACCACGACGTTCTAGTAAATTCTTTTTATACATCCAACTTCGTTCTCTCTCTATTTATCCTGTTTTCAAATTTATATCAAGGATTAATTTTATTTTTTTTCCATATTTCATCCATATATATTAATCTAATAATAAATTTATACTCAAAATAAATTCTTATAGTACTAAATGTAATTTAGTGTGATATTTAATTGCAAACTATAATATCATTTCGAACAAATATTATAAATTTACAGTAATAAAATTACTTAAAATCAAATATTAATTATATATAATATAAAATAATAATACTACAAATTTATGAATATACAATATTTATACCTGTCCTGATGGAAACAACGGATGATCTCACAGCTGAAGACTTCACGAACACACCGAACACCTTAATGACGAAGTACAACAAACCTATAAAAAATAAAAAATTAATTTTGTATTTATATTACACATTATACTGATTTATATAATTTGAATAACATTTTAACTCTATTGTTATGGCATGAACGACCCAATTTTATTGTGCATACAACGTTTAGAATAAATGCTCTAGTTGAGACGACGATTAACCAAGGTGCGGCCTGCCGCGACTCCCTGGCCGGTGCGGTCGCGAGGCCACGCGGCACCGTGGCCGCGAAGGTACGCAATGGTATCACGAGCTACGACCACGCTGCGGGCACGCGCGTGGCGGCCGTGAGCTCAACAGTGCCCGTGCCCTTGTGCTCCGCGCCGGCCGGCGACGCGACGACGGAAGACAGAGACGAGGGAGAAAGGGGAGGAAGCGGGGAGAAATCATACCGGATCGGGATCAGGGGGAAGCGTCGTGAGATTCGATTGAGGAAAGGGAGGAGGGAATAATTAGGAGAAAATTGGCGACGAATCCTAATTCGTTGCTAAATTTGTCAGAAAATTTGCGATGAATACTAGATTCATCGCCAAATTGGCGACGAAATTTATTATTCGTCGTCAAATTGGCAACGAATTTATTTTTCATCGCCAATTTTGCGACGAAATTTATTTTTCACTGTAAAATTGGTGACCAATTTATTTTTCATTGCCAATTTAGCGACGAATATTATATTCGTCGCAAAATTATAATTCCGACCCTGGCAAAATAATTGAAATTTTTCGTCGCCAAATTTGATGGAAAATTTCCAACGAATTCATGAATTCGTTGCTAATTTTTGCAACGAATTTTAGATTCATTGCTAATTTATAACGAAAAAAATTTCGTTGCAAAATTTGCAATAAATTTTTAATTCGTTGCAAAATTTTCAACAAAATCAAAATTCGTTGCAAAAATTTGCAACGAAAATGTTGTTTTGTCGCAAATTGGCGACGAAAAATCATTTTCGTTGCGAATTTGCAACGAATTTTATGACGAAAGTTAATTGTTGGAAATTTAAATAATTTTGCAACAAAAAAAAATTTGTTGGAAATTTCATTACTAATTTGCGACGAAATTTAAAATTCGTCACAAATTTTGTTGCAGATTTGCAATAATTTTTTTTCGTTGTTAAATTTAATTGCTAATTTGATTTTTTTTTTTTTTTTGTAGTGGGTGTTGAATAGAACCACAACGCTCGAGAAGACTAGTGCTTGGGAACATCACTAGCGTTGAAGGAGAGTAACCTTGGTGCTCAGGAGTGCGAGTGCACTCGGATAAGTGAATTCTTAGGAAGGGGCTCTGATGTTCGCTGAGCAAGTACTCGGAAAAAGGCTCCAGCACTCAGTGAATGATTGCTCAGGAAAATACTTTTGGTACTCAGATGGATCGACACTTGGGAAAGTGTTTCGAGTGCTCAGACTGACAAGCTCTCGAGAAGGGGCTCCGCCACTCAGACGAGCGAGTGCTCAGGAACAAGACTTTGGCATCCGGGTGAGTGAGTGCTCGGGAAACAACTTTTGGTACTCGGATGGACCAATGCTTGAGGAAGTACTTTTGGAGCTCGAGCAAAGACCTTGAATGGCCCCGACTGTCAGGTGCTTGGGAGAGAAACTTCCTGATCCAAGGACCGGAAAAAAAGAGTTATCTCAACTCCGCGGAAGGGCGAGAGAGGCTTCTTCATCTCGAGTAGTCGGGAGAAAGAAAAGGGGTGTCTTCGACCTGAATGATCAAGAGAGAGAAGAAGGCTTCTTTCCAATCGACAGGGAGAAAAGACACTCCTCATGGATGAATAGCCGGGGGGAATTGTTAAATACTGGAAAATTTAAAAATGTGAATTTAATGGCCAAATAATTAAGGAAATAATCTTGGAAATTTTTCGGGAATTTTAGGAATTTTTTCGGAATTTTTCTGGATTTAAATGGAGTCCGTATGAGATTTTTACGGGGATAAAGTAAATAGGCTTTAGAGGGGTCTATTTAAAGGGGATAAATATATGGAAAACCTAATTTTTATTTTCTATTTCCCTTTTTCCTTTCCCCGCCGCGACCTCCTTGCTTTCCGCTTTCCTTTCGAGCCTTCTCTTCCCGTCGCCGATCCCTAACGCCTCCTCGCGCGCCCTCGCCACGGCGACTCTTCTTCCTCGCGGCACTCGACGCCGCCGGACGCGAGCTTCGCCGCCGCTGCCCGCCGCCGGCAGCGTCGTCGCCGTCGCCCGCGCGCCTCTTTCTTTCCTCCATCACCAGAGTACCGGAACGAACCAAGAAATTCGCCTGCTGCGACGCTCACCTGTCACTAGGCGATTGGCATCACGATCGCACCGCTTCTCCTTCGGCTCAGAATCACGTGGTCGCCGCCATGAGCTTCTTCCCAGCTGCAAGCCTGACCGCCGCAAGCCCTAAGTGTCGCCGGTGAAGTGGAAATTTCGGTATATATCTTGTTTCCTATCTGTGCAGGTGTATGTTGCTATAGTGAATCTGTGATTTTGGGCAGTGATCGGTGAGTGTTGATGGTGCCGGTGAGTAGGGCAGTAGGGAAGGAATTGGGGACGGCTGAGAGGGGCTGTAAGGGTTTTGTTTTGGAGGTGGTCGTGCAAGGGTGGCTGTGAATAATGTTTGAGCCGCTGTAAATTGAGTTGGAGATCTGATTTGGGGAAAGGATTGGTATCGGCTGTCGGTGGAATTTCTAGGGCGGGTGAGCTTGATTGGTCGATTTGGGTTGATTCCGGTGTTATTCGGTTGATCGGTACGGTATTCGGAGGATATGGGATTTGGGTGATATTGTTTGATCTTGAGGATATTTTTGTGGGTGATGAATTAGGTTAATTGATTTGGAATTAATTGGGCTAAATTAATTGTATGGATATTTGTGGACAAGGAAAATTAGAAATAGTTTGGGTTAATTAAGATATAAAGGAAATCGATTAATTATTCGATTTGTCGTTGAATTGTATATTTTGTGCTTAACTATAGTTATGTTATATGCAGGTTTTGGTCACGAGGCAGGTCCCCGGTCGTGACGTTTTCATTCTTGCGGATATATATTCAGGCGGGTATTTTGACTTAACTTTTAGATTAAGTCAAGTTGATATGCTAGTTAGGATAGCTTACAATAACTTTTCATGTTTATATGCCTGGTATGCTTTTGGTGCCTACTAGATACATGCATGTGATAGGATATGATTATATTTTCCTGTTTGATTTGGATCATAGTATATGGATTAGGGATATGTACATATTGATTGTACATATTATTCGGATAGGTATTTTGAGTAGGATTTATATGTTTTAGTATCATGCACCATTTTTGCATGATTGCATGCTAGCTGGACGGGGTTCCATTATTGTTGAGCCCGCAGCTAGTTACATGGCCTGCACACACTCCACTCATGGGTTAGTGGTACATCAGGAGGGTGTGTGCAGTTGCTCTGTCAGGCTTCGCTGGTCCGCTCATGGGTAGCGATGAGGCAGCGTGGTAGCGGGCAGGGATCCCTCCTCTGGTCTATGACACCGGGAGATGAGAGCTTAGCTCCCCCACTCTGTTTGGGGCAGGAGGATAGGTGTACTCCGACAGCATCCTGTCCACTCGGTCACTCAGGAGCAGTGATGGCAGAGTGCACAGTTGTCATAGCCCTACCCACTCGGCTTCACCATTGCATGTGAGGCGGCTGACTGGCGTCAGGGGTGACCATGTCATTGGCACGACATGCACTTTGCACGGATTGCATTTGTATTATGTTTGCTGCATTTTTATTAATGCCTTGGATGTGCATATGATTGTCATGCATACAGGATATATGTTTATATATGGTGAGGACTTTATTACTTCTAGTCAGGCACATGCTCCTATATCAGGGTAGGAGATTCAGGTAAGTACAGTCATTTTGTATTTCTTGCTTGCATACCCTATTTATGTGAGACTGTACTGGCATGATATTTTTATTGTTAGCTATACCTCACTTTGCATATCTACTATACCTGCAGAGTTCCTTGAACTCACCCCGTTGATTTATATCTATTTCAGGATGAAGCTGTCAGGAGAGTGCAGCTGCCGAACCCCACTCGTCGAAGTTTTTGTTTGTTAATTGTTTCTATGGTTTAGACATTTTGTTTAGAGGACATGTTTAGGTTTTGAGGTTGATATTTATATTCGTGGATTTATGGTGTCCATATGGACCTTATTCGGATTTTGGTTTGATTGGATTTTGTTGGTTATTCCTGCCCAGATGGCAGAAGGGGTAAGTCTATTTATGGTAGACTGTTTATCATTTATTTTGGTAGATGGCCTGAGGCCAAATTATATAACTGCGTGGGTGTTTGGATTCCGATCGTGTTGACCGATGTATTGTGGCCGTGTAGGCCTTGTATGTAAATTGGGATTGTCACCCGTACAGGGGAGATGCTGCCGGATTTTCGTCTGGCGGGGTCTCCTTCGGGGCGTGACAATTTATTTGGTATCAGAGCGCCTAGGTTTTCAAGTTCCTAGGGGTTTTTTTTTTGATTTTTCGGAGTTCGCCATATATTGGCAGGTTTTGCGAGGTAATTTGGAAAATTTTGGATTGGTATGGATTTCCGATGATTTTTATGTTTTGGAAATTCGAGGATTTTTGACGAGATCAATATGGGGTTTTGGCGGCTACGGGACCTCTCCTGACGGTGAAATAGGTATGATGATTAATTTGATATGTTTTTATTTGTGGTAATATCTGTATTCATTTAACAGATATGAGACGAGGTGGGCGTGCTTCTGCGCCGAGACGTGGTGTGGGACGGCCACGCCAGAGGACCCAGAGATCTTTGGCGACAGACTTGCCAGAGAGATCTACTGAGGGTGAGCATATTGATCAGGGTCAGATTCCACAGGGTGCTGCGGGAGTTGTGGATCCTCAGTCCTCGGCGGATCCTCCTCCCGAGATACCCGCTTCGGGAGTATCCGATGTACCAGCGGGAGACCCTGCTGCTACACATCAGACACCCCCGCCAGGAGGACCTGCTACTACATGCGACAGCCCATCGCTGAGTCGGCCCTCACTCAGTATCGGCCCCTACTTATCCTACTGATGTAGCTGCGGCACGAGCTCGGATTCCAGGATTAGCGAAGTCGATGAAAAGCCGGTTCACTTTATTCAGCGGAGAGACTGATCCGAGTGTAGCTCAGTCTTGGATCGAGACGATGGAGCGTACCTTCTACTATATGGTCTGCTCCGAGTGGGAGAAGGCAGAGTTGGCGGCCTTCCATTTACGAGGCGAGGCCGAGATCTGGTGGGACATGCAGCGCTCGATTATCGGCGAGAAGCAAGTTACCTGGGCGAGATTCAGGGAGGCTTTTGAGAGTTAGTATTTCCCACGGGCATATCAGATGATGCGACGTCAGGATTTTCTGAGTCTTCGACAGAATAATCGCTCAGTGATGGAGTATAATACAGAATTTAATCGGTTAGCCAGGTTTTGTCCAGAGTTAGTTGCTGAGGATAGGTCACGGATGATGCAGTTTGTTTAGGGACTAGATGGGCATCTCCAGGTCAGGATGGCAGGATTTAGTAGTTCTTCCTACCGAGAGGCATTGGATAGAGCTTTGTTGATCGAGTCGGCTCAACAGAGGGTCAATATCGATGAAGAGGAAACAGAGAACGAACCACGTCGATCCAGCACCTACGGACTACGGAGACGAGCATAGTGGCCGCAGTCAATCGGGTCAGAGTCATTCTGGGGCATCTAGCCGGCCTCAGAAATCAAGACGATCTTCAGCTGGGCCCTCCCGGTCTTCTCAGCAGAGCCGGAGACCGCCCACTAGTGATATCCACTGTACACGATGTGGATCGAAAGAGCATATCGTCTCAGCCTGCACTTGGGACAGTCAATTTGCTATTATTGCAAGCTGCCTGGACACATGAGCCGAGATTGTTCGTTGAAGGCTCAGCATGTAGCTTCCGGGGTTTCTATCCAGGGAGGACCGTTGTGTCAGTCTGGGATTCAGAGAGGGGGCTAGACATCCAGACCTTCGCAACGCCCGCAGAGGATAACTCCCCCTACAGGAGTCGCCTATGGTATTCATGAACAGGAGTACACCAGTGCCCGTACGGTGTCACAGTGGTTCGGGCCAGGACCGCAGATCGATGCGCACCCATCGGTAAAGATTATTCGCCAGAAGCCAACTCGATACAAGATCACCGCACTTCGCCACTAGTTCAGATCACCACGCAATCGCATAAAGACCCGCAAATGTTATACCACCTTCCTATCACCGCACGTACCAGACCTTCTTCGATCGGGCCTCGCCGCGCACCACCTTTAGCAATGATACCACCTCCACCGCCACCAGAGACTGGGCGGATTCATGCGATTACCAGAGAGGATGCGCAGCGAGCCAACGAATCCGTATTTCGCGGTACGGTTTCACTTTATGCATTTTCAGCTATTATGCTAGTTGATACTGGTAGTTCGCATTCGTTTATTTCTCGTACTTTTATGTGAGAGATTGGTAGATTACCTACTAGTAGATCACTGAGATTAGTCGTCTCCCTACCGTCTGGCGATACATTGGATGTTACCCAGGAGGTCCGAGGTTGTCCCTTAGATTTTGATAACATCATCCTTACTGTAGATTTATTGGTACTGGATATGGTCGAGTTCGATATTATTCTTGGCATGGATTGGCTGTCAGCATATCATGCCACAGTAGATTGTCAGACGAGGGTGGTCACATTCCAACCTCAACCAACCTCGTGGATTTCGATGACGAGATAGACATATCAACCATTTCTGCGATTCAGGCTCAGAAGCTTTTATTGTAGGGTTGTCAGGGTTTTCTATTATCTATGATCAATGTAGAAGACAGTGGTGACTCTCAGATTGCGGATATCCCTATTGTCCGAGAGTATTCAGATGTATTTCCAGAGGAGTTACCGGGTCTGCCTCCCAGAAGGCAAGTGGAGTTTATGATTGAGTTAATACCTGGGACGGCACCGGCATCGAAAGCTCCTTATCGTATGGCCCCGAGAGAGTTGGACGAGTTAAAGGTTCAGCTCCAGGAACTTTTGGACAGAGGTTTTATTCGCCCTAGTGCATCACCTTAGGGTTCTCCGGTTCTCTTCGTGAAGAAGAAAGATGGTTCGATGAGACTGTGCATCGACTACAGGCAAATAACGTCCACTATCAAGAATAAATATCCCCTGCCACGTATTGAGGACTTGTTTGATCAACTCAGAGGTACATCAGTCTATTCTAAGATTGATCTGTGGTCCGGATATCATCAGTTAAGGGTTAGAGATTCTGACATTCAAAAGACAACGTTCCGTACCAGATATGGGCATTATGAGTTTTTGGTAATGCCATTTGGGCTTACCAATGCTCCAGCGGTATTCATGGTTTTGATGAATCGTGAATTTATGGATTTTCTAGATCGGTTCGTCATTGTTTTTATCGATGACATTCTGGTCTATTCTCGTTCCGAGGAGGAACACGCGCAACATCTTCGTCTTGTAGGCTTATATCGCGGTTCAATAAGTGCGCGTTTTGGTTACACTCAGTCGGTTTTCTGGGACATGTGGTTTCGAGTAGAGGTATATCAGTTGACCCCCAGAAGATCGAGGCTGTCACCAGTTGGGAGCAGCCGAAATTAGTTCAGGAGGTTCGCAGTTTTCTAGGCTTGGTCGGTTATTATAGACGGTTCGTTGAGGGTTTCTCGAGCATTGCTATGCCATTGACACACCTTACCAGGAAGGGCGTGAAGTTCACGTGGACAGAGGCGTGCGAGACTAGTTTTCGTGGAGTCAAGAGGAGATTGGTGTCGCGACCGATTCTCGTATTGCCATCGGGGACGATGGTTTCGCTTCAGATACATGCGCTCGCTGTGGTTTAGGCGCAGTATTGATGCAGCACGGCAGGGTAGTTTCTTATGCTTCTCGCCAGTTGAAGGACCATGAGAAGAACTACCCAGTTCATGATTTAGAGTTAGCTGCTATTATCTATGCCTTGAAGATTTGGAGGCATCATTTATATGGTATTACGTTTGAGATTCTCACTGATCATAAGAGTCTCAAATATCTGTTTACGAAGGAACTCAATCTCCGACTGAGGAGATGGATGGAGTTCCCGAAGGATTATGATCGTACCATCGCCTACCACCTGTGGAAAGCCAATGTGGTTGCCGCTGATGCACTTAGCCTAAGTCCCGAGGACTTTAGCTTCCTTCCGAGTTTTGGTCACGGATTTGATTCAGGGTTTTTCTGAGTTGAGTCTTGAGGAGCAGGGACCGATAGAGCAGGGTGTTCTGGTTACCATGGTTGCTCACTGCCTATCCTGGACGAGTCCGGAGGCTCGTGCCGCTGATCGATTTACAGCTCATTGGTAGTCAAATAACTTCGACAAAGATCGAGTTCACCCGCAGATGATGAGGGTATTATATATTTCCGAGGCAGATTATGTGTACCTCTCACCCGCATGGAGGAGTTACTACAGAGGCTCATCGCCTCGATTTGTGATCCACCCAGTGAATCCGCATGTATCGAGATTTAAAGCGTTTGTATTGGTGGAATGGTATGAAGAAAGACATCGCGGATTTTGTAGCTAGATGTCTGATTTGTCAGCAGATCAAGGCTGAGCACCAGAGATTAGCTGGATTACTTCAGAGGATTCCTATTCCTGAGTGGAAGTGGGATCATATTACTATGGATTTTGTGATGGGATTGCCTAGGACACGCCGAGGCATGACGCGATTTGGGTAGTCGAGACCGACTAACCAACCGCGCACTTTATCGATTCGAAGACCAACTCCTGGATCGGTTGGCGAGCTATATTGTCGGAGATCATCGACGCATGGTGTTCCTTTGAGCATTATATCGATAGAGATCCCCGCTTCACGCCTAGGTTCTCGCAGAGTCCGCAGCAGTTTAGGCACACACTTCGGCTTAGTATCGCTTCCATCCGCAGACAGATGGACAGTCTGAGCGGACCATTCAGACATTAGAGGATTTGCTGAGGTCCTGTGTTATAGATTTCGGAGGCAACTGGGAGGATCATTTGCCGTTAGTGGAATTTGCCTACAATAACAATTATCATTCGGCTATCCAAATGGCCCCGTATGAGGCATTGTATGGTAGGCAGTGTCGTACACCCACCCTCTGGGAGGAGGTTGGGGAGGCCCAGTTGCTAGGACCCCAGAGAGCTCAGCATGAGGCGGAGTTGGTCCGTACCATCAGACGTAGGATGACAGAGGCGCAGGATCGCCAGAAGAGTTATACAGATCGTAGACAGAGACCTCTGGAGTTCTCTGTTGGTGATCATGTATTCTTGCGAGTTTCACCCACAAAAAGGGTGAAGAGGTTTGGACTCCGTGGTAAGCTAGCTCCTAGATATATCGGTCCGTTTGAGATTTTGGAGAGGATCGGAGCAGTTGCTTATCGTCTAGCGCTACCACCATCTTTGACGAGTATACACGATGTGTTCCATGTGTCTATGCTGAGGAAGTATGTGCCAGACGCTACACATATCCTGTTAGATGTGTCAGGTTCCATTCAACCTGATGCTACATACGCAGAGGTTCTGGTACGGATTTTGGATTTCAAGGAACGACAGTTGCGGAACAAGGTTGTGCGACTTGTCAAGGTCGGGTGGAGTCACCACACCGACGAGGAGGCTACTTGGGAGCTTGAGGAAAAGATCAGAGCTCAATACCCCCACTTGTTTACTTGAGGTACGTTAGGTATATTTTCAGTACTTGTGGTATTTCTTACTCGTTGCGCATCTGAGTAGGAAATTTGGGGACCAAATTTTTATTAGTGGGGGAGAATATTAAATACTGGAAAATTTAAAAATGTAAATTTAATGGCCAAATAATTAAGGAAATAATCCTGGAAATTTTTCGGGATTTTTAGGGAATTTTAGGAATTTTTCTGGATTTAAATGGAGTCCGTACGAGATTTTTACGGGGATAAAGTAAATAGGCTTTAGAGGGGTCTATTTAAAGGGGATAAATATATAGAAAACCTATTTTCTATTTTCTATTTCCCTTTTTCCTTTCCTCGCCGCGACCTCCTTCGGCAGTTTCCCTTTTCGCGAGCCTTCTCTTCCCCGTCGCGCCGATCCCTAACGCCCTCCTCGCGCGAGCCACTTCCACGGCGCCTCGCCTTCGCGACTCCTTCTTCCTCGCGGACGCCGACGCCGCTGACGCCGACGCGCTGCCACGCCCGACGCATGATGTCCTTCAGCGCCTGACGCTTCTTTTCTTTCCTCCACCGCGCCAGAGCTACCGGAACCGCCGTTCGCCGCGCATCTTTGTCCTTGCGCATCACGGTCGATTGCATCGCGAGCCATGCTTCTCCTTCCCAGTCGTCTGCGACCACAGTGGTCATGTGTGAGCTTCTTCCCGCGATACCGACTTCATGAAAGCCCTAAGTGTCGCTGAAGTGGAAATTTCGGTATATATCTTGTTTCCTATCTGTGCAGGTGTATGTTGCTATAGTGAATCTGTGATTTTGGGCAGTGATCGGTGAGTGTTGATGGTGCCGGTGAGTAGGGCAGTAGGGAAGGAATTGGGGACGGCTGAGAGGGGCTGTAAGGGTTTTGTTTTGGAGGTGGTCGTGCAAGGGTGGCTGTGAATAATGTTTGAGCCGCTGTAAATTGAGTTGGAGACCTGATTTGGGGAAAGGATTGGTATCGGCTGTCAGTGGAATTTCTAGGGCGGGTGAGCTTGATTGGTCGATTTGGGTTGATTCCGGTGTTATTCGGTTGATCGGTACGGTATTCGGAGGATATGGGATTTGGGTGATATTGTTTGATCTTGAGGATATTTTTGTGGGTGATGAATTAGGTTAATTGATTTGGAATTAATTGGGCTAAATTAATTGTATGGATATTTGTGGACAAGGAAAATTGGAAATAGTTTGGGTTAATTGAGATATAAAAGAAATCGATTAATTATTCGATTTGTCGTTGAATTGTATATTTTGTGCTTAACTATAGTTATGTTATATGCAGGTTTTGGTCACGAGGCAAGTCCCCGGTCGTGACGTTTTCATTCTTGCGGATATATATTCAGGCGGATATTTTGACTTAACTTTTAGATTAAGTCAAGTTGATATGCTAGTTAGGATAGCTTACAATAACTTTTCATGTTTATATGCCTGGTATGCTTTTGGTGCCTACTAGATACATGCATGTGATAGGATATGATTATATTTTCCTGTTTGATTTGGATCATAGTATATGGATTAGGGATATGTACATATTATTCGGATAGGTATTTTGAGTAGGATTTATATGTTTTAGTATCATGCACCATTTTTGCATGATTGCATGCTAGCTGGACGGGGTTCCATTATTGTTGAGCCCGCAGCTAGTTACATGGCTTGCACACATTGCCACTCATGGGTTAGTGGTACATCAGGAGGGTGTGTGCAGTTGCTCTGTCAGGCTCCGCTGGTCCGCTCATGGGTAGCGATGAGGCAGCGTGGTAGCGGGCAAGGATCCCTCCTATGGTCTATGACACTGGGAGATGAGAGCTTAGCTCCCCCACTCTGTTTGGGGCAGGAGGATAGGTGTACTCCGACAGCATCCTGTCCACTCGGTCACTCAGGAGCAGTGATGGCAGAGTGCACAGTTGTCATAGCCCTACCCACTCGGCTTCACCATTGCGTGTGAGGCGGCTGACTGGCGTCAGGGGTGACCATGTCATTGGCACGGCATGCACTTTGCACGGATTACATTTGTATTGTGTTTGCTACATTTTTATTGATGTCTTGGATGTGCATATGATTGTCATGCATACAGGATATATGTTTATATATGGTGAGGACTTTATTACTTCTAGTCAGGCACATGCTCCTATATCAGGGTAGGAGATTCAGGTAAGTACAGTCATTTTGTATTTCTTGCTTGCATACCCTATTTATGTGAGACTGTACTGACATGATATTTTTATTGTTACATATACCTCACTTTGCATATCTAATATACCCACAGAGTTCCTTGAACTCACCCCGTTGATTTATATCTATTTCAGGATGAAGCTGTCAGGAGAGTGCAGCTGCCGAACCCCACTCGTCGAAGTTTTTGTTTGTTAATTGTTTCTATGGTTTGGACATTTTGTTTAGAGGACATGTTTAGGTTTTGAGGTTGATATTTATATTCGTGGATTTATGGTGTCCATATGGACCTTATTCGGATTTTAGTTTGATTGGATTTTGTTGGTTATTCATGCCCAGATGGCAGAAAGGGTAAGTCTATTTATGGTAGATTGTTTATCATTTATTTTGGTAGATGGCCTGAGGCCAAATTATATAACTGCGTGGGTGTTTGGATTCCGGTCGTGTTGACCGATGTATTGTGGCCGTGTAGGCCTTGTATGTAAATTGAGATTGTCACCCGTACAGGGGAGATGCTACCGGATTTTCGTCTAGCAGGGTCTCCTTCGGGGCGTGACAGGAACTCCTTCTTGGCCCGAATGGCCAAGGGGAATGGGTGTTTTGGCTTGAATGACCAAGAGAGAATAAGGATTCTCCCCGCTCGATAGGGAGAAAAGAAACTCATCGTGGCTGAACAACCGAGAGAAAATCCTTCTCGGCCCGAATAATCGATAGGAGAGCTCTCTGGCCTAAGTAGTTGAGAATGAAATTTTTTTGGCCGGAGCAGTCAGGAGAGGAATAAGGACAATGCACAACCACTATTCACTGAAGGGACTTGTCGAAATCAAAGGCTTCAGGATGGATCTTGCCAAAGCAAATGAGGTGGGGAGCAGTTGAAATTCAGGAGATGATAGGGCTGGATTTTCCTGGCAACGAACTATTCCCATGTTGACACAATTGAGCTGAATGTCGAGGAGATATTTTGGACCATACTTGATGAAGGCAACACTAATGGTAGGTTGGCGTGAGGCATAGCTTCTTTGCTGGTTGGATAAGAAAACGTTGAATCTCAATGGTTGACGGTGGCACAAGAAGAAAGCAGTTAAACTCGAATGCTTTCCTCTGATCGACCTCTGTTCAGTACTGTTCTTGTAGACATTTTCGGAATGGAAGTCATCCGAACAAAGCGCAACAGTGGCTAGTGCTCCAATGCTAAGGGCTATTTGCCGGAGTACGAAACGGGATATGAGATGTTATAAACGGACCTTGTAATATATTTCTTTCGAAGAATAATCTAATATTAATATAATAATTTGATAGATCAATTTGTTAAATATTTATCTTAGTTTAATAGACGGATAATTTAGGTTATAAAAAAATTCACGTGGAATCAGATATTTCATTCAGAAATAATTAGATTAAAAAAACCAAAAACCTAGGTTATACAAAAAAAAAACAAAAAACAAACAGAAAGTAGAATGGCCGCGTCGGGTTGGTTGGCAAGTAATTTCATTCGGACCCACCCAAAGCGATGGGGGCCCACTTTGCAGGACCCGCATCCAGGTAACTTTGGTTCCTTGTGCCGCACCTTGTTCTTGTTCTGGGTCAGGCCATTGGGCACTAGGAGACAGAGAGTAGACCCCACACGGATACAGCTAAGTCTAGTGTGGCCCACACAAACATGTGACTGGAAGATAAATAGATAGATAGATATTCACGTTAGATATGCTGATTCCCTTCTTGTCTCCTTACACTCGACATTAATTTATAATTATATCGTAAAGATGAGATGGTGATTAAAATACGATGGTATTTATAAAAATGATATGAATTAATTTTGAAGAAAATCTAAATTTTTTTTTTGAATTCAGATGACCCTCTATGGGTCTTAACCACCACTTTAAAGTCTATATGATCCTTTATGATTTATTTTCTTCACAATGATCATAAGATAGGTCGATTGAGGCCGTTAGATTGACGATTTCAACTTTTTACAGATGTCATAAATAGAAAATATGAATTATATAAAGGTTGAGATATTTTTTTATTTACTTATTGAAAAAATAATAATTGGGTAGAATTGATTTTAATTTTTTTTATCTATTTCTACTTGGATTTCTCTCACTTAATTTTTTGTTTTTCAATCTTGGTATCTCAGTCTCATCGTAAACTCTTGCAACATCATTGTGAACTAAAGCCTTGTGGCAACTAGGTTTTGTTGCAAGGGCATTGACAATGTGACTATAAAATTTATGACATCATAAGTTCGCAAATATCTCACAATGATCATGTTGAAAATTTGAATAGAAATTAAACAGATGAATGAAATGTGAGCTCTCATATGTATGAAATTTTAACTCCACATTGAAAATTTCATGATAAATTAGTTAGTTTATATTGAATCACAACATTTATAATTGTGAACATATATGAATGAGAGATTCTCCTTTATGTGCACGACTACAAGGGTGCAAATCTAAGATTTGGATTGCAATGAACTTAGGTGATTCGTGTGCGAGTGCAACTTGCTCGATAACTCTTCTGTGATAGTTTGCAAATGCTTACTCAGTTCGTCGCAAATGATCTATAGTTGATTGTATTGTGTACACATTCCTCATAATCTTGAAGTATCTTTGAAGGGGATGAATTTATTTTAAGAAAATTATGTCAAACATAGATCTTCTCCGTCGTCACTTGATCACTCGACTAGCTTAACAACTCAATCACTCAATCAAGAAATGTGTCATCTTAACAGATAAATTTGAATCCATTTTGTAAATTTAAATTCAAATTATTCATATTAAACTCTAACAAATAATATTCAAAAGAAAAGATCAACTAAAATATCAAACATATAACAAGGTTAGTACTGTCTTGTGGCGGCAAGCCCAAATACGATGACTAAATGTTTCTCTTTTCAATTTTTTTCTTGTTTATTTTTTTTTCTTTGGTTTCTTCTCTACTTCCAAATATTTTTTTCTTGTCCCATTAAGATTCTTTTTTCCATTATTAATTTTTTTTTCGTTCATCCATCCATGGGATGGGGCATATCGAGCTATGCTCCGATCCATCATTAGATATCGTGTTTACGAGTACAAACAACAAGGATATAAAAAAAAAATTGCCAAACATTTGCCTCTTCCAAACACTGTAGATGAATATGTATCTAGCTGGAAACATGATGAGAAAGTTGGGCAAAAGAGACGGGTGGATTTTTAAGATATTGGTAAGTCAAAAGTTTTCTAAATAGTTATCTACGTGATGCGAATGTGTTTTGTACGTATCTATTCATTCATCTATCTAATTTATTTCTTCACTTGTGACACGGAGCATGCACAAGTCAATAGAAAGGTTTGAACTTTTCAAACAAAAAGAATATTTACAAAGGTTTAATACATTCTAGAGAAAGCAATTCTTAATCTACCAATTTATTCCTTCCACTTTTATCAACGAGGAGATTATTATGCAAAATTGAAATTACCACGAAACTCACTTCGAGAGAGAGAGAGAGGGGACTAGAACAATCTAGTAACTTATTATTGAATATTTAAAAAAAAGAATGGGGCAATTCAAAAGAGCTTAGAATAGTCAATAATAATAATCCTTAAACGTATGTTTTATCTCGAAAAAAATATCTTATTTTAGTATTATTGTAACAATTATATATAATTTATTAAACTAAATCGATTCAACTGGGCCAAAAACAATATTTATAGAACACTTTTTATATTGAAAAAGTTCAATGTCAAATCGGTAAAAATCATTCGAACTCAATAAAAATCACTTTGATTATTGTTCGTTGAAACTATATTACAACCACTGTAATAAATTTAGAGTGCATTTGGTTCAAGTTATCATGCATAATTTTGATTATGTAATTATTAAATAATCATATAATTAAAATTATGAGGAATGAAACATAACTTATGTTGTTTGATTCAATTCTAAATAATATAATAAAAATTTATTTGTTTGGAGGTTTTAGTGTATAACCTAGTTTAATATTTTACTATATTATACTTGGTTCAACTCTAAGATTATGTTTGCTCTGAAAGGTGGTGGTATTGGTATCAGTATCGATAGCAGCAATTGGCGACTATCGACGACACCGAACGACAATTGAGGTGATGGCGCACGGTGATGACTATCGACAATCGATGGGCGGCGATCGACGACCGTCGACCGATGACATATGACGAGCGATGGGTGGCGATCGACGATTGACGACCAACAGTCGACGATCAATGGTTGGCGATCGATGACTGCTGGCAGTGATGACGATCGACAATCAATGGGCGACAACCGACGACAAGTGATGGGCAGTGGGTGGCGATCGACGATCGATGACGGACAACCGAAGACTGATGGTTGGCGATTGATGGTGGCTGGTGGCAACGATTGACAGTCAGCGATCGACAACGACAATCGACGACCGACCGTTGGCAGCGATCGACGATCGACGATTGGCGACCGACAATTGGCGACGACGGTTGACGACCGACCATTGGCAGCGGTCGACGACTGACGATTCGTGATCGACGACCGACAACGGCGACGGTGACGATGGCAGTCAACAGTGGTAGCGACGAGCGATCAACTAAGGTTTTAATTATATTAGGACGAAATTGAGATTTGATAAAAATTTAAAGGATAATTTTGAAAAAATATTTGTTAATCTCGGAATCAAGAAA
The DNA here is from genome assembly GCA_025175895.1 of Wurfbainia villosa. Classification (NCBI taxonomy): domain Eukaryota; kingdom Viridiplantae; phylum Streptophyta; class Magnoliopsida; order Zingiberales; family Zingiberaceae; genus Wurfbainia; species Wurfbainia villosa. Next base: position 113,899,710 of record CM045991.1, read on the forward strand.
AATCTTACCTTCTCCTTGGTAATGTGATTCCGGATTGTATGTCCCATTTACTGATGTGACAGATATACTTCATTATTTGGGAATCACTTTTCTCTTGAATCAAATAAGATCATTATGAATAATCTTAAATGAATAATCAAAATTATTCATGATAACTTTGAATCAAACACACCCTTACAGTGTTTTTTTTACTGCTTTAAAATGATTTTATTCAAGAAGTTTAAGTAGTTTTGATCATATTGATAAAAATTTTATTTTATTTTATGCATAAAATGATTTACTTTGACTCTATATATTATTGTTACAATAATAAGAGTTTTTTTTAGATAAAAAATATAATGGAGTACTATTTTAACTTTTTTTTAAAAAAAAAATAAAAGTACTTTTTTTTTATTTATTAAAATTATAACCACAATACCTGTATTTAAGCCCTCCGATCTCTACTCTCTTCTTTCTTAACTCCACCTAGCTCCAAGTCTTCTACTTTGGATTTGAGGTGCAACTGCAACTGCAACTGCAGCTGCAGCTGCAGCTGCAACATGGAAGAGAAGGGCATCGAGCTGCCGCCGGGCTTCAGGTTCCATCCCACCAACGAAGAGATAATCACTCACTACCTCCTGCCCAAGATCCTCGATCACTCCTTCACCGCAGTCGCCATAGCAGAGGTGGACCTGAACAAGTGCGAGCCATGGGATCTTCCAAGTAAGTAATTGATATATTCATCACTAATTCGTTTGTTTGTGTTCGATGGATCTAATTAAAGTCGAAACTTTCTTAATTAATTGTTTTTGATGATGAAATTAGGCAAGGCAAAGATGGGAGGCAACGAGATGTACTTCTTCAGCCATAGGGATAAGAAGTACCCGATGGGGATGAGGACCAACAGGGTCACCGAGTTTGGCTACTGGAAGGCCACGGGGAAGGACAAAGAGATCCACGAGGGAAGATGTTAGTGTCCAAATACTAAACTTAAATTTGTAGATAAATTTTTTTTTCTTTGTTATTAAAATAACACTCCATTTCCAACGCAGTTTTTTTTTATTCTCGAAAACACTTTATTATTTATTATTCATAACTCTTATAATATGGACATTTCAATTCTAGCTACTATATATATATATATATATATATATATATATATATATTAATTATATAGTTTTGATATGGTATACACTTATCGTATGTACCTGTGAATGTAAAGGTATTTTCAATACGCATTGTTGTTTTGATGAACACTATAATTAATCCTCTAAATCTATCGAGGTCATCGGTGTTGTCATAGGAACAACGACGGTCATATATATATATATATATATATATATATATATATATATATATATATATATATATATATATATATATATATATATATATATATATATATATATATATATATATATCTATACATTATTTCAATATCTTTTAGGATTGTAACTGATAATTAAGATGCTCATGATATTTAATATTTGAATTGTATAAGAGATTATATATATATATTTACGAATGAGTTGTATAAGAGATTATATATATATATATATATATATATATGGAGTTCTAGCTCTTGTGTATATATATTTCTTTCTGAAAGAATTTTATCCTTTTTCTCTTCGATAAGGTGGGCTTGTGGGCACGAAGAAGACTCTCGTGTTCTACAAAGGCAGGGCTCCCAGGGGAGAGAAGACCAACTGGGTCATGCATGAATTCAAGCACCAAAGCAAGGATGAATGGGTCGTTTGTAGGGTGCTATATAAGAAGGAAAAACCTTTTTGGTCAGAAGGCTTACAGAGGATCCAAGGCTTTGGAGATGAGCTCTTGCTTCCTAGCTACGATTTCAGAGTCAAACGTCTTCTACCTTCTTCTCCTCCTCCTCCTCCTTCAATGGCAATGAATTTCTCCGCTGAGTTGGCAGCCGACGAGATCGATTGGCAGCTCCTCATGAACCTCCAAGATCAGACCTCTTAATTACTGCTCAGTACTCCTCTACGATGAAGCACTGCTGAGAGGCTTAGCCACTGCAAGTAACAATGGTGCATCGTCATCCAATACTACTGTGAAAAATAATGGAAGAGTGATCCATTATGAGAATTCTACGTGTGTATATATATATATATATATATATATATATATATATATATATATATATATATATATATATATATATATATATATATATCTATATATATATAAAGGATTTTTGTTTCTTTGAACAAATTAATGTTGAGGTTTAATTGTTTTTTTTAATAATCTAGATGTTTGAATTAATTTTGGAGGGGGGCAGTTATTCTCTTGATCGATTCGTCCTAGGAGCTATTCTTAAAAGGTCTTGAACTTGAATGCTGTGGTATCCTATATAGTTTTATTATTAAATATTAATTTTATCATTGTGTGCCTCGATGGCGATTTAATTTTATATTCTTTATTTTTAATGGATGGTAAATATTATAAAATAGCTGTTGTTGTCGCGCCCCGAGAGAGTCCTCGCCAGACGAAAATCCGGCAATATCTCCCCTGTACGGGTGACAATACCAGTTTTCATACAAGGCCTACACAACCACTATACATCGGTCAACACGACCGGAATCCAAACAACCCACGCAGATAATAAATAGGCCTCAGGCCATCAATCAAAGTAAATAAGTAAAATCTATCACAACTAGACTTACCCCTTCTGCCATCTGGGCAGGAATACTCATCCAAATCCAATCCAAAATAAAACTCCGAACCAAGGTCCATAAAGACCATAACAGAAATCTCCAAACCTCCACAAGTACATAACCAAAACAAACACAAGTCCTACACACTTCATCTAGTTAAAAACCAAAATCATAAGACCAATAAAACCTATCTATTTCGACGAGGGGGGATTGGTAGCTGGACTCTCCTGGCAGTCTCAACCTGAAACAGATGTAAAGCAACGAGGTAAGTTCAAAGAAATTAGCGGATAATAGTCGATATGCATAGCAAGATATAGCTAACAATAAGAATCATGCCAGTACAGTCTCATATAAATAGGGTAAGCAAGAAAGAAATGCAAAAGGACTGTACTCACCTGAATCTCCTACCCTGATATAGGAGCATGTGCCCTACTATAAGAGATAAAGTCATCACCATATACAAATATGAATCCTGTATGCATAACAATCATATGCAACATCCAAGGCAGCAATCAAAATGCATCAAACACAATACAAATGCTATCCATGCAAAGTACATGCCGTGCAAATGACATGGTCACCCCTGACGCCAGTCAGCCGCCTCACACGCGATGGTGAAGCTGAGTGGGTAGGGCTATGATAACTGTGCACTCTGCCATCACTGCTCCTGAGTGACCGAGTGGACAGGATGCTGTCGGAGTACACCTATCCTCCTGCTCCAAACAGAGTGGGGGAGCTAAGTTCTCATCTTCCGGTGTCATAGACCAGAGGAGGGATCCCTGCCCGCTACCACGCTGCCTCATCGCTACCCATGAGCGGACTAGCGGAGCATGACAGAGCAACTGCACACACCCTCTTGATGTACCACTAACCCATGAGTGACAGTGTGTGCAGGCCATGTAACTGGCTGTGGGCTCAACTATAAAGGAACTCCGTCCAGCCAGCATGCAATCATGCAAGATGGTGCATGATACTAAAGCATGTAAATCCAACTAAAAATACCTATCCGAATAATATGCACAATCAATAAGTACATATCTATGATCCAAGTAACTATGATCCAAGTAAAACAGGGAAAATATAATCATAACCGATCAAATGCATGTATCAAGTAGGCATAAACACATACTAGGCATATAAACATGAAAATTATTGCAAGCTATCCTAACTAGCATATCAACTTGACTATATCTAAAAGATAAGTCAAAATACCTGCCTGATAAAATGCTTGAGAAAACAACGAAATCGTCACGCCCGTGAACCTGCCTCGTGACCGAAACCTGCATACAACATAATTATTATTAAGCACAAAAAATGCAATCCACCGCTAAATCGAATACTTAATCGATTTCTTACATAACCAATTAATCCAAAGGCTTAATAAAATGTCAATCACCTTCCACCTAATATAACCATCTTTTCGTCCAATCACACTCGTACAACATCTCTTCACTCAAATTCACCATCCACGGACGGAACCAAAAATCCAAATAGCTACCTCACAGATCAAAACACATTCGGAACCATTCACAGCTCACTTAACATACCACTTATGATCGTACAACCGACATCAACCCAATCACAACCTTATTCACAGCCGTTCACAACCTATGAATAAGCTTCACTGCCCATGAACAACCCAAAATACCTTCTATAACCACCCCCTCCTTCACAACCGGCTAATAACTCCCTATCGGAATATCGAAATCAACTTTAACACCCAAACCCCCAATTTATAGCCCCCTAATCGACCCTCACAGCCCGCTCACACTGAAACACAATCGACCGAACAAAATCCCTAACTCACAGTCGTCCGAAATAGGAAAAAGGGACAACCCTAACCAGCTCCAGCGATGCTCGGCTAGAAACACAGAGGAGAAGGCGTCGGCTGCTGTGGAGAAAGAGGGGTGCCTCGAGGAGGCCGATGGCGATCCTGTGGTTGCGGAGGCCGGCGCGTGCAGAGGAGCGACCGATGCTGTGGGTGGCGACGCGAGGAAGAAGGGGCTAGCACGGTGCGTGCGGCGGTGGACGGCGAGCTCGCGTCGCGTCGGGGCGGCGGTTCTCACGGGAGCGAAAGTGCTTACTACAGCGTGGTAGGGGAGACACGGTGGCTTCGGGCGCGATCAAGAAGCAGCGATCGATGGTTAACAGTGAGAAGAAGGGTTCGCGAAGGGGAAAAACCGGCGCACGGGGAAAAGAAAAAGTAAATAGAAAAATAGAAAACTTAGGTTTTCTATTTAAAACTATAGGTTAATAAAATTTATTAACCCCTCAATACTGATAAACCAAACAGGCCTTTTAAAAGCCAGTTTTTCTTATCCCCGTAAATATCCCGTACGGACTCCGTTTAAATCCAGAAAAAATTTCTAAAATTCCCTAAAAATCCCGAAAAATTTCCAGGATTAATTTCTTAATTATTTGTCCATTTAATTTAATATTTTAAATTTTCAGTATTTAACATTCTCCCCCACTAACAAAAATTTGGTCCCCAAATTTCTTACTCATATGCATAACAAGTACCACAAGTACTGAAAAATATATTTCACGTACATTAAGTAAACAGGTGGGTGTATTGAGCTCTGATCTTTTCCTCAAGCTCCCAAGTAGCCTCCTCATCCGTGTGGTGACTCCATCCGACCTTGACAAGTCGCACAACCTTGTTTTGCAACTGTCGTTTCTTGTAATCCAAAATCCGTACCGGAACCTCTGCGTAAGTAGCATCAGGTTGAATGAAACCTGACACATCTGACAGAATATGTGAAGGGTCTGGCACATACTTCCTCAGCATGGACACATGGAACACATCATGAATACCCGTCAAGGATGGTGGTAGCGCTAGGTGGTAAGCGACTGCTCCAATCCTCTCCAAAATCTCAAACGAACCATATATCTAGGAGCTAGCTTACCACAGCGGCCAAATCTCTTCACCCTTTTCGTGGGTGAGATTCGTAGGAATACCTGGTCACCAATAGAGAACTCCAGAGGTCTCTGTCTCCGATATGCATAACTCTTCTGATGATCCTGAGCCTCTACCATCCTTCGTCTTATAGTACAGACCAACTCTGCCTCATACTGAGCTCTATGGGTCCTAGCAACTGGTCCTCCCAGTTGGCCCCGAAATCCATAACACAGGACCTCAGCAAGTCTTCTAGAGTCTGAATGGTCCACTTCGACTGTCCATCTGTCTACGGATGGAATGCTGTACTAAAACGAAGCTGTGTGCCTAAGGCCTGCTGCAGACTCTGCTAGAACCGAGACGTTAATCGGGGATCTCTATATGATATAATGCTCAAAGGAACACCATGCAATCTGATGATATCCCGACAATATAACTCTGTCAAACGATCCAAAGAGTTGGTCTTCCGAATCACTAAGAAGTGTGCGGATTTGGTTAGTCGGTCAACGACTACCCAAATCGCATCATGCCTTGATGAGTCCTAGGCAAAACCACTACAAAATCTATAATAATACGCTTCCACTATCATTCCGGAATCAAAATTTCCTGAAGTATCTGTTCCTTAAACTAATGCAACTTCGGAAACCATTATCCTCCTCGGAGTCAGAGACAGTAGTCCATCTACCGTCCAAAATCCACTACACCACAAACTCTGTAAGTGCATGGGAGGCTATTGCGGCCAAAATTGTTACAACCATTCGTGTTCCAGCTACTCTATAGTAGCTATCCAGTAGTTAGCCAAAACTCCATGAGCATTTCTGCTCCTCACCTCTTCAAAACTGTTGGGATGTATACTGAAAGCCTAGCTCTTTTGTATGAACATCTTTATTTTGAAATAAGAATCACATGATCATTGTTTGCATATTTTTATGGTTATGCAAAATTGTCAAATATTTTACATTGTAGATAACATGGTGCTTGGTGTGACACAGAAGATCATGTTATCAGTCCCTTGTAGAATATAAGTAGAGGCTCACAACCAAGATGGTGTTGGATAAACCATTGGCATGGTTGTAGTGTAGCTTGGTATTGGTTTGTCTTGACCATAGAGTTACACTAGTACACTTAGGTGTATTAAGCAGGACCGACATAGAGGTGATTCAATTTATTGCTGACTGCATAATTGAATCGGACCTCGGATATTATGTTGTACATGCTCTTAATCCTGATATAATAACGGGCACATGTACTTAGTATTTATTTCTTTGATTTACCAAAGGGTGAGATTTAGATGGATTAAATCAATATCCCCGGTAAGTTGGGAAATGATATTATTTACATGGTGTGTCGTTGATTATAGGAGGAAACCATGTCCTATATATTAGGTTGATGATGTCCCATTGAGGAGCTCATAAGGTTCATCATGTAAACCCTGCAGGTTGACTTAGTCACCATGATGATAAGGTTGAGTGGTACTACTCGAGGAGTTAGATGTTAATTGATTGATGGTCAGTAAATCAATTAATTGACGGACATTCGATATCTTAAACACGGGGAGATAGATGTACAAATAATATATGGAGCCCATATTAATTTATGGGGGTTGGTGAGGTAATTCAATGATGATCCTCTAGTGGAATGGAACATCATTGATGGATCAAGTTTGTGTGGTTCCGATCCATCGGGTGGCCAAGATCCAACTCCTCCTCATGGTCCCTATCGTAGCCTAATATAAACCTCATGGAGCCTAGATCAAATGATGGAAAACAAATCTCTAGAACCGACGGTTGAGATTAAATCCCTAGAATCGATGGTTGAGATTAAATCTCAAGATCCGACGGTTGGGATTAAATCCCTAGAACCGACGGTTGAGATTAAATCCCTAGAACCGACGGTTGAGATTAAATCTCTAGATCCGACGGTTGGGATGAAACCCTAGATCCGACGGTTGGGATGAAACCCTAGATCCGACGGTTGGGATGAAACCCTAGATCCGACGGTTGGGATGAAACCCTAGATCCGACGGTGGAGATTGAAAGGAGGCCTAAGCCCAACTCTATATAAGGAGGCTTAAGGTGGGCTGCAAGAAAAGAATGAAAAGAAGTGGGATTTTTTGGAGATTAGGGTTTTGCCTATCAATAGCTTGGGCGGCAAGAAACCCTAAGGAGGAAACCCTAATTAGATTAGGGCTTGGCTCCTTGGTTGGGCGGCTAGGGTTTGGAAGGTAAGGTGGGCGACAACTATAAGGGAAGTGCTCTTCTTCTTCCTAGGGTGTTGGCTGACTCCTATCCTTTTTCCTCTACCTTGGGCGGCCCCCAACCTATTCATATTCTCCTCTTCTTTTCCTCTTGGCCGGCAGCACAAAGGAGCTAGGGATTGTTCCCTTGTTCGGTTCCTTGGTTGTTTCCATCTTGTTCTCTCTATTCTTGGGGCCGGCGTCATCAATCCTTTGTGGATTGGTGGTTGGCTCAAGCAAGAAGGGAAGGAGAGTTCTTCTTTCTTTGGATTGAAGAAGATCTAGGAAGCTTCAACTTGTGGAGGATCTTCGCCCACACGAAGTCTATAAGGAGGTTAGGACATACGATAGAAGATCGAGAGGTATAAAAGTTTTACAAGTTTTATTATTGATCTTTGCATGTTCTTATTAATATGATTGTATGTGTTGATTATACATGTCTACATCCATATGTATTTGTATAATCATGGACCCCGAAGATAAACACAAAAACCGGCAATCCGTCCGTCGTCTCTTCCGCGGCTAACCGACTAGAAGAGTTGATTGCTTGAACAACAAGTTTGTTCAAGCGATCGCTCGAGTCGTTGGCACGACGATGAATTGGTTGTGCTTAGGAAACTCATCCCATCCGGATTAGTTTTCATTAGTGAAAATTTTAATCCGGGGACATGGGAGCCAATGAGCCTCCGAGCACGATTTCCAACATAATGGTATCAGAGCCACGGTTTCCGATTTTGTGTGTTTTGGATTCGGTTACTTTCATGCACTTATCATATATTGAGTATACCAGATAATAGTAGGATGTGCATAGGCTAACTTTTTGGTTGCAGACATAAGATCCAACTATTATGGCTATATGTGTGTATGTGATTGTTTGTGTGTGATTGTATGTATATCATTTGAATCCTCGGGGTTGACGAGGCTAAATTAGTATTTGATTTTGTAATTAAATACGACATTGTTTAGCCACTCTTTATTTTATTTTACTTTTGATCTAGATTTCATGTACACTCCCTCGTAGAGTATAGGATCGATGGATGTAAAATAAAATAGGTTTTAGTCTCGGCTCGGATCTCCGGATGGCTCGTACATGGCGTAGGAGGAGCGGACGAGGTGGCGACACGACGGGACGCATATTGGAGAACAATGCCATAATAGTTGGGAAAATTCTGATTTTTTTCATATTTATTGTTGATTTGTTTTATATGCATGTTGTGTGTGCTTGAAAATTCCTCATTTACAATTTACTAAGTGGGAGAGGGATATTTTAATTAATTCCCGCGGCCTCCATTACAATTTGACGTGTTATGCAACAAACTTGCGTGTCGACTCTGAGTGCCTTCCTCCCTGCGGATGAGTTTGTTTGCGGATCACTAGGTCAAATAATGGTTATAGGAAATTATCTAGGAGCGTGTGTACTTCCACAGCGGTAAGGCACATAATCCGAAATAATTCTCTTAGTATCGTGTAATGGTGCACACTTAGATGCAAATAAAAAGTATCCTCCCCATCGGAGTCACTACTTTTATTTGTAGGGCCAAAGAGGAACCAACTATTAATTTTATTTTTCAAAAAGTAAGGTTGACAAGATAATAAAATTAATGGGTAAAACCTCCTCTTACAAATGCAGAATTCGTATGCGTCCACACTAGCGTGGCATGCGATATTCTCGGTGTTTTGAGGTGTTGGTTGATTTCGAAATTTTATTGTTTTGAGGAATCAATAATATTTGAAATCTAATATTTTGATCATTGTGATTCTTAGGATTTTCAAATGGCTTTCAACCCACTTGCTATGATATTAAAAGAAATAAACTTACTGTACCCAAATAATATTGATTGGAAAAGAAATTTGAGAAATTGTCTTATCTGCTAAGGAGTACAAGTATGCACTCTTCGAAGAATGTCCTCAAGCCATGATTGCTCAAAAAGGTTTCTACTTCTAAGCCGAAAGGCAAGAAGAAGGAGAAACAAGGTAGAGCAAATGTGGTGGGAGGATCTCAGGGAGGAGTGAAGAAGCCGAAAGGCAAGTAGTTCACTTACAAGCAGGATGGACATTGGAAGAAGGACTGTCCCAATCCAAAGCAGAACAAAGATATATCCTTTGAACTAGTCGTTGAAACATGGTTAGCGGTATTATCTACCGGTACCTGGAGTGTAGATACAGGAGCCACTAATCATGTCTGCAATACTTTGCAGGGGTTCCAGGAAACCCGACGACTAGCTAAAGGGGATATTACCATTTACTTGGGCAATGCCTTGAAGATGGCGGCTATTGCAGTGGGAGATGTTTTATTTATCTTTTGAGAAAAATAAAGTTTTTGGTTCTTAAGAATTTTCTTTATGTACCTTTATTTAGAAAGAATTGCTTTCGGTTTCTAAATTATGGATGGATAATCTATTTCTTTTCAGGACAGATTTGTTATAAAAGGAATAGGGACATTATCTATTCAGGTACATAGATAGGAAATTTATAACTTGAACCACAAGCTCCCACGATGCAAATAGAAGTTGTTAACTCATCTTCTAATTCCGATAAGAGAAAAGGACCTTCGAAGATGAACCAAACATATCTTTGACATCTTAGGCTTGGTCACATTAACCTAAGCAGAATTCAATAGGTTGATAGCTGATGGACCTTTGGGTTCGTTAGTGGTGGAGGATCTCCCAACCTGTGAATCTTGCTTGGAGGGTAAGATGACCAAGAGGCCTTTCAAGGCCAAGGGGTATAGATACAAAGATGTGTTGGAATTGGTTCATTCTGATTCGTATGGTCCTATGTCTATCCAGGCAAGAGGTAGTTTTGAATATTTCATCTTTTTCATAGATGATTGTTCAAGATATGGATGCATTTACTTGATGCACCGCAAGTCTGAATGCTTTGACAGGTTCAAAGAATTCAAGGCTGATGTGGAGAACCGTCAAGGTAAAAGTATCAAGACCCTACGATCTGATCGTGGTGGTGAGTACCTCTTGGGAGAGTTTAGGAATTACTTATCGTGAGGTCGATTCAAATTGACCTGCACACAGTAATGGTGTAGCGAAGGAATAGGACTCTTATGGAGATGGTTAGATCGATGATGAGTTATTCGAGCGCGATTCATTCTGGGGTATACCGACAATGTATATTCTTATTCATCTAAATCAATGCCTTCTACCCCCATAGAATTGTGGCGGTGTAAAGACATATTCGACATGGGAGTTGGAGATACGGCCAAGGCGAAGTGTCGGGTAAGTTGGAACCTCGCATGAAGTATATGTTCGCATTGGATATCCCAGGGGAATGAAGGGTGAATTATTTTATAGTCCTAGAGATCAGAGGGTGATCGTTAGCACGAACGTCAGATTTCTAGAGGAAGACTATGTGATAAGCCACAAGCCTAAGAGTAAAATTATTCTGGAGGAGTTAAAGGGGGAAGTCACTTCTTTAGTACCACCGGTACAAAAGGATATACCACATCTCACTGCACCGCGTGTCACAGAGGATACACAGATGATACCTTATCGTAGTGGGAGGGTTGTTAGACAGCCTGATAGATTCATGTTCTTGGAATAATCTTCTGATTTGGTCCCTGGCGAACATGAACCTGATCCCTGGACATATGACGAGGCAATCCAAGATAAAGATGCAGTATCTTAGCAAATGGATGAATTTGAATTGAATCTATGGATTCAATCAGCGAGTAGAACCACCCGATGGTGTAAAAAACCGTTGGATAGTGGGTCTACAAGAGAAAGAGAGGAATAGATAGATGGAGACCTTCAAAGTGAGGACCTTGAAGGGGTATACTCAGAAAGAGGGTATCGATTATGAGGAGACCTTTTCGCCGGTAGCCATGCTTAAATCTATCCGGATTCTCTTATGCATAGCAGCTCATATGGATTATAAGGTGTGGTAGATGGATGTCAAGACAACTTTCCTTAATGGAAGTCTTGAGGAAACCATCTATATGAAGCAACCAGAGGGATTCATTGCTAAAGGCAAAGAGCATCTTGTGTGTAAGCTTAATCGGTCCATTTATGGATTGAAGCAAGCTTCAAGATCTTGGAACATCCGCTTTGATGAGGTAATCCAGTCTTTTGGATTTATTCAAAGTCCGGATGAGTCTTGTGTATACAAGAGATGTGACGGAAACGTAGTGGTATTTCTTGTACTATACGTAGATGACATTTTGGTGGTTGGCAACAACATCGAAGTGTTATTGGACGTAAGGGTATGGTTGTCCAAATAGTTTGATATGAAGGACTTGGGAGAGGTGAGACACATCCTTGGGATCAAGGGATCGCTGGAAAAGGATGTTGTGCTTATCCCAAGCTTCATACATAGACATGATTATGGAGCATTTTATCATGCAAAACTCCAAGAAGGCTTTTCTACCTTTCAGGCATGGAGTTCCTTTATCTAAGGAGATGTGTCCTAGATCATCTGAGGTGATAGAGGAGATGAAGGAGGTTCTTTATGCTTCGGCAGTAGGAACCCTCATGTATGCGATGCGTCAATCATGCGAGATCGGGCTGCATGGTATGCCGTAATATTAGAGTAATCCAGATGTAGATATTGGATCTGTAAAGCATATCACAGTGCTGAAGGACTAGGGATTATATGCTGTTTCGCATCAATTACTCCTTGGGTTACACAGCATGATTCGATCTACCTTAGGATTTTGTGTTTACAAGTTTGGTTTACTTTGGGAGGTGGAGAGCCATTGTGGAGGAGTGTCAAGTAGAAATGCGACTCTACCATGGAAGCTGGTATGTGGCATTTCTGGCGCCAAAGAAGTGTGGTTCAGAACTCTTTGATGGACTTGGATGTGATTCCCTGTTTTAACTATCACAATTTATTGTGATAATAATGGTGCAATGTGAACTCAAGGAACCGAGCTCATAAGGCTAGTAAACACATAGAGCGCAGTACCACCGATACGCAGAAATCGTAAGGAGGTCGTCGCCTAGATTGCATCAGAGATGACTGATAGACCCCTTTCACTAAGGCCCTTCTAGCGAGAGCTTTGATAGGCATGAGGAAGGGGAATCGATGTATGTGACAATGTGATGTGAGATAGTCTTTTAAATAAGTGGGAGATTGTTGGGATGTATACAAAGCCTAGCTCTTTCTATGAACATCTTTATTTTCAAATAAGAATCATATGATCATTGTTTGCATATTTGTTATAAAATTGTCTAATATTTTACTAATATTTACATTGGATAACATGGTATTGAGGCGATCATGTTATCAGAATATAAGTAGAGGCTCACAACCAAGATGGTGTTGACTGAAACCATTGGCATGGTTGTAGTGTAAGTATTGGTTTGTCTTGACCATAGAGTTACACTAGTACACTTAGGTGTATTGAGAAGGACCATAGAGGTGATTCAATTTATTCGCGCATAATGAATCGGAACCTGACTGGATATTATGTTGTAATGCTCTTAATCCCGATATAATAACGGGCACATGTACTTAGTATTTATTTCTTTGATTTACCAAAGGGTGAGATTTAGATGGATTAAATCAATATGCCCGGTAAGTTGGGAAATGATATTATTTACATGGTGTGGCGTTGATTATAGGAGGAAACCGTGTCCTATATATTAGGTTGATGATGCCCCCTTGAGGAGCTCATAAGGTTCATCATGTAAACCCTGCAGGTTGACTTAGTCAACATGATGATAAGTTTGAGTGGTACTACTCGAGGAGTTAGATGTTAATTGATTGATGAGAATCATCAAATCACATTCGATATCTTAAACACGAGAGATAGATATACTGGAGCCCATATATATATATGGGGTTAATTTATGAGGGTTGGATGATGATGATCGATGGAATGTGGAACATTGATGGATCAAGTTTGTGTGGTTCCGATCCATCGGGTGGCCAAGATCCAACTCCTCCTCATGGTCCCTATCGTAGCCTAATATAAACCTCATGGAGCCTAGATCAAATGATGGAAAACAAATCTCTAGAACCGACGGTTGAGATTAAATCCCTAGAACCGACGGTTGAGATTAAATCTCAAGATCCGACGGTTGGGATTAAATCCCTAGAACCGACGGTTGAGATTAAATCCCTATAACCGACGGTTGAGATTAAATCTCTAGATCCGACGGTTGGGATGAAACCCTATATCCGACGGTTGGGATGAAACCCTAGATCCGACGGTTGGGATGAAACCCTAGATCCGACGGTTGGGATGAAACCCTAGATCCGACGGTTGGGATAAAACCCTAGATCCGACGGTTGGGATGAAACCCTATATCCGACGGTTGGGATGAAACCCTAGATCCGACGGTTGGGATGAAACCCTAGATCCGACGGTGGAGATTGAAAGGAGGCCTAAGCCCAACTCTATATAAGGAGGCTTAAGGTGGGCGGCAAGAAAAGAAAGAAAAGAAGTGGGATTTTTTGGAGATTAGGGTTTTGCCTATCAATAGCTTGGGCGGCAAGAAACCCTAAGGAGGAAACCCTAATTAGATTAGGGCTTGGCTCCTTGGTTGGGCGGCTAGGGTTTGGAAGGTAAGGTGGGCGGCAACTATAGGGGAAGTGCTCTTCTTCTTCCTAGGGTGTTGGCCGGCTCCTATCCTTTTTCCTCTACCTTGGGCGGCGCCCAACCTATTCCTATTCTCCTCTTCTTTTCCTCTTGGCCAGCGGCACAAAGGAGCTCGGGATTGTTCCCTTGTTCGGTTCCTTGGTTGTTTCCATCTTGTTCTCTCTATTCTTGGGGCCGGCGGCATCAATCCTTTGTGGATTGGTGGTTGGCTTAAGCAAGAAGGGAAGGAGAGTTCTTCTTTCTTTGGATTGAAGAAGATCTAGGAAGCTTCAAATTGTGGAGGATCTTCGCCCACACGAAGTCTACTAGGAGGTTAGGACATACGATAGAAGATCGAGAGGTATAAAAGTTTTACAAGTTTTATTATTGATCTTTGCATGTTCTTATTAATATGATTGTATGTGTTGATTATACATGTCTACATCCATATGTATTTGTATAATCATGGACTCCGAAGATAAACACAAAAATCAGCGATCCGTCCGTCGTCTCTTCCGCGGCTAACCTGTTGGGATTTCCCGAGCCGCAAAAACCGATTTTTGCATTGCGGAAACCTCGGAAGCCCCGGCCACGGATCCGTGCGAAGTATAAAAATTATAATTACATGTATGTTCTTACAGAAATCCTAGATCTACCTTTGATCTAAGAGGTTAGAACGTTACCCTCGTAGCGACGCCCTTCGCTTATCCCGCTCGTCCAAAAGTTCGCTGGAACTCGAGAGTGTCAAGTGCACACTCCTCTATGGTATCCACACAAGCAATAGGTAGAGAAAACTCAACCTTGAGTGTGCTAGCACTCCTTGGTTGGTTCAGCCAAAGAGAGGGATGGGAGAGGGAGAGCTTGAGAGAAAAAGTTCCAAGGAAGAAGATGAAGTTAAGAGTGTAACTCACCAAATGAATTCACCACCCATAACCCCAAAGTGGCCGGCCACTTAATGGAAGGGGGGTTACATGCATGCATGTAACTCCCATGACCCTTGGTCTCCCTCATGATGTGGCACCAATTGACCAAGTCAATGATGATGTGGAGCATCATCATTGGCCGGCCATGCCAAGTCATCATCATGACATGGCATTTGGTCAAGTCAAACTTGACCTTTCATCTTCCCTCTCAAGTCAAGTCAAACTTGACCTCTAATCTCCCATGGTTGATCAAATCTAACCACTTGACTCAAGTCAATTTAATTTAATGAATCTCTATTCATTTAAATTGATTTGATGAATCAAATCTAAATTAGACTCATTCAACACTTGAATCAACTTGAGTCTAACTCAATTAGTCTAATTTGGATTACTCTTAATCCAATTTGGTTCATCCATGAACCTAATCCTCATGGTTCATCATATGAACCTAATCTCCATCTAATTGCTCTTATGTGTGTGACCTATAGGTTCTTGTAGCGTTGGCAATGTCCCTAAACCGATTTAGGAACATAAGCGAATGGCGGTATCTAGCACATCATTGCTACCCAAGTTACAAGAATGTTGAGCTCCATCACCTTTGTGACTACTAATTGTGACTCTCACAATATGTGACAATGTCCCTCTATCCTTGACATCTAGATTGACCAATCGAGGCATAGACCATGTCATCCTCAATCTAAATCTTGAACTCAGTAGACTCACTCTAATCAAATGAGCTCAATATCTCATATTGACTCATTTGGGCATAACCATGCGCCGTGGTCTCACTCTATCAAGAATATCGATGTCACCCCGTCATATAGGAGGATAGATCCCATCTACATCACTCACATCCCTCGCATAATTTATTACATACCCGATGTCGCCTTTATAGTCCACCCATTTTACGGGTGACGTTTGTGAAACCAAAGTATGCAACTCCTTATGTAGGGAACCATGGTGACTTGAGTCTAAGGACTAATAGTCATACTAATAGCCACATGAGAAAGTATATGACACTCATATAACGATCCATGATACTTTCTCATGGCGGGTCATTCGGTATACATTCTCAATGCATACCCATGTGTCAACTTGATATCTCATATCCATGACTTGTGAGATCAAGTCATCTTGTTGACCTACATGCTAGTCTCTACGCATTAACATTGTCACTGAATGTTAATACTCGACTAGGAATGATTAAGAGTAGTGTTCTCTATATCATCTCATTATCGATTCAACCAATCGATTGATATAGATAAGAACCTACTACTCAAGGACATTATTATATTTAGTTATTTGGCACCAATACAAGTAAATATAATAACCATGCCTTTATAAATAGGAATATGATACAATAAAGTCCATACAACAATCATCACATGATTGGCTCTAGGGCTTTCACTAACAATCTCCCACTAGCACTAGTGCCAATCAGTAGTATCTAATGCCCAATGACCTAGTGTGACCATCATGCTTTTACGTGCCAAAGCCTTGGTCAGGATCTGCGATGTTAGCCTCTGTGGGTACTCTGCAAATCTTCACATCTCCTCTATCGATGATCTCTCGAATGAGATGGAAGCGCCGTAGTATGTGTTTGGTCATTTGGTGTGGCGAGGTTCCTTAGCTGACTGCAATCGCTCCATTGTTGTCACAATAGAGCTCTATAGGATCTGCGATGCTAGGAACCACCCCAAGCTCGATAATGAACTTGCGGATCAAAGCTGCCTCCTTTTTGCCTCGGATCACGATATACTCGGCCTCTGTTGTAGAATCGACAAGCTGTGTCTGCTTGAACTCTTCGACTCACAGCCACCATTCAAGCAAAACACGAACCACATTGCGATCTATAATCATCACAGTGAGTTTGGAAGTGGCATCATTTGTAACCCTTCTGACTAGCTCCTCATCGCCTCCAAATATCAAGAAATATTCTTTAGTCCTTCTCAAGTACTTAGAATATTCTTGGCTACTATCGATGGCGCTCACTGGATCATTGGTATCTACTCGTCATGCTCAAAGCATCTGAGACATCGGGAGTACAGTACATGGCGTACATGATAGATCCTATGGCGGATCGTAAGGGATCTTATCCATGCAGTCTCTCTCCTCTCTAGAAGAGGGACTTTGAGTCTTGAAAGACTCACACCATGTGACATCGTGAGAAGTCCTTTCTTATTCTGCATGGCAAGCAAGTAATCTGTGTCAATGTATGTACTCGACTTAGGCCAAGCAATCTCTTAGATCTATCTCTATAGATCTTGATGCCTAGAATCTGGTGCTTCACTAAGTCCTTCATTGAGAAGCACGTCGAGCCAAGTCTTCACAGGTAGTGAAGGGATGTCATTCCCAATGAGCGATATGTCATCCACATACAATACAAGAAAGACAAGCTGTGTTCCCATTAACCCTCTTGTAGACCACGAGGTTCATCTTCATTCTTGATGAAACCAAAATGTTTGATCGCATCATCGAATCGAAGATTCGGCTCAGAAGCTTGCTTTAGCCCATAAATAGACCTTTGCGGCTTGCATACCTTCGATATCTTTGTGGATCTACAAAACCCTCGGTTGTGTCATGTACACATCCTCGAGTAAGTTTCCATTCGAAATGCGGTTTTGACATCCATCTGCAGATCTCATAATCGTGGTATCTTTGCGATAGCAAGCAAGATCCGAATGGACTTAAACATCGCCCTTTGGAGAAAAGGTTTCATCATAGTCAATACCATGAATTTGCTTGAAACCTTTAGCCAATGTCGGACCCTTATAGGTATCGTAAGTCCATCCATATGTCTTTCTCCTAAAGACCCACTTACACCCAATGGGTTTGACCCTTGGTGGATCGACCAAAGTCCATACTTGGTTGGTGTACATGGATTCCATCTCGGATCTCATGGCCTCTAGCCATTTCTCGAATCTGGGCTCATCACGGCTTCGATGGGAGGTAGGCTCATTCTCAATGAGCATAACGTCATCATGGTCGGACAAGAGAAATGAGTATCTCTCGGTGACGGCGTACCCTATCGGAACTGCGAGAGGTAGGTCTACTTGAGCAGTGGTTGTTCCACAACTCTTTGTGCAACAACCTCATCACCACAACACTTTGTGGTTCTGTTCAACCTCCATCAAGGCCTCGTGCTATGGTCCTTATCTTGAATTTCTTGAGATCGAAGGTACTCCCACTAGTTTTCTAGAAACAAAATCCCTTTCTAGAAAAACCCAGTCTTTTTACACAAACACTTTGTCTTGTTGGGAATGTAAATAATATCCCTTGTATCCTTGGGATATCAACAAAATAGCACCTATCGGATTTGGGTCCCGGTTTATGCGAGACTTGGCGTCGAGCGTAAGCCTCACAACCCCAAATCCTCATAAAAGACATCTTGGGATTTTCCTGTCCATATCGTATATGGTGTCTTTACCACGACCTTGGATGGTACGGTTAAGGGTAAAGGCTGCTGTGTCTAGAGCATATCCCCAAAGGATATAGGAAGATCATGTGACTCATCATAGATCGTACCATATCGATAAGTATGATTCCTCCTTTCGGATACACCATTCCACTGTGGTGTTCCAGGAGGAGTGAGTTGGGATAGAATCCCACACTCAGCTAGATAGTCACGAAACTCATGGCTAAGGTATTCACCACCTCGATCTGATCGAAGTATCTTAATACTCTTGCCAAGCTGGTTTTGTACTTCATTCTTGAATTCTTTGAACTTTTCAAAGGATTTATGTGTCATAAGATACACATAACCATATCTACTGAAGTCATCAGTAAATGTAATGAAGTACCTGTAACCACCTCTAGCAGCAACATTGAAAGGACCACATACATCACTATGTATAAGTCCTAACAAATCTGTTGCTCTTTCGCTATGTCCACTAAAGGGAGTCTTGGTCATCTTGCCTAAAAGGCAAGACTCGCATGTCTCATATGATTCAAAATCAAATGAGTCTAGCAGCCCATCCTTATGGAGCTGATATAAGCGACTCTCATTTATGTGACCTAAGCAACAGTGCCAGAGATAAGTTTGGTTCAACTCATTTGACTTGAACCTCTTGGTACTTATGTTATAGATAGGGCTCTCTAAGTCTAGAAAGTAGAGTCCGTTCATTAGAGGTGCACTACAATAGAACATATCATTTAAATAAAGTGAACAACATTTGTTCTTTATTATAAATGAAAAACCTTTCTTGTCGAACAAGAAACTGAAATGATGTTCTTAGTTAAGCGGCACATAACAACATTCATCTAATTCTAGTACAAGCCCAGAGGCGAGATAGATCATAAGTTCCTCTGACAGCAATGACAACCCTTGCTCCATTGCCTACTCGTAGGTCCACCTGCGCCCTTTGTCGATGCCTGCTATTTCTCATTACGCACATTGGTACAAATGTGAGATGCACATCCAGTATCTAATACCCATGATGAAGAAATAGATAGATTGACTTCTATAACATTTATACAGTAGAAGTCTCACTTCTCTTCTTCTTAAGATCTTCAGTATGCCTTGCGATTACACTTCCAGTGTCTGCTTCCTTGCGATGGAAGCAAGCCCCTTCCTTGGCTACCCCTCCTTTGGGTTTAAGTTCTTTGCCTTTGCCCTTGGCTTGGGACTTTCCCTTACCTTTAGGCTTGCCCTTGCCTTTCTTCTTACGCACCATCAAAATGGTGTCATTTACCCTTCTTAAGGTTAAGCTCGTGATTCTCAACATCTTTGAGCATTTGAGAATGGCTTATCAATTTCATTCATGTTATAATTCATGACAAATTGATTGAAGGCTTGTGGCAAAGATTGCAAGATTAGGTCGATGGCGACTCTTGGCCAAGTGGGAATCCCGGCCTTTGTAGGTTTTCTCGTACGATCATCTTGAGTACATATGTACCTACGGAGTCCTTCTTGCATTTTGGACCCAAATAATGCCTTAGAGACTTCATATCTCATGCCTAGCTTGTCCTTGATATAGTTGGCGAAGATGTCCAACCATATCATAAGCATTCATGAACTCGTGTTACGAAGCTCGAGTTCATGGTCATGAGCATTAGACATGACACATCTAATGCATCATCTTGATGCTTCTTGTAAGCATCTTTGTCGGCTCGCAGGCATTGGCGAGGTGCCTCGGAATGGGCTGCTCGGGGCGTACAACTTCCTTTCTTAGGTGAGAACAATTCTCAAGTTCTGTGCGATCCGGAAATTTGCTCCATTGAGCTTGTCCTTCTCGAGGGCGGATCGCAGAGAGAGAGTGTTCGTGTTTGTCGACATAGTTATCTACAACATACAATGCAGAATTAATATCATGTTCCTTTTATCATTTAATTAGGCCTTTAATCAAATGATGCTCCCCTTTGAATTATAGGAATTTTGTAGAATCGAGTTATGGATGTGGTCAAACCATATTATTAGATTCATACAAACTAGCTATAATTCTTGCGGGAACAAGATCCACATCATACTAAGCCTTGAGTTAGCTTTGGCTAAATCGCCCAAGACTTAATCGATCGGTGGGTAACACATTACCGATTACATCTCTATGCAACTCTTGTTTATAGGATTAAGACCCACATTTACAAAAGACCTTGAGTTAGCTTTGGCTAAATCGCCCAAGATTTAGTGTAAATGCGATCTTAACCTATCTTTCCAACGATTGGAATATGCCTATAGTTCTACTCGATCCAATTGAGTTAACTAGTTTTGCTCAATCTAATTGAGCTGACTCTAACCCGAGTCGTGATAGGCGGGACCAAGATTGTCCCTCCGCACCCTACCAAGATAATATGTGTTGCTATGCTTTGGCAGATTCAACAACGACAAATGATCGAGGTAGTGATGGGTATCAAGGCTCATTAGGCATTTTGAGTTGATTTGATTATGATCTAATCTAATCGTAATGTGTATCTTATACGCATTTAGGCCTTTATTATCCTATATTAGCATGCATCATATACATACATTAATTATTCTAGCATGCATCATATACATACAAGAAAATTAACCTAGCATGCATCATATACATACAAACATTTTTCTACTAGCATGCATCACATACATACAAGCAAAAAAAATCAATTAATTATATATATATATATATATATATATATATATATCAACATATATATATATAATTAAATGTGATATAGTCATGGCCCTACTACGATCTTCTCAAGCCACTGTGAAGATCGGATGATCAACCTAAGGCTAGCGGCTTCTCAGCGCTTCCTTTGGCCGCCGTGTCGTCGTCACCCTTCTAAATAAGCTCGTCTTCAAGTGGACTTTCCACACGCTCCATTTTTGTACATTACAAATATGAAACTCGAGTTACATTCGAGTCTAAAACTATTTACAACTAGAATATTAAAAGAAGAGGTGCGGCAGCATGAAACACTTTACAACGCCTGACCACAAAGCACATGGTAGTATTATGAATTACAACACACATAATCCAATCCAATTGGGTTATTGGGCCATGACAATCACAGAATTATACATAATTCTAAATTATGTATTTTTTACAGAAAATTTCTATAATTTTTCCTAATTTATTTTGAATTTATGAGTCACCTCCGTAAGCGGTCCGCTAAGCGGTTTAAAGTAGTGATCGCGGGACATGGCCCCTTTAGGGATAGGGGCAGCGCCCTACTCGCAAAATAAACTTCGCGAGTGTCCCTACAATGATCTTACAGCAACTTAAGTCGCTGTCCCAAAAACCTAAAGCGAGAACTCGCCGATTCGGAGAGTTTTTCTCGATGGTTGAAGCCTACGAGTGTCCCAACACTCGTTGCTTCGACTCTACGAGAAAAATACCCAAAAATTCTATAAAATAAGAAAATTTACAGAAACATATAAATCTGTAATTTTTATATCTAATATAAAAACTACAAAATGAAACACATACATGCTTAGCGTGGCTCACGATACCCTTTGTTGGGTTTTCAGAGCCGCATGAACCGCTTTGCGTTGCGGAAACCTCGGAAGCCCGACCACGGATCCGTCTAGTATAAAATTATAATTACATGTATGTGCTTACAGAAATCCTAGATCTACCTTAGATCTAAGAGGTTAGACTTTACCCTCCTTGCGACGCCCTTCGCTTATCCCGCTCGTCCAAAGTTCAGGAACTCAGAGTGTCAAGTGCACACTCCTCTATGGTATCCACACAAGCAATAGGTGGAGAAAACTCAACCTTGAGTGTGCTAGCACTCCTTGGTTGGTTCGGCCAAAGAGAGGATGGGAGAGGAGAGCTTGAGAGAAAAAGTTCCAAGGAAGAAGATGAAGTTAAGAGTGTAACTCACCAAATGAATTCACCACCCATAACCCCAAAGTGGCCGACCACTTCATGGAAGGGGGGTTACATGCATGCATGTAACTCCCATGACCCTTGGTCTCCCTCATGATGTGGCACCAATTGACCAAGTCAATGATGATGTGGAGCATCATCCTTGGCCGGCCATGCCAAGTCATCATCATGACATGGCATTTGGTCAAGTCAAACTTGACCTTTCATCTTCCCTCTCAAGTCAAGTCAAACTTGACCTCTAATCTCCCATGGTTGATCAAATCTAACCACTTGACTCAAGTCAATTTAATTTAATGAATCTCTATTCATTTAATTTAAATTGATTTGATGAATCAAATATAAATTAGACTCATTCAACACTTGAATCAACTTGAGTCTAACTCAATTAGTCTAATTTGGATTACTCTTAATCCAATTTGGTTCATCCCATGAACCTAATCCTCATGGTTCATCATATGAACCTAATCTCCATCTAATTGCTCTTATGTGTGTGACCCTATAGGTTCTTGTAACGTTGGCAATGTCCCTAAACCGATTTAGGAATATAAGCAATGAGCGGTATCTAGCAACACATCATTGCTACCCAAGTTACAAGAATGTTGAGCTCCAACATCACCTTTGTGACTACTAATTGTGACTCTCACAATATGTGACAATGTCCCTCTATCCTTGACATCTAGATTGACCAATCGAGGCATAGACCGTGTCATCCTCGGTACAATCTAAATCTTGAACTCCAAGTAGACTCACTCTAATCAAATGAGCTCAATATCTCATATTGACTCATTTGGGCATGGCCATGCACTTCGTGGTCTCACTCTATCAAGAATATCGATGTCACCTCCGTCATATAGGAGGGATAGATCCCATCTACATCACTCACATCCCTCCGCATAATTTGTTACATACCCAGTAATCGCCTTTATAGTCCACCCATTTACGGGTGACGTTTGACGAAGCCAAAGTATGCAACTCATTATGTAGGGAACCATGGTGACTTCAGGTCTAAGGACTAATAGTCATACTAATAGCCACATGAGAAAGTATATGACACTCATATAACGATCCATGATACTTTCTCATGGCGGGTCATTCAGTTTACATTCTCCAATGCATACCCATGTGTCAACTTGATATCTCATATCCATGACTTGTGAGATCAAGTCATCTTGTTGACCTACATGCTAGTCTCTACGCATTAACATTGTCCCTGAATGTTAATACTCGACTAGGAATGATTAAGAGTAGTGTTCTCTATATCATCTCATTATCGATTCAACCAATCGATTGATATAGATAAGAACCTACTACTCAAGGACATTATTATATTTAGTTATTTGGCACCAATACAAGTAAATATAATAACCATGCCTTTATAAATAGGAATATGATACAATAAAGTCCATACAACAATCATCATATGATTGGCTCTAGGGCTTTCACTAACATAACCGACTAGAAGAGTTGATTGCTTGAACAACAAGTTTGTTCAAGCGATCGCTCGAGTCGTTGGCACGACGACGAATTGGTTGTGCTTAGGAAACTCATCCCATCCGGATTAGTTTTCATTAGTGAAAATTTTAATCCGGGGACATGGGAGCCAATGAGCCTCCGAGCACGATTTCCAACAAAAACAACTTAATAACTACTAAATCCACGTCATATATATGACGGCTTATCTCGCAGTTCTTTAACTGCCGTAAGCTTAGGATACGTCTTATTCTATAACATCGGAATCGCTCAGATCTCCGAAATGATGCATCCATGTACACCACCCTTCCATCCACACCAGAATGATTAATCAACACTGGCGTAAAAGTCAACCATTGTCTGAGCCCTGAAACTAGTTTCACAAGCTTCAAACCAAATAAATTCCATCACCTTCCTGGTTCAACTAGTCAGCGATGTAGTATCGCTAGAGCATCCTATCCATATCTATGGTACTGATCAAATCAATACCAGAAAAAAAACACCATCTATGGTGGCCGAGTGTGCAACTCCAACTACCACCACTGATCCAATCGTGTCCAGAATACACGACTTCCCAAATCCCTGGACAACTAAGTCGTCAATAAGTCTAATAAGATAATCAAAAGCTCAAACAATTCATACCAAGTATGAAATTGTCATCGCTGCACACCTGCATTCTCTTTACTCTAGGTTAATGATATACCAAACATCACAACAACAATGACAATTATATGACACCATGTCACTACAATGTCAACACACCAGTCATAAATCAATCCTAGAGTATACACAAGTGTCCCATAGCTGATCTAATTAGATCCTCTATCCACAATGAAGGATATTCATTTCCTTCCACAACTACCGCATTCTATCATCGACAATCGATACCTAATCTCAAAGGTCCATCTCTCTTTTAACAAAGAGTTCCGGATCTTCTCTAAAAGAAATATTGGGATAGTGAAATATCCCATCCAACACCTCCTATAATAAGGTAAAACGATCTTTCATCGTCTTGATCAGTGTAGGTATACACGCCTTATCTATAACCAAATCACCACTAGTAGGGACTGATATTCTCTGAGGGTTTACTCATTGTCCTCCTAATGGGTGGCTAGCGGGCCTAACCCTAGCCTCCTAATTCAACATCAGTCGACACCTCTAAAGAGTCCATACTTCTGAAATCATCGTTAGGTTCCGCAAGGTCAATACGTCATCGACCTTGTCCCCGACCATGAGTAGGGACAATTTCACTAAGTCAATACTTTCCCTATAGCTCAGAGATATCCTTCAGCTTGCTTGGTCCCAAATCACGAGAACTCCCAAAAATCTAAGGAAAATAAAATCCTCGAAACACAAAACCCACAAACCAAAACCGCAAACCAATAAAATTGTCACTTCCTGGGGGCATATCCGTCATCCAAATGATAGAGGAGCCCCTTAGTGACAATATTCTGAAATACAAGGACCAAATCTGGTAAAAACCTCAAAATAATATTAGAAATACAAGTATTTTATTAACCACATGCATGCACGACTAAACATATATCAATTAAAGTAAAATAGTTTTGTGACACCAAATCAAATTGCGACCAAAAATCCAAAGTGCATAAATAAAATGCAATACCGATAAAGTAGATCAAGTAGCATCTCGACGATGCAGTGAGACAAGCACGGCAAGGAACTCTCTGAGCGACACGAAGGTAGGTCAATAAGACACGTCCTCCATCAGCTAACCTAGAGGATAAGTGAGGAGGGGTGAGTACAACTACTCTGTGGATATATTGACAACAGTACATAATCATAATGCACATAATGGAAGTCACAGGGAATAAGCTAGAGTAACCCAACCCTCAGAGTACCAATATCAGTCTGCAACTATCCTGATTAGTAGTATAACAAATATACCCGTAAAACCCAACCACTGCAACAAGCAGTGCACATTCGGATACCACGACAAAGCCTCGTGGCTCTCGCACAAAAAGGGATCTGTCTATGATCTACCGCGAACGATACTCATGGGTCGACAATCAATACGCTAAGCACTATCTACACACAACTACATGCTACCCCGAATGAAACTCGTGGGTAGACAGGCAGTAGAAAGACTCGGTGTATGCAGCAACGACATGCTACCACGAATGGGTCTCATGGGCAGACCGTGTATATAGATATCTAGTTATTGACTGCTCACAACCGCATGCTACCTCTAACGGGTTGCGGGGGAAGTCGATTATCCTAGGTTGTTAAGCCTAGGGTTATCCAATACATCCAGCATAAAACGACTATCAAAATCGATAAAGATCATCGATCTACAATTAAACCTATTGAGGCAGTCAAGCGAGGGTTTCAACACCTCAAATACAAAATGTTTACCAAAGCCAGTAAAGATCATCGACTTATAAATAAATAAGTCGAGATGGTTAATTCTAGAGTTCCAACCCTTCTAACATGAACGGTTATCAGGGTCGATAAAAATCATAAGTCCTCTAATAATCACGTCGAGATGATTAATCATAAAGTTTCGTCCCAACTAACAGGAAACGCCTATCAAGGCCAATAAGGACAACAAATCTACTAACAAGTCCGACAAGAGGGTTAAGCCTAAATTATACCATTCTACTAGTTCAATCATGCATGCTATAACATGCTACCATGAACAGATCTTGTGGGTACTTAACATGTAAAGTAGCTATCTAGCTACAGACGTCATACGAATCCGATTATCACCAACTCCGAACGAATAACGCAAGAATATAACCTTACAGTAGGTCATCTCAACCATGATTGGGAGGCATGATTGACCACATGTATACCAAGCACCTATAGGGAAACCCTACTGTAAATTTTTTCTCAACCACGAATGGGTGATAAAGTTGGCAGCCGATAGATATGCACAATGTTATATACCCTCGAAGGATTTATCGCATCCTAATCATATGAACTCTACTGGTCCGATCACCATATCACTGAAATAGTAAATGGATAAACATATACCAATATGCACATCCGGGTTATTACGCCTAGGGTTCCAACACCTAGGGTTTCACTAATGTTATTTCATTCCTGAGATCCGCTTCTACAGAATAACCTTATCTAAGTTATTCTATCTCTACTAGTCTCAATCATGGTATCCACCACAAAAACTCATAACCATAAAAACATATAACACGCTGTCTAATAAACGACAGCATAGTCATAATAACGGGAATCAATGGCTGAAATTAATTAGGGTATAACTAAAGGGTCAAGCCAGAACAAGGTCAAGGCAATACAAAATAAAGCATCAGATGCCTATACATACCCTAAATTACGTAAGCAATGTAATCATGTCGTCATGCACTAGGATCTAGAGAGTTCAAGACCCTATATGTATACCTTCTACGAATTTATCCATCTTAGTCATATTATTCAACTAGTCCAATCCTAATACTAGTCCAAAAAGTAAGAGGCAAACATCTACCAATAATATCTAATCATTTATATCACAATGATAACTAGCTACGTATAGCAGTAATAGCAATTAATAACCATATGCTAACGATAAACTAGCAACCCAAAGATCTAACAGTCTAACAGATATAAGGTTAAAACAAGACTAAACAAAACATGATACCACCGCATAACTAATATAACTAATACAAATATGCACTAAATCTAGAAAATTTTCTAGAATTAATTTACCTGTTAGCCGTCTGGAGATGTCCTGTCGCCGCCAAATCCCCAAATTGACCTTGTCAATAATACCTCGAATTTCCGAAACATAAAAATCGTCGGAAATCCGTACAACTCCAAAAATACCCCAGTTAACCTGCCAAATGAGGCAAACTCTCCGAAAACCCAAAGACCCTAAGGAACTTGGAACCTACGCTCTGATACCAAATAAATTGTCACGCCCCGAGGGAGTCTCCGCCAGACGAAAATCCGGCAGCATCTCCCTTGTACGGGTGACAATACCAATTTTCATACAAGGCCTACACGACCACTATACATCGGTCAACACGACCGGAATCCAAACAACCCACGCAGATAATAAAATATGCCTCAGGCCATCAATCAAAGTAAATAAGTAAAATCTATCACAACTAGACTTACCCCTTTTGCCATTTGGGCAGGAATACTCATCCAAATCCAATCCAAAATAAAACTCCGAACCAAGGTCCATAAAGACCATAACAAAAATCTCCAAACCTCTACAAGTGCATAACCAAAATAAACACAAGTCCTACACACTTCATCTAGTTAAAAACCAAAATCATAAGACCAATAAAACCTATCCATTTCGACAAGGGGGGATTGGCAGCTGGACTCTCCTGGTAGTCTCAACCTGAAACAGATGTAAAGCAACGGGGTAAGTTCAAAGAACTTAGCGGATAATAGTCGATATGCATAGCAAGATATTGCTAACAATAAGAATCACGCCAGTACAGTCTCATATAAATAGGGTAAGCAAGAAAGAAATGCAAAAGGACTATACTCACCTGAATCTCCTACCCTGATATAGGAGCATGTGCCTTACTATAAGAGATAAAGTCATCACCATATACAAATATGAATCCGGTATGCATGACAATCATATGCAACATCCAAGGCAGCAATCAAAATGCATCAAACACAATACAAATGCTATCCATGCAAAGTGCATGCCGTGCAAATGACATGGTCACCCCTGATGCCAGTCAGCCGCCTCACACGCGATGGTGAAGCCGAGTGGGTAGGGCTATGACAACTGTGCACTCTGCCATCACTGCTCTTGAGTGACCGAGTGGATAGGATGCTGTCGGAGTACACCTATTCTCCTGCCCCAAACAGAGTGGGGGAGCTAAGCTCTCATCTCCCGGTGTCAAAGACCAGAGGAGGGATGTCACGCCCCGAGGGAGTCCCCGCCAGACGAAAATTCGATAGCATCTCCCTTGTATGGGTGACAATACCAATTTTCATACAAGGCCAACACGACCACTATACATCGATCAACACGACCGGAATCCAAACAACCCACGCAGATAATAATTTGGCCTCAGGCCATCAATCAAAGTAAATAAATAAAATCTATCACCTCTTAACTTACCCCTTCTGCTATCTGGGCAGGAATACTCAACCAAAACTAATCGAAATAAAGGTCCATGAAGACACCACAAATATCTCCAAACCTCCACAAGTACATAACCAAAACATTACACAAATCCTACACACTTCATCTAGTTAAAAACAAAAAAAGAAACCATAAGACCAATAAAACCTATCCATTTCGACGAGGGGGGATTGGCAGCTGGACTCTCCTGGCAGTTTCAACCTGAAACAGATGTAAAGGAATGGGGTAAGTTCAAAGAACTTAGCGGATAAAGGTCAATATGCATAGAAAGCAATATCTAACAATAATGGTCATGTCAGTACAGTATCCTGATCAATAATATCAACAATGCAAGGAAAGTTACGGAAAGACTGTACATACCTGAATCTCCTACCCTGATATAGGAGCATGTGCCATACTATAAGAGATAAAGTCATCACCATATACAAATATGAATCCTGTATGCATGGCAATCATATGCAACATCCAAGGCAGCAATAAAAATGCAGTAAACACAATACAAATGCGATCCATGCAAATTGCATGCGGTGCAAATGACATGGTCACCCTTGACGCCAGTCAGCCGCCTCACACGCGATGGTGAAGCCGAGTGGGTAGGGCTATGACAACTGTACACTCTGCCATCACTACTCCTGAGTGACCGAGTGGACAGGATGCTGTCGGAGTACACCCATCCTTCTGCCCCAAATAGAGTGGGGGAGCTAAGCTCTCATCTCCCGGTGTCATAGACCAGAGTAGGGATCCCTGTCCGCTACCACGCTGCCTCATCGCTACCCATGAGCGGACCAGCGGAGCCTGACAGAGCAACTGCACACACCCTCTTGATGTACTACTAACCCATGAGTGACAGTGTGTGCAGGTCATGTAACTGGCTGCGGGCTCAACTATAAAGGAACCCCGTCCAGCCAGCATGCAATCATGCAAGATGGTGCATGACACTAAAGCATGTAATACCAACTAACATACGTATCCGAATAATATGCACAATAAAAAGGTACATATACATGATCCAAGTAAAACAGGGAAAGTATAACTATAAACTGATCAAATGCATGTATCAAATAGGCAAAATAACATGCAAGGCAGATAAACATGAAAACTATTGCAAGCTATAACTATCTAGCTTATCAACATGACTATATCAAAAAGACAAGTCAAAATACCCGCCTGCTATGAAACTCATGATAATTATCTTCACGCTCGTGAACCTGTCTCGTGACTGAAACCTGCATATAACATAATCACTTACGATTAAATTCAAGCATACAACAACTTACTATTTAAAGTCTACTTTGATCCCGTATTCACATCTTTTGATCGAACACGACTAGAAACTCCGATCACCACTCTTCGAAACCCCTTCATGGATTCATTCACATCATAATTAGAGCCTCACCCCCCACAACCTGCTACCATCAATTCACACATCCATATACAAAGATTTGGCCCACAACTCAACCCATAGCTCGACAAAACCTCCTCACTCATACACAACCGAACCAAATCTCCAACACCAGTCGCACATCACCCACAATTCCTCACAGCCACTCCACCGAAGGGAAAACCAACCTGAATCAACCAATCCAATATGCTCACAGCTCCATCACGAGCATGAACAGAACATCACCAGTAAAACTCCAAATAGGAACATCACAACCGACATAAACAACCAAACCCCCAACTCACAGCCCACTCCACAGATCAAACATCCAATCGTAGATAACAAGAGTTAACCACATCATGGAAAAGAAGAAGAAGATCGAGCTTACCAATGGTCGGAACCTCACCGGCAGCAATCGGCCGGAGACGACTTACCCTCCTATCGGAATCTCCCGATCGCAACCTGATCGCTGTAATGAAACGGAGATAGGAGCTGAAACCTACTGAACCGAAGCATAAACAGAACCACGATAAGGGAAAATCAGCAATACCAGAGATTTACTCAGCTGCGACGTCAATGGCATCGTTTCGAGCTCCTCTCGTCGCCGACAGCAGCTCCCTAGCATCGTCTCAGCTTTTGCCCTGATCCGCGATCGCCGCCTAGATGTGGCAGCTTGCTCTCCCTCCTCCTAGTCCGCCTGTCTTGAGCCGATCCAAATCCAACCGAGCAGCTTCCCCCCCCTCGCGGCAGAGACGAAGAGGGTCGGAGACGCGAGGAAGAGGGAGTCACGAGGGAGAAGCTGATCGCGCGGAGGGGTTGGCAGCGGGACCGCCATGGGAGGAGGCGGTGATCCCGTGGCCGAGTCGGCGTCGTGATGGGCGGCAGCGCAGCGTCGCCGAGGCGACGGTGCTCGGCGGTGGCGATGTGAGGTAGTAGGGCTCGGGCGCGAGGAAGAAGGGCTCGGGCTCGGGCAGCGACATCGAGGGGTTTAACCGCCGCCGTCTGTTGCGAGGAGACAAGGGTGAGAGGAGGAAGAGGGACGGCGTTGGGTCGGGGTGAGGAAATTGCGAGAAAAGGAAGAAATTGAGCGCGACTGTGAAAACCTCGGGAGAAATTGGAAAAACCTAGATCTATAACCTATGTTAATTATTCCTATTAACTCATCAAACATGCCCTTTAAAAAGCCTGTCTTTCTTATCCCCGTAATACCATTGTACAATCCCCGTATAAATCCAGAAAAATTCTGGAAAAATTTCTAAAATTCTCCAAAAATCCCAAAATAATTCCTAGAATTATTTTTCCTAAATTTTTGGCCATTAAATTTAATATTTTAAATTTTTTGTATTTAACATTCTCCCCCACTAATAAAAATTTGGTCCCCAAATTTCCTACTCATATGTATAACGAGTAAGAAATACCACAAGTACTGAAAACATATCTCATGTACCATAAGTAAACAGGTGGGGGTATTGAGCTCTGATCTTTTCCTCAAGCTCCCAAGTAGCCTCCTTATCGGTGTGGTGACTCCACTCGACCTTGACAAGTCGCACAATCTCATTCCGCAACTGTCGTTCCTTGTAATCCAAAATCCGTACCGGACCTCTGCGTAAGTAGCATCAGGTTGAATGGAACCTGACACATCTGATAGAATATGTGTAGAGTCTGGCACATACTTCCTCAGCATGGATACATGAAACACATCATGGATACCAGCCAAAGACGGTGGTAGCCCTAGACGGTAAGCGACTGCTCCGATCCTCTCCAAAATCTCGAAAGGCCCAATGTACCTTGGATCTAACTTACCACGGAGGTCAAATCTCTTCACCCCTTTCGTGGGTGAGACTCGCAGGAATACCTGGTCACCAATAGAGAACTCCCGAGGTTTCCGTCTCCGATCTGCATAACTCTTCTGACGATCCTGCGCCTTTGCCATCCTACGTCTGATAGTGCAGACCAACTCTGGCTCATGCTGAGCTCTCTGGGGTCCTAACAACTGAGCCTCCCCAACCTCCTCCCAGAGGGTGGGTATCCGACTCTGTCTACCATACCAGACTTCAAACAGTGCCATTTGTATATCCGAATGATGGCTGTTGTTGTAGGCAAATTCCACTAACGGCAAGTGGTCCTCCCAGTTGCCCCCGAAAACCATAACACAGGACCTCGGCAAATCCTCTAGAGCCTAAATGGTCCGCTCAGACTGTCCAACTGTCTGCGGATGGAATGCAGTACTAAAACAAAGCTGTGTGCCCAAGGCCTGCTGCAAACTCCGCCAGAATTGAGACGTGAACCGGGGATCTCTATCTGATATAATACTCAAAGGAACATCATGCAATCTGACGATCTCCCAATAATAAAACTCTGCCAAACGATCCAGAGATTCAGTCTTCCGAATCGCTAAGAAATGCACAAATTTGGTTAGTCGGTCAACGACTTCCCAAATCGCGTCATGGCCTTGATGTGTCCTAGGCAACTCACTACAAAATCTATAATAATACGCTTCCACTTCCATTCTGGAATCTGAATTTCCTGAAGCATTTGTTCCTTAAACTAATGTAACTCCGGAAACCATTATCCTCCCCGGAGTCAGAGACGGTAGTCCATCTACCATCCAAAATTCCACTCCACCACACACTCTGTAAGTGCATGGGAGGCTATTGCGACCAAACTTCCTTATTACAACCGTTAGTGTTCCAGCTACTCTATAGTAGCTATCCAGTAGCTAGCCAAAACTCCATGAGCATTTCTGCTCCTCATCTATTCAAAACAACATAATTACTGCGAAGTCCACGTCATATATATGACGGCTTATCTCGCAGTCCTGTAATTGCCGTAAGCTTAGGATACGTCTTATTCAACAGCATCGGAATCGCTCCGATCCCCGAAATGATGCATCAATATACACCAAAATAATTACTCAACACTGGCGTAAAAGTCAACCATCGTCTGAGCTCTGAAACTAGTTTCACAAGTTGCAGACCAAATAAATTCCATCACCTTCCTAATCCAACCAGTCAGCGATGTAGTACCGCTAAAGTATCCTATCCATATCTATGGAAATAATCCAATCCATACCAGGAAACCACCATCTATGATGGTCGAGTGCGCAACTCCAACTAACACCATCAACAGTGGCCAAGTTACGCAACTCCAATGACCACAATTGATCCAATCGTGTCCATAATACACGACTTCCTAGATCCCTGGATGACTAAGTCGTCAATAAGTCTAATAAGATAATCACAAGCTCATACAATTTATACCAAGTATGAAATTGTCGTCGCTATACAACTGCATTCTCTTTACTCTAGGCTGATGATATAACAATCATCCCAATGACAATGATAAATGTATGACACCGTGTCACTACAATATCAACCCACTAGCCATAGATCAATCCTAGCATATACACAAGTATCCCATAATTGATCTAAATATATCATCTTTCCACAATGAAGGATATTCATTTCCTTCTACAACTACCATATTCTATCATCGATAATCGATGCATAACCTTAAAGGTCCATCTCTCCTTTAACAAAGAGTTCTGGATCTTTTCTGAAAGAAATACTGGGACAGATAAATATTCCATCCAACACCTCCTATAATAAGGTAAAACGATCTTTCATCGTCTTGACCAGTGTAGGTATACACGTATTATCCATAACCAAATCACTAATAATAGGGACTGATATTATCTGAGGGTTTACTCCTTGTCCTTCAAATTGTTGGCTAGCAGGCCAAATCCCTAGCTTCCTAATTCGACATCAGTCGACACCTCTAAAGAATCCATACTTCTGAAATCATCGTTAGGTTCCGCAAGGTCAATACGTCATCGACCTCATCCCCAACCATGAGTAGGGGAAATTTCACTATGTCTATACTTTTCCTAACTACTAAAGTACAGTAACTTTTCATATAGCTCAGAGATATCCTTCAGCTTGCCTAGTCCCAAAACACGAGAACTCCCAAAAATCCAAGGAAAAGAAAATCCTCGAAACACAAAACCCTCAAACCGAAACCACAAACCAATAAAATTGTCACGTCCTGGGGGCATATCCATCATCCAAATGATGGAGAAGCCCCTTAGTGACAATATCCAGAAATACCTGGACCAGATCTGGTAAAAACCTCGAAATAATTATAGAAATACCAGTATTTTATTAACTGCATGCATGCATGACTAAACATATATCAATTAAAGTAAAATAGTTTTGTGACACCAAATCAAACAGCGACAAAATTCAAAGTGCATAACAAAATTCAATACCGATAAAGTAAATAAAGTGGCATCCCGACGATGCAGGGAGATAAGCACGACAAGGAACTCTCTGAGCGACACAAAGGTAGGTCAACAGGACACGTCCTCCATCAGTTAATCTAAAGGATAAGTGAGGAGGGAGTAAGTACAACCACTCAGTGGATGTATAGACAATAGTGCATAATCATAATGCACAAAATGGAAGTCACAGGGAACAAGCTAGAGTAACCCAACCCTCAGAGTACTAATATCAGTTTACTACTAACCTGGTCGGTGGTATAACAAATATACCCGCAACATACACAACCACTGCAACAAGCAGTGCACATCCGGATACCACGTCAATGCCTCGTGGCTCTCGCACACAAAGGGAACTGTCTATGAGCTACCGCGAACAGTACTCATGGGTCGACAATCAATATGCTAAGCACTGTCTACGCGCAACTACATGCTACCACAAATGAAACTCATGGGTAGACAGGCAATAGAAAGACTCAGTGTCTGCGGCAACGACATGCTACCACGAATGGGTCTCATGGGCAGATCGTGTATATAGATATCTAATTATTGACTGCTCACAATCACATGCTACCTCTAATGGGTTGCGGGGGCAGTCGATTATTCTAAGTTGTTAAGCCTAGGGTTATCCAATACATCCCGTATAGAACGTCTATTAACGTCCACAAAGATCATCGATCTATAATTAAGCCCATTGAGGCGGTCAAGTGAGGGTTTCAACACCTCTAATACCAAATGTTTACCAAAGTCGGAAAAGATCATCGACTTATAAATAAATAAGTCGAGATGGTTAATTCTAGGGTTCCAACCCTTCCAACATACTCGGTTATCAAGGTCGATAAAAATCATAAGTCCCCTAATAATCACGTCGAGACGATTAATCATAGGGTTTCGTCCCAACTAACAGGAAACGTCTATCAAGGCCAATAAAGGCAACCCCTCTACTAACAAGCACGGCAAGAGGGTAAGCCTAAATTATATCATCCTACCAGTTCAATCATGCATGCTGTAACATGCTACCACGAACATATCTCGTGGGTATTTAAGATGTAAAGTAGCTATCTTGCTACAGACATCATACGAATCCGATTATCACCAACTCTGAATGAATAACGCAAAAGTATAACCTTACAGTAGATTATCTCCACCATGTATGGGAGACATATTCAACCACAGATATACAAAGCAACCATAGGGAGTCTCTACTGCAGACTCTCTCTCAACCAAAAATGGGAGATATAGTAAGGATTAATCACATCCTAACCATACAAACTCTACTAGTCCGATCACCATATCACTAAAACAGTAAATGGACAAACATATCTCATTAAGCACATCTGGGTTATTACGCCTAGGGTTCCCACACCTAGGGTTCTACTAATGTTATTTCATTCCTGAGATCCGCTCCTATAGAATAACCTCATCTAAGTTATTCTATCTCTACTAGTCTTAATTATGGTATCAACCGCAAAACACATAACCATATAATCACATAATACGCTGTCTAATAAACGACAGCATAGTCCTACTAATGGCAATCAAT
Organism: Wurfbainia villosa; assembly: GCA_025175895.1. Taxonomy (NCBI): domain Eukaryota; kingdom Viridiplantae; phylum Streptophyta; class Magnoliopsida; order Zingiberales; family Zingiberaceae; genus Wurfbainia; species Wurfbainia villosa. The sequence continues at coordinate 113,936,017 of CM045991.1, forward strand.
GGCTGAAATTTATTAGGGTATAACTAAAGGGTCATGCCAGAACAAAGTCAAGGCAATACTAAATAAAGCATCAGATGCCTATATATACCATAAACTATGTAAGCAATGTAATCATGCCCTCATGCACTAGGATCTAGAGAATCAAAGAACCTATATGTGTATTTTCTACGAATTTATCCATCTTAGTCATATTATTCATCTAGTCTAATCCCAATTCTATAGCCCAAAAAGTAAGAGGTAAACCTCTACCAATAATATCTAAGCACCATGATAACTAGCTACGTATAGCAGTGATAGCAATTAATAACCATATACTAACGATAAACCATCAACCTAAAAATCTAACAGTCTAACAGATATAAGGTTAAAACAAAACTAGACCAAACATGATATCACCGCATAACCAAATATAACCAATATAAATATGCACTAAATCTAGAAAATTTTCTAGAACTTATTTACCTGTTAACCGTCTGGAGATGTCCTGTTGCCGCTAAATCCCCCATATTGACCTCGTCAATAATACCTCGAATTTCTGAAACATAAAAATCGTCGAAAATCCGTACCAATCCGAAAATACCCTTGTTAACCTGCCAAACGTGGCAAACTCCGAAAAACCCAAAGACCCTAAGGAACTCGGAAACCTACGCTGTGATACCAAATAATTTGTCACGCCCTGAGGGAGTCCCCGCCAGATGAAAATCCGACAGCATCTCCCCTGTACGGGTGACAATACCAATTTTCATACAAGGCCTACATGACCACTCTACATCGGTCAACACGACCGGAATCCAAACAACCCACGCAGATAATAATTTGGCCTCAGGCCATCAATCAAAGTAAATAAATAAAATCTATCACCTCTTAACTTACCCTTTCTGCCATCTGGGCAGGAATACTCAACCAAAACTAATCGAAATAAAATCCAAATAAAGGTCCATGAGGACACCACAAATATCTCCAAACCTCCACAAGTACATAACCAAAACATTACACAAATCCTACACACTTCATCTAGTTAAAAACAAAAAAAAACCATAAGACCAATAAAACCTATCCATTTCGACGAGGGGGGATTGGCAGCTGGACTCTCCTGACAGTTTCAACCTGAAACAGATGTAAAGGAATGGGGTAAGTTCAAAGAACTTAGCGGATAAAGGTCAATATGCATAGAAAGCTATATCTAACAATAATGGTCATGTCAGTACAGTCTCCTGATCAATAATATCAACAATGCAAGGAAAGCTGTGGAAAGACTGTACATACCTGAATCTCCTACCCTGATATAGGAGCATGTGCCATACTATAAGAGATAAAATCATCACCATATACAAATATGAATCCTGTATGCATGGCAATCATATGCAACATCCAAGGCAGCAATAAAAATGCAGCAAACACAATACAAATGTGATCCATGCAAAATGCATGCGGTGCAAATGACATGGTCACCCCTGACGCCAGTCAGCTGCCTCACACGCGATGGTGAAGCCGAGTGGGTAGGGCTATGACAACTGTACACTCTGCCATCACTACTCCTGAGTGACCGAGTGGACAGGATACTGTCGGAGTACACCTATCCTCCTGCCCCAAATAGAGTGGGGGAGCTAAGCTCTCATCTCCCGGTGTCATAGACCAGAGGAGGGATCCCTGCCCGCTACCACGCTGCCTCATCGCTACCCATGAGCGGACCAGCGGAGCCTGACAGAACAACTGCACACACCCTCCTGATGTACCACTAACCCATGGGTGGCAGTGTATGCAGACCATGTAACTGGCTGCGTGCTCAACTATAAAGGAACCCCGTCCAGCCAGCATGCAATCATGCAAGATGGTGCATGACACTAAAGCATGTAATACCAACTAACATACGTATCCGAATAATATGCACAATAAAAAGGTACATATACATGATCCAAGTAAAACAGGGAAAGTATAACTATAAACTGATCAAATGCATGTATCAAATAGGTACAATAACATGCAAGGCAGATAAACATGAAAACTATTGCAAGCTATAACTATCTAGCATATCAACATGACTATATCAAAAAGACAAGTCAAAATACCCGCCTGCTATGAAACTCGTGATAATTATCTTCACGCTCGTGAACCTGTCTCGTGATCGAAACCTGCATATAACATAATCACTTACGATTAAATTCAAGCATACAACAACTTACTAATTAAAGTCTACTTTGATCCCGTATTCACATCTTTTGATCGAACACGACTAGAAACTCCGATCACCACTCTTCGCAACCCCTTCATGGATTCATTCACATCATAATTAGAGCCTCACCCCCCACACAACCTGCTACCATCAATTCACACATCCATATACAAAGATCTGGCCCACAACTCAACCCATAGCTCGACAAAACCTCCTCACTCATACACAACCGAACCAAATCTCCAACACCAGTCGCACATCACCCACAATTCCTCACAGCCACTCCACCGAAGGGAAAACCAACCTGAATCAACCAATCCAATATGCTCACAGCTCCATCACGAGCATGAACAGAACATCACTAGTAAAACTCCAAATAGGAACATCACAACCGACATAAACAACCAAACCCCCAACTCACAGCCCACTCCACAGATCAAACATCCAACCGCAGATAACAAGAGTTAACCACAGCATGGAAAAGAAGAAGCAGATCGAGCTTACCAACGGTCGGAACATCACCGGCAGCAATCGGCCGGAGACGGCTTACCCTCCTATCAGAATCTCCCGATCGCAACCTGATCGCTGCAATAAAATGAAGATAGGAGCTGAAACCTGCTTAACCGAAGCATAAACAGAACCACGATATGGGAAAATCAACAATACCAGAGATTTACTCAGCTGCGACGTCAATGGCATCGTTTTGAGCTCCTCTCGTTGCCGACAGTAGCTCCCTAGCACCGTCTCAGCTTTTCCCCTGATCCGCGATCACCGCCTGGATGTGGCAGCTTGTTCTCCCTCCTCCTAGTCCGCCTGTCTTGAGCCGATCCAAATCTAACCGAGCAGCTTCCGCCCCCTCGCGGCAGAGACGAAGAGGGTCGGAGATGTGAGGAAGAGGGAGTCGTGAGGGAGAAGCTGATCGTGCGGAGGGGTTGGCTTCGGCGGGACCGCCAACGGGGAGGAGGCCGACGGTGATCCTGTGGCCGAGGAGTTGGCGCGTGCGGCGGTGACCGGCAAGCACGCATTGCGCCGAGGCGACAGTGCTTGCGGGTGGCGACGCGAGGTAGTAGGGGTCGGGCGCGAGGAAGAAGGGCTCGGGCTCGGGCAGCGGCATCGAGGGGTTTAACCACCGCCGTCTGTCGCGAGGAGACAAGGGCGAGAGGAGGAAGAGGGACGACGTTGGGTCGGGGTGGGGAAATCGCGAGAAAAGGAAGAAATTGAGCGTGACTGTGAAAACCTCGGGAGAAATAGGAAAAACCTAGATCTATAACCTATGTTAATTATTTCTATTAACTCATCAAACATGCCCTTTAAAAAGCCTATCTTTCTTATCCCCGTAATATCATTGTACAAGCCCCGTATAAATCCAAAAAAATTCCTAAAATTCTCTAAAAATCCCAAAATAATTCCTAGAATTATTTTTCCTAAATTTTTGGCCATTAAATTTAATATTTCAAATTTTCCATATTTAACAAGGGATCCCTGCCCGCTACCACGCTGCCTCATCGCTACCCATGAGCGGACCAGCGGAGCCTGACAGAGCAACTGCACACACCCTCCTGATGTACCACTAATCCATGAGTGGCGGTGTATGCGAGCAGTTAGTCTTGGCTCACTATAAAGGAACCTCCCGAAGATGCAATCATGCAAGATGGTGCATGATACTAAAGCATGTAAATCCAACTAAAAATACCTATCCGAATAATATACACAATCAATAAGTACATATCTATGATCCAAGTAACTATGATCCAAGTAAAACAGGAAAGATATAATCATAACCTATCAAATGCATGTATCAAGTAGGCACAAACACATACTAGGCATATAAACATGAAAATTATTGCAAGCTATCCTAACTAGCATATCAACTTGACTATATCTAAAAGATAAGTCAAAATACCCGCCTGATAAAATGCTCGAGAAAACAGCGAAATCGTCACGCCCGTGAACTTGCCTTGTGACCGAAACCTGCATACAGCATAATTATTGTTAAGCACAAAAAATGCAATCCACCACTAAATCGAATACTTAATCGATTTCTTACATAACCAATTAATCCAAAGGCTTAATAAAATCTCGATCACCTTCCACCTAATATAACTGTCTTTTCGTCCAATCACACTCGTACAACATATCTTCACTCAAATTCACCATCCACGGACGGAACCAAAAATCCAAATAGCTACCTCACAGATCAAAACACATTCGGAACCATTCACAGCTCACTTAACATACCACTTATGATCGTACAACCGACATCAACCCAATCACAACCTTATTCACAGCCGTTCATAACCTATGAACAAGCTTCACCGCCCATGAACAACCCAAAACACCTTCTATAACCAACCCCTCCTTCACAACCGGCCAACAACTCCCTATCAGAATATCGAAATCAACTTTAACACCCAAACCCCCAATTTACAGCCCCCTAATCGACCCTCACAGCCCGCTCACACCGAAACACAATCGGCCGAACAAAATCCCTAACTCACAGTCATCCGAAATAGGAAAAAGGGACAGCCCTAACCTGCTCCGGCGACGCTCGGCCAGAAAGACAGAGGAGAAGGCGTCGACTGCTGCGGAGAAAGAGGGGTGCCTCGAGGAGGCCGTCGGCGATCCTGTGGCGAGGCGGCGCATCTGAAGGAGCGACCGATCTTGTGGGTGGCGATCGCGAGAAGAAGGGGCTAGCGATGGTGGTCGATCCGAAGCGCGGCGCCGTGGCGAAGCGCTGGCGGCGACCACCGCACGACCTTAGCATCGAGCGTGAAGGGAGCACAGTAGCGTCTTGGCGGTGGACGGCGAGCTCACATCGCATCGGGGCAGCGGTGCTCGTGAGAGCGAAAGTGCTTACTACAGCGCGGTAGGGGAGACGCGATGACTTCGGGCGCGATCAAGAAGCAGCGATCGGTGGTTAACAGCGAGAAGAAGGGTTCACGAAGGGGAAAAAACCGGCGCACGGGGAAAAGAAAAAGTAAATAGAAAAATAGAAAACTTAGGTTTTCTATTTAAAACTATAGGTTAATAAAATTTATTAACCCCTCAATACTGATAAACCAAACATGCCTTTTAAAAGCCAGTTTTTCTTATCCCCGTAAATATCCCGTACGGACTCCATTTAAATCCAGAAAAATTCCAGAAAAATTCCTAAAATTCCCTAAAAATCTAGAAAAATTTCCAGGATTAATTTCTTAATTCTTTGGACATTTAATTTAATATTTTAAATTTTCAGTATTTAACAGTTGTAATGTTTAGATGTTTACAAAACAATAGATATATGTATTTCCACTTTGTAAAGTAATCTATCAACATGTGACACATCACTCTTGTATTGACATCTATTCCTAAGCTATCATAAGAGATAGATCATGCATATGATCGTCAAAATTCGGCCCTTGACGAAGCAACCATTGCCTCAATATAACTTTTGAATGACGTGCAGCAGGCTTGGAGTGCTAGAGATTTGTTGTTGAATGCCCAACCATCTTCTCATCGTTGTCCACAACTCACTACTAATTGGACACTAGAAGAAGAGGTGGTCTCGGGATTCATCCACACATTGGCACTATGGGTATATCTTGATAGGCTCATATGGTAGGCGGTTGGTCTCCACAGATGGTCTCGGAATTCTTATGCCTTGCTTGTTGCTTGCTTTTCTGAGACAATGTTGCATACTTATTACCAACCATGTGTTATGTAATGGTTAAGTGAAGGGTGATTAGTGTGTCGCTACGACCCGGTGATCCCAGCTTGATACGATCAATTGAGTACGACTCTTTATTGGATTGAGAGTGTAATAATCAGTTGAGTACGACTCTCTACAGGATAGAGAGTGCACCCATCAGTTGAGTACGACTCTCTGCAGGATAGAGAGTGCGTCGATTAGATTGATATGACTCTCTACAAGATAGAGAGTGTTATGATTAGTTGAGTATGACTCTCTGTATGATAGAGAGTGCGTTGATTTGATTTGTATGAATCTCTGTAGAATAGAGAGTCTGTGGTGGATGTCTATTTGTGACAGAGCATTCATGTCATTTGCATGCATGCTGGCGACATGGTCTCCCTTAGTGTTGAGAGGGTCGCCAGTCATCTTGCCTCCACGGTTACTCATAGGAGGAGTAACCGGTGTGTGGGCAGAGCATTGTGGTGTCGCACTCTACCACTATAGACGGTGGTAATGGGATTTGCATGTCATAGTCCTGCGTGTGTGGCACTCGACCACTCATGGGTAGTGACTGTCGGAGTGGCCAACAACAGGGACCCCCATCGTGTAGCTTGCTCTTCACGCTTATATACTACTGATCATACTTCCCACTCGTCCACTCGAGAGTAGTGGTTGGTGTTGAATTGGGACAGTTGCCATGCTCGAGCCACCGAGGCCACACTAGGGTCGTAGTAGCTTTAGGGTGAGCCGACATGACCATGCATGTTGCATTGCTATGACTTATGACATTTTTGCATATTACCATATATATACATATATGCATGTGTATATATATATATATATATATACTTATGACATGAATGCTCTGTCACAAATAGACATCCACCACAGACTCTCTATTCTACAGAGATTCATACAAATCAAATCAACATATATATATATTTTTGCTATGACTTATGACATTTTTGCATATATATATATGGATGGTTGTGATTAATATATATATATATATATAGATGCAGCCTATATATATATGCTTATTGCTATGACTTATGACATGTGTGGCGTGTGTGGCGTGTGTGGCATATTACCATATATATACATTTTTGCTATGACTTAATATATATATATATATATATATATATATATATATATATATATATATATATATATATATATATATATATATATATATATATATATATATATATATATATATATATATATATATATATATATATATATATATATATATATATATATATATGCTTATTGTGATGTTGCATTTGATTGTACTATGTTTGCTACATTTGGTTGTACATCATATCCATGCATGCTTCTTGCATCTATTATACGGTTGTGTCGGATACTTGTATATTTGTTGGACAGATCATTAGATACCTTGACCTGTATCATGAGTATATTGTGAGTTAGTATTTCTCTTTCTATTATATATGTTGGATATATGCTCAGGTTGGATCAGAGTAGCATAGCAGATTTTCAGGTATGTCTGCATTATACGTTGTTTATTTGGTTAGACAGTATATGCATGTATATGTTTATTATATTGGTATACCTGTTGTACCTTTAGGTTATGCTGTTGAATTACATGTGATATTTGATATATACATGTTTTTCCTATTACCTGCTGAGTTATACTCACCACCATGGATCCTGGGTTTTTCTATCACCTAGGTAACAGGTAGAAGTCTTCGTGACGACTTGGAGTACCGCTCGTTGACATCTCATCTCACCTCCGAGACTTCTGGTAGTCATTTTGGGCTTTCCGTATGTGTGTTATGTATTTGGAGTTTTTTTTCATGGTGTAATGTGTTGTGGATTGTCATGTGATGTACACACTTGTGGTTTCGGGTTTTTTGTCGATGTTTTCTGTATATAGTTGTGATGTGGTTAGTCATACCGGTATACACTGTGTAGGTTGTTATGTTATTGTGGTTAGTTTCCGCTGTGGTTTGTTTACATATATATGTTGTTGTTGTGGCCTACGGGCCTTGTATTAACACGAGATGTTGCCACATATAGGGGAGATGTCATCCGTTTGCTTTTCGGCATGACATACTCTCGGGGCGTGACAATGCAATCTATCAACTTTGACAACTCACTTAAAATTTGAACAAATATTATGAAAGTTAAGACCAATCTCTTTGTACATCTGAGCACATCCTTGGGCTAGGAATTGTCAATGTTAATGTGGAGATGTGGTTAACTAACTTATAGCGCTTCCATTCTTCCCCTATGACACACACGAAAAATATACAAAATATAACTAAAACACACTAACTTGATCATAAAAATGTTTTCTATCTTCCATAAATATATAAATAAAAAGAAAAGTTCTTATAACATAAAATATGATGAAAGTTTAATTTATCAACTTATTGAAAAACTCTAGTAGTCTTGAAATTCATGTGGCAATACTCCATCCTTCCCTTGTAGTAGGCAAATTTACTCCCATCAAAAAGGGGAGAATGAGTGTTACTGTGTCTTTCTTGTAGAGCCATTCGAAAGGAAATTCTCCAAATAAAGACTAAATAGCATAAATAGTATAAAGAAGTGAAGAAAATAAAAATTTGGTCAATTTTTTTTTGGAAATCCTTAGCCCATGTATAAATAGGATAGAGAAGGAGAAAAGTTCAAACAAACAAAAGAAATAATAAAAGCTTAATAAATAAATCGAAAATGTAAAAAAAATAAAATAGAAAAATTCTATAACTAAGCAAAATAATTCTCATGCTTCGAGAGCATTACGAGCCGAAAAAAAAGGGACAAAATCTCCCCTGTACGTGACAACATATCTTGTTTATACAAGCCTTTTGACCACAATAATAATAACATACATAAATTTAAATATAAAAAAACACAATGGAAACTAACACAACGACATAACAATCTACACACAATGCACACCGGTATGACTAACACCAAAACTTAAAGAAAAGCATCGTCAAAATTCGAATCAACAAGTGCATACATCAACAATGTCTAGCACAACATCCACTATATAAATCCGGATCGATATATGAAACATTCGAAAATAATAGGAAACATAAATCCAAAGTTGGGACCCTCGGAAGTGAGATGAGAAGATGCCAGCCTGTGTTGCTCCAAGCCCATCACGAAGTCTCCTACCTGTTATCTGGGTGATAAAAAAATCTAGGGTCCATGGTGGCGAGTACAAAACTCAACGGTAATAAGAATAGAAGTGCATATATATATATATATCACATGCGAGTTAACAATATGTTGTCTAAAGGTATAATAGGTATACACTAGCATAATATAACAACTGTATAACTAAACTGATCAACAATAACAACATAAGGTACTGGCATACTTAAAGGTCGGCAATGATGTAATTCATACAACCTGAGTATAAGTACCATAATACAACACCTACAACATGGTAGATTAAATACTGACTTTGTAATCAATAACACCGACGTACTAACATTCTATGTCAAATACACAATGAACCGGGTCCATCCTGTATCACCTCAAGGTACTAGTCAAAGGTATACAACAGTCTGACCAACTCAACACTGGTAATCGACACACGACCATATAAGAATATGCAAGTGGAATGCAAGATGATGTACAATCAAATGCTATATATATATATATATATATATATATAAACGCCATCTACCACGGGAATGCAAATGCATGGTCAAGCCTGCACACCCTACTGCTACCACGACTCCAGTGTGGCCTAGGTGGCACGACATGATAACTGTCCCAACTCAACAATAACCACTGCTCTCGAGTGGTCGAGTGGGCAATATGAAGTAGCATATAAGTGTAAAGAGCTAGCTATACAACGGGGGTCCCTGCTGCTGGCCACTTTGACTATCACTACCCATGAGTGGTCAAGTTCATGTTGCATGTAAGAGTAACTCTGTTAGAACTTAAGTTTCCCTGATATGTGTTTAGGATGAGATCATATGCGACATGATTGACAAAGAAGTAGTCAAATTCATGTTGCAGGTAAGCAGTTAGGTTTGTGATCTCAGGTATCACCTGCAATTTGTGATACTGTCTTTGAGAAACTCTCTCTAAGATCTTTGGGTAGAGTCTTATGTGTAGACTGAGTACCATACCTACATAGTGTTTGAGAAATCTGACATATGCCCTTATGAGAAATGGAGAACAACACTGTGGCACGTGTTTCATACCACGTGTCATAAATCGACTAGAGAGAGTGGGAGCCAGATTACTTGAGATAGTAAATATATCCTCGAGCCCCACTGTCACTCCCCGAGAGGGGGTACTTGTCCGACAAAAATCGGACAACACCTCCCCTGTACTGCGGACAATTGAAACCTATATACACGACCCACACGACCCACACGACCCACTATACATCAGCCAACATGGCCAGAACATACCACACCACAATATATATAATATATGAGCCTCAGGCTAACAACCAAAATAAATAAGGAATCTACAACTTCTAGACTCACCTCTTCTCCCATCTGAGCAGGAATAGACAACCACACATAACCATAACCAAATGAACAAAAGTCCATAAATACATATCAAGTACCGCCAAAACAACCACGAGTATAAAATACTACAAGTTTAAAAACTAGAGTACTAGTGGTAAAAATACGGAAGCATGAAATCAAAAATACGGAGGCGTCAGATTAGGGGACTGGCGACTGGACCCTCCGGAAGGCTTCATCCTGAAATATAATAGATATCAATGGTGTGAGTAAAACTCAGCGGATATCTAATAGTCATGCATAGTAAACTATAAGTAGCAATAATAATCATGTCAGTACAGTCTCCTGATCAATAATAGGAAATGCAAGGAAGAAATGCGGAAAGACTGTACTTAACTGAATCTCCTATCCTGATATACGAGTGTAAGCCATACTAGCAGAAGTAAGGTTGTCAGATCAAATACATGATGTATCATGTATGCATGTCAATCATATGCAACAACCAAGGCAGCAACCAAAATGCAGCAAACACAAACAAATGCAATCCATGCAATATGCATGCGATACAAATGACATGGTCACCCCTGACGCCAATCAGCCGCCTCACACGCGATGGTAAGGCCGAGTAGGTAGGGCTATGACAACTGTGCACTCTGCCATCACTACTCCTGAGTGACCGAGTTGACAGGATGCTGCCGGAGTACACCTATCCTCATACCCCAAACAGAGTGGGGGAGTAAAGCTCTCATCTCCCGGTGTCATAGACCAAAGGAGGGATCCCTGCCTGCTACCACGCTGCCTCACCGCTACCCATGAGCGGACCAGCGGAGCCTGATAGAGCTACTGCACACACCCTCCTAATGTACCACTAATCCATGAGTGACTGTGTGTGCAGATCATGTAATTGGTTGCGGGCTCAACTACAAAGGAACCGCCGACCAACCAGCATGCAATCATACAAGATGGTGCATGACACTAAAGCATGTAACACCAACAAATATACGTCTCCAAATAATATGTACAAACAAAATGAGTACATATCGATGACCTAGGTATACAGGGAAAGTATATCTAAAAGCTAGTCAAGTGTATGTCACAACTCCAAAAATAAGTACACATGGCAAGTATCTAGATAAATGAGTACCAATAAAATAAGCATATGAAAAGACTACAACCCATACTAGGTAGTGACATACCAGGGCAGTTAGAAGCATAGAAAACTATTACTAGCTATAGTAAACAATGCACAATAATATGACAATATCTAAAAGAAGATAAGTCAAAGATACCCGCCTGCTATGAAACTCGTGATAACTATCTTCATGCCCGTGGACCTTTCTCGTGACCGAAACCTGCATATAATAGACATTATGATTAAGTTCTAGCATATAACAAATGATCGAATCAAATCCTACATCGACTTCGTATCCGATCAACTAGATTGATTTAGTTATCCTATTAACCTAATCAATCCTCCATATCAATGCCTATCAACCATTCACAGAATACGCAACCCCTTTAAGCATACCTCAATGAAACATCCCCTTCACCAAAATGGCCACATTGTCGTATATAAAACCTGATAAAAACATAGCTCAACCCAAATCTTACCTCAAACTCGATCTAACCCTTCGATCCCACAAATTGGCACCCACAGTCCATTTACAACCGTTAACAGCCAACACAACCCATTCTATTCACCGGAACAACCCACTCGCGTCTTCTCCTCTCACTCACAGTCGTTACAACAACACACACTCTATTCGGAGCCCATAACCGAGCCACTCCTAGATCCATCAACCCTCCACAAAATACAACAATTACAAATGAACCAAGAAGGGCAAATCATAGCTTACCGGCCTTAGAAATCCCTCGGCAACAACCTTCCTTTATCCGCTGTTCACCAGAGCAAATGACGTTCACGATCTCTGCCCAACACAAACCCATGCTCAACCAAGGAAGTCAAAACCATCTAAGATAGGAAGAGTAATATCTCTTACCTACTCCGACGACGCTCGGTCAGAAGGGTCGCTCCCCTACCGGCGACAATCTCCACCCGACTGCCCTAATCCCACACATAGAAAGTCTAGCTTCGGCAAAGATTGTGGAGAACGACCTCCAGTTGAAACGCTGTCGACGCCGGCGACCCTAGCTCGTTGTTGTGGCTCGTCCGCGGGCATCGACGAGTGATTGTCGGCCGTCGCTAGCAGAGGCGGGGAGAGCTGGCTAGAACCAGAGATGTGGCGCAAGGAGAGGGCGTCGCGTGCGGTTGTGGACGACGAGCGTGCGAGAAACCGAGAGGGAGGAGAAGAAAAGGCTGCGGCGGCGAGATTTGGGAAGAAGAATCGGGGAAATCGCGAGAAGGAGAAATCAGGTGCGGCTGCGAAAATGCTTGGGAGAAATAGGAATAACAAACCTAGGTTTATAACTTAGGTTAATTAAACCTATTAAATAATCTAAACATGCCCTTTAAAAACCTATTTTTTTATCCCCGTAAATATCCCATATAAGCTCCGTTTAATTCCAGAAAAATTCTAGAAAAATTTCTAAAATTCTCCAAAAATCTCAAAAATAATTCCTAAGATTATTTTCCTAAATTTTGGCCATTTAATTTAGTATTTTAAATTTCCGTATTTAACATTCTCTCCCACTATTAAAAACTTGGTTCCCAAATTTCCCACTCATGTATGAGTATGAGATGTCACAACAACCATCTCAGGAATCTGGAGACAAGTCACACCTCAAGTGACTAAGTGGGGTTACTGATATAAAGCTCTGACACCTGCTTCCAACAACCTTTCCAAAGTATGAATAGTATCTTCATATTGACCACCTATCAAAAAGTACATAACTGTACCAGAGTGGAGCTCTATATCCGTGACATGTTGGAGACTTTGCCAGAATCGCAAGGTAAATCCTGAATCGCTATCACATACGATACTCAAAGATACTCCATGAACTGGAAATCTTCATAGTATAAACCTATCCACTGATCCAACAAACTCATGTTATGGATCGAAAGAAAATAAGCGGACTTGGCTAATCGATCACCGATTACCCAAAATCGCATCAAGTCCTTTCCGAATTCTAAATAAACTCCCAACACTGTCCATTATACTAGGCTATCACGTCCATCTCGGTACAGAACCTTGCTGATTACTAGTATTCCACCTTTACTAATTGACACACTGAACACCAGACTACGAAATCAACTATGTTCTGCATGTCGTTCCACCACGGAGAACGTTTCAATACTTACTATTTTCCGGATACAATCCGAATACATCTACAACATATACAACCTACCGCAATCTACTTGCAATACTTATCAAAATATCATGACAAAGCCTCGTGGCTCTCGAGGTAATACAAAAGGCACTATCTGCGGGCAATGACATGCTACCATGACCAGGACTCGTGGGCAGATAGTCAATATACAGAGCACTGTCTACGAGCAACCACATGCTACCACGAACGGAGCTCATGGGTAGACAGGAAATAAACAAAGCACTATCTACGCACAACCACATGCTACCACGAACGAGACTCGTGGGTAGACAGGCAATAAAAGACTCAATGTCTGCGGGCAACGACATGCTACCACGATCGGATCTCGTGGGCAGACAGAGTATATAGCTATCTAGCTATGGACTGCACACAACCACATGCTACCACGACTGGGTCTCATGGGTAATTAAGATGTCAGGTAGCTATCTAGCTACAGACGACATACGAATTCCACTATCACTAACTCCGAACGGGTAGAGCAAGAGAATAACTCTATGGTAGATTCTCTCTATTATCACAACAGGGATCTATCTGCTGTCTTGAATCAAAAGTAACTCTTCCTAAATTTGAATGCAACTATGTAACCCACTATTCTCCTCGGAGACGGAGAAATATTTTCTCATAAGAGAAATCTACTATCTAAAATCCACTCTATCGCACAGAACAAGAGGTGACTGGGAGAATATAATGACCAATCTCCCTAGTTGCAACTATCCGTGTTCTAACAACTCTATGTAGTTACCCAGTAGCTAGCCAAAACCCCATGAGCATTCCTGCTCCTCACCTCTACAAAACAACATAATAACTGCTAAGTCCATGTCATATATTTGACAGCTTATCTCGCAATTCTTTAACTGTCGTAAGCTTAGGATATGTCTTATTCAATAGCATCAGAATCGCTCTGATCCCCGAAATGATGCATCCATGTACACTACCCTTCCATCCACACCAGAATGATTAAACAATACTGACATAAAAGTCAATCATCGTCTGAGCCCTGAAACTAGTTTCACAAGCTTCAGACTAAGTAAATTCCATCACCTTCCTGGTCCAACCAGTCAGCGATGTAGTACCGCTAGAGCATCCTATCCATATCTATGGTAATAATCAAATCAATACAAGGAAACCACCATCTACAGTGGCCGAGTGCGCAACTCCAACTGCCACCATCAATAGTGGCCAAGTTACACAACTCCAACGACCACAACTGATCCAATCGTGTCCAGAATACACAACTTCCCAAATCCCTGGATGACTAATTCATCAATAAGTCTAATAAGATAATCAAAAGCTCATACAATTCATACCAAGTATGAAATTGTCATCGCTACACACCTGCATCCTCTTTACTCTAGGCTGATGATATACCAATCATCACAACGACAATGATAATTGTATGACACCATGTCACTACAATATCAACACACCAGTCATAAATCAATCCTAGAGTATACACAGGTGTCCTATAGCTGATCTAAATAAATCCTCTATCCACAATGAAGGATATTCATTTCCTTCTACAACTACCGCATTCCATCATCGATAATCGATGTATAATCTCAAAGGTTCATCTCTCTTTTAACAAAGAGTTACGAATCTTCTCAAAAAAATACTGGGACAGATAAATATCCCATCCAACACCTCCTATAATCGGAACGTAGATTCTTCCAATTCCCATAGTGTTAAGCAACACTGTTACCAACAAAATTATCTCCTGGAAAAATTATCATTCTGACAAATACCTCCCGAGCATCATCAACCTTTCCAACTATGAAAAATTGATCGATGACGGTATCAAAGCAACTCGATTTGGCTCATAGCCAATTGAATGACAATGCCTTGAGTACATCACGAGCTTCAACAACTTTGTGTGCTTTACACCAACCCTTAGCCAACAAACCATAAGTAAAAATATTTGACTCGTAAAATATCATTACCTCAGTACCAATAAAATTGTCACCCGGTATGAGGTCTTCAATATTGACACTATCTCCGCAATCATTCCGATTGCCTACTCCACTTGCATATGCAGCGGCAAGCCTAGGAGTTCATCCGAAAATACATCCGAATGCTCTCGGATTATACGCGCATTCGAGAGACATACCATACCATAATCTCACAATTTAACCATCTATAAGGTTATGTCTACCATAAAGGTATGCCTATCAAAGTCTAAGGGCATCCCTTGACTTCTTAATTGTTAGTCAACATCTCACCCGACGGTAGAGATACCATCGACCCACAAGTCGATGAATAGTAACTCTTCTAATCTGAACTAAGAATGTTCAAGTCAAAGATACCTGTAAACTATAAGTATCTCTCAATATATTAACCCAGAGGGTAAACTAAAGTAAGAGCCTGAACGATCAACTATCTGTCGATCCGATCCCAAGGCTCCACGCATGTCTCGACCTTTTCTCGAAGAGAACGAAATCAGATCCAACAGTCCATGACAAAGCGATCGCATTTCTACGACGAATGACCCTGGGATTTTCCTAGATCATCTGGTCCCCTCACTTAATCCTACGAGCTGCAACTGTAGAATACAAAATAGATACGACCATCGTCGTATACTCTCTCCTTTGTACAAAGTCAATCCTCATCTGGGGGGTAACAATTGTTGTCTGTATGAATCTTCCATGATCGGAAAGTAGCTCGTGGCCTATGACTCTGATCTTGCTCCTTTTTGTTGGGATGTATACTGAAAGCCTAGCTCTTTTGTATGAACATTTTTATTTTGAAATAAGAATCACATGATTATTATTTGCACTTTATATTTATTATATGTGTGCATATTGTCTAATACTTTACATTGTAGATAACATGGTACTTGGTGTGGCATAGAAGATCATGTTATCAGTCCCTTGTAGAATATAAGTAGAGGCTCACAACCAAGATGGTTTTGGACAAACCATTGGCATGGTTGTAGTGTAGCTTGGTATTGGTTTGTCTTGAACATAGAGTTACACTAGTACACTTAGGTGTATTGAGCAGGACCGACATAGAGGTGATTCAATTTATTGCCGACTACATAATTGAATCGAACCTCGGATATTATGTTGTACATGCTCTTAATCCCGATATAATAATGGGCGCATGTACTTAGTATTTATTTCTTTGATTTACCAAAGGGTGAGATTTATATGGATTAAATCAATATGCCCGGTAAGTTGGGAAATGATATTATTTACATGGTGTGCCATTAATTATAGGAGGAAACCGTGTCCTATATATTAGGTTGATGATGTCCCCTTGAGGAGCTCATAAGGTTCATCATGTAAACCCTGCAGGTTGACTTAGTCAACATGATGATAAGGTTGAGTGGTACTACTCGAGGAGTTAGATGTTAATTGATTGATGGTCAGTAAATCAATTAATTGATGGACATTCAATATCTTAAACACGGGGAGATGGATGTACAAATAATGTATGGAGCCCATATTAATTTATGGGGTTGGTGAGGTAATTCAATGATGATCCTCTAGTGGAATGGAACATCATTGATGGATCAAGTTTGTGTGGTTCCGATCCATCGGGTGGCCAAGATCCAACTCCTCCTCATGGTCCCTAATGTAGCCTATTAACACCTCATGATGCTTAGATCCAATGGATAGAAACAATACTCTAAGATCCATTGGTAGATATTAAATCTCTAAGATCCGACGGTTGAGATTAAATCTTTAGATCCGACGGTTGAGATTAAATCCCTAGAACCAATGGAGGAGATTAAATCATGGCTTGAGCCCAACTCTATAAATAGAGATCTAAAAGTGGGAAGCAATATAGATGATGGATGAGAGAATTAGGTTTGGGCGGCTAGGGTTTGGGAGCTAAGGTGGGCGGCAACAAGTGGAGGATGTTTTTCTTCTTCTTCCTAAGGCATGGCCGGTCCCCTCCTTCTCCCCTCTACCTTGGCCGGTGCTCATCCTATTCTTCTTCCCCTCTTCCATGGCCGGTGAACAAGAGAAGGAGAGGCTTGGAGTTGGCGGCAAGGAGTTGTAGCTAGGGGTGGGCGGCAACTCAAGGAGGTGTTCCTTCTTCTTCCAAAGGTTGTCCGGCGCCCACAGCCCTATCCCAGCCCTTGGGCAGCATCCAAAGACCCCTTTTCCTTCTCCTTAGGTGGTGGAAACAAGATATAGGGTTTTCCCTTGGTGTCTTGGCTGGTTTCCACCATTATCTCCTTCTCCTTGTTGGCCGACGACAAGCACTTTCCTTGTTGCTTGTTGGTTGGCTATAGGAAGGAGTTGAGCCTTGTTTCTATTCTTCCTCTTGCTTTGGATGAGCAAGGAAGGAAGATTTGCGATCTAGGAGCTTCGACTTTTGGTGGATCGTCGCCCACACGACGTCTAAAAAGAGGAAGGTCATACATTAGAAGATCGAGAGGTATACCTATTCTACTTTCTTCTTTTGTTTGTTGCTTGTTTTTGTTTTTCAAATATAAGCATGTTATATTTCTGTAAATGGCTAAATAATACTTGGATCCCGAGTATAAACACAAAAACCAGCGATCCGGACATCGTCTATTCCGCGGCTACTCGTAGAATAGAGGTTGGTCGCTTGAACAACTTGTTTGTTCAAGTGACCTCTCTAAACGAATAGCACGATGATGACTTGGTTGCTTTGACAATCCCTTTTGTCTAGGATTAAATTTTTTTAATCCGGGGACATCGAAGGGATCGCCATGGTCAAGCTACCGAGGTGAAGTGGAAAGCGAAGTTTCCCCTCACGGACTCGATAAGCAAAACCCATCAATTGGTATCAGAGCCAAGGTTTCCGTTTTTGTGTGTTTAGGATTCGGTTAATTTTTATGCACTTTTTCATATATTATATGTGCTGGATAATAGTAGGATATGCGTAGTTTAACTCTTTGGTTGCAGGCATAAGATCCGACTATTATGGCCATATGTGTGTATGTGATTGTATGTGTGTAAATATTTATTTTGTTGAATCCTCGGGGTTGACGAGGCTAGTATTTAGTTTTATGTAAATTAAATACGGCATTGTTTAGCCACTCTTTATTTTATTTTACTTTCGATCTAGATTTCATGTACACTCCCTCGTGGAGTATAGGATCGATGGATGTAAAATAAAATAGGTTTTATTCTCGGCTCGGATCTCCGGATGGCTCGTACATGGCGTAGGAGGAGCGGATGAGGTGGCGACACGACGGGACGCATATTGGAGAATAATGCCATAATAGTTGGGAAAATTCTGATTTTTTCCATATTTATTGCTGATTTGTTTTATATGCATGTTGTGTGTGCTTGAAAATTCCTCACTGTCAATTTACTAAGTGGAAGAGGGACATTTTAATTAATTCTCGCGGCCTCCATTACAATTTGACGTGTGATGCAACAAACTTGCGCGTCGGCTCTGAGTGCCTTCCTCCCCATCGGATGAGTTTGTTTGCGGATCACTAGGTCAAATAATGGTTATAGGAAATTATTTAGGAGCGTGTGTACTTCCCCATCGGTAAGGCACATAATCCGAAATAATTCCCTTAGTATCGTGTAATGGTGCACACTTAGATGCAAATAAAAAGTATCCTCCCCATCGGAGTCACTGCTTTTATTTGTAGGGCCAAAGAGGAACCAACTATTAATTTTATTTGTCAAAAAGTAAGGTTGACAAGATAATAAAATTAATGGGTTAAACCTCCTCTTACAAATGTAGAATTCGTATACGTCCACACTATCTTGGCATGCGATATTCTCGGTGTTTTGAGGTGATGGTTGATATCAAAATTTTATTGTTTGAGGAATCAATAATTTTTTGAAATCTAAAGTAATGATCTATGTTATTCTTAGGATTTTCAAAATGACTTTCAGTCCACTTGTTGTGATACTAAAGGAAATAAACTTACTGTACCCAAATAATGTTGATTGGAAAAGAATCTAGATATTGTCTTATCTGCTAAGGAGTACAAGTATGCACTCTTCGAAGAATGTCCTCAAGCCATGGTTGCTCAAAAAGGTTTCTACTTCTAAGCCGAAAGGCAAGAAGAAGGAGAAATAAGGTGGAGCAAATGTGGTGGGAGGATCTCAGGGAGGAGTGAAGAAGCCGAAAGGTAAGTACTTCACTTACAAGCAGGATGGACATTGGAAGAAGGACTGTCCCAATCCAAAGCAGAACAAAGATATATCCTTTGAACTAGTCGTTGAAACATGATTAGCGGTGTTATCTACTGGCACTTGGAGTGTAGACACGGGAGCCACTAATCATGTCTGCAATACTTTGCAGGGGTTCCAGGAAACCTGACGACTAGCTAAAGGGGATATTACCTTTTACTTGGGCAATGCCATGAAGATGGCGGCTATTGCAGTGGGAGATGTTTTATTTATCTTTTGAGAAAAATAAAGTTTTTGGTTCTTAAGGATTTTCTTTATGTACCTTTATTTAGAAAGAATTGATTTCGGTTTCTAAATTATGGATGGATAATCTATTTCTTTTAATGACAGATTTGTTATAAAAGGAATAGGGACATTATCTATTCAGGTACATAGATAGGAAATTTATAACTTGAACCACAAGCTCCCACGATGCAAATAGAAGTTATTAACTCATCTTCTAATTCCAATAAGAGAAAAGAACCTTCGAAGATGAACCAAACATATCTTTGGCATCTTAGGCTTGGTCGCATTAACCTAAGAAGAATTCAAAAGGTTGATAGCTGATGGACCTTTGGGTTCATTAGTGGTGGAGGATCTCCCAACCTGTGAATCTTGCTTGGAGGGTAAGATGACCAAGAGGCCTTTTAAGGCAAAGGGGTATAGAGCCAAAGATGTGTTAGAATTGATTCATTCTGATTTGTGTGGTCCTATGTCTATCCAGGCTAGAGGTGATTTCAAGTATTTCGTCTCTTTTATAGACGATTACTCGAGATGTGG
Source organism: Wurfbainia villosa (assembly GCA_025175895.1). Classification (NCBI taxonomy): domain Eukaryota; kingdom Viridiplantae; phylum Streptophyta; class Magnoliopsida; order Zingiberales; family Zingiberaceae; genus Wurfbainia; species Wurfbainia villosa. Next base: position 113,956,501 of record CM045991.1, read on the forward strand.
ATACATTTACCTGATGCGCCGTAAGTCTGAATGCTTTGACAAGTTCAAAGAATTCAAGGCTGATGTGGAGAAATGTCAAGGTAAGAGTATCAAGACACTACGATCTGATCGTGGTGGTGAGTACCTCTTGGGAGAGTTTAGGAACTACTTATCAGAGGCTGGGATTCAATCCCAATTGACTGCACCTGGCACACCCCAACAGAACGGTGTAGCAGAGCGAAGGAATAGGACTCTTATGGAGATGGTTAGATCGATGATGAGTTATTCTGACTTGCCAGATTCGTTCTGGGGATATGCTCTAGATACGGCGGTATACATTCTAAACTTGGTTCCATCTAAATCAGTGCCTTCTACTCCCACAGAGTTGTGGACTGGGCGAATGCCTAGTCTAAGACATATTCGAATATGGGGGAGTCCAACACATGTGTTGAAGGCAGATGCTGGTAAGTTGGAACCTCGTACAGAAGTACACATGTTCGTTGGCTATCCCAAGGGAACGAAGGGTGGATTGTTTTATAGTCCTAGAGATCAGAGGGTGATCGTTATCATGAACGCCAGATTTCTAGAGGAAGACTATGTGATGAGCCACAAGCCCAAGAGTAAAATCATTCTGGAGGAGTTAAAAGGGGAAGTCACTTCTTTAGTACCACCGGTACAAGAGGATATACCACATGTCACTGTACCGCGTGTCACAGAGGATACATAGGTGATACCTCGTTGTAGTGGGAGGGTTGTGAGATAGCCTGATAGACTCATGTTCTTGGGAGAATCTTCTGATTTGGTCCCTAGCGAACATGAACCTGATCCCTGGACATATGACGAGGCAATCCAAGATAAAGATGCAGTATCTTGGCAAAATGCAATGAATGTTGAGATTGAATCTATGGATTCAAATCAGGTATGGGAGCTAGTAGAACCACCCGATGGTGTAAAAACCGTTGGATGCAAGTGGATCTACAAGAGAAAGAGAGGAATAGATGGGAAGGTTGAGACCTTCAAAGCGAGGCTTGTTGCGAAAGGGTATACTCAGAAAGAGGGTATCGATTATGAGGAGACCTTTTCGCCGGTAGCCATGCTTAAATCTATCCGGATTCTCTTATGCATAGCAGCTCATATGGATTATTAGGTGTGGCAGATGGATGTCAAGACAGCTTTCCTTAATGGAAGTCTTGAGGAAACCATCTATATGAAGCAACCAGAGGGATTCATTGCTAAAGGCAAAGAGCATCTTGTGTGTAAGCTTAATCGGTCCATTTATGGATTGAAGCAAGCTTCAAGATCTTGGAACATCCGCTTTGATGAGGTAATCCAGTCTTATGGATTTATTCAAAGTCCGGATGAGTCTTGTGTATACAAGAGATGTGACGGAAACATAGTGGTATTTCTTATACTATACGTAGATGACATTTTGGTGGTTGGCAACAACATCAAAGTGTTATCAGACGTAAGGGTATGGTTGTCCAAACAGTTTGATATGAAGGACTTGGGAGAGGTGAGACACATCCTTGGGATCAAGGTTATAAGGGATCGCAGGAAAAGGATATTGTGCTTATCCCAAGCTTCATACATAGACACGATTATGGAGCGTTTTAGCATGCAAAACTCCAAGAAGGGTTTTCTACCTTTCAGGCATGGAGTTCCTTTATCTAAGGAGATGTGTCCTAGATCATCTGAGGAGATAGAAGGCGGTTCCTTATGCTTCGGCAGTAGGAAGCCTCATGTATGCGATGCTCTGTACGAGACCAGATATCTACTTTGCCGTGGGCATGGTCAGCAGATATCAGAGTAATCTAGGACAGGGACATTGGACTGCGGTAAAGCATATATTGAAGTGCCTGAGAAGGACTAAGGATTATATGCTAGTTTACCGGGCAGACCAATTACTCCCTGTGGGTTACACGGATTCCGACTTCCAATCTAATAGAGATAACAGTAAGTCTACCTCAGGTTTTGTGTTTACTTTGGGAGGTGGAGCCATTGTATGGAGGAGTGTCAAGCAGAAATGCGTCGCGGACTCTACCATGGAAGGTGGATATGTGGCAACCCCTGTGGCGGCCAAAGAAGCTGTGTGGTTCAGGAACTTCTTGATGGACTTGGATGTGATTCCTGATTTGCCCAGAACTATCACAATTTATTGTGATAATAATGGTACAGTTGCAAACTCGAAGGAAACACGAGCTCATAAGGCAAGTATACACATAGAGCGCAAGTACTACCTGATACGAGAAATCGTAAAGGAGGTAGAAGTTGCTGTCGCCTAGATTGCATCAGAGGATGACCTGGTAGACCCTTTTCACTAAGGCCCTTCTAGCGAGAGCTTTGATAGGCATGGGGAGGGAAGGGGAATCAGATGTATGGCAGTATGAGGACAGCATAGTCTTTTAGTATAAGTGGGAGATTATTGGGATGTATACTGAAAGCCTAGCTCTTTTGTATGAACATTTTTATTTTGAAATAAGAATCACATGATCATTGTTTGCACTTTATATTTATTATATGTGTGCATATTGTCTAATACTTTACATTGTAGATAACATGGTGGTTGGTGTAGCACAGAAGATCATGTTATCAGTCCCTTGTAGAATAAAAGTAGAGGCTCATAACCAAGATGGTTTTGGACAAACCATTGGCATGGTTGTAGTGTAGCTTGGTATTGGTTTGTCTTGAACATAGAGTTACACTAGTACACTTAGGTGTATTGAGCAGGACCGACATAGAGGTGATTCAATTTATTGCTGACTACATAATTGAATCGGACCTCGGATATTATGTTGTACATGCTCTTAATCCCGATATAATAATGGGCACATGTACTTAGTATTTATTTCTTTGATTTACCAAAGGGTGAGATTTATATGGATTAAATCAATATGCCCGGTAAGTTGGGAAATGATATTATTTACATGGTGTGCCGTTCATTATAGGAGGAAACCGTGTCCTATATATTAGGTTGATGATGTCCCCTTGAGGAGCTCATAAGGTTCATCATGTAAACCCTGCAGGTTGACTTAGTCAACATGATGATAAGGTTGAGTGGTACTACTCGAGGAGTTAGATGTTAATTGATTGATGGTCAGTAAATCAATTAATTGACGGACATTCGATATCTTAAACACGGGGAGATGGATGTACAAATAATGTATGGAGCCCATATTAATTTATGGGGTTGGTGAGGTAATTCAATGATGATCCTCTAGTGGAATGGAACATCATTGATGGATCAAGTTTGTGTGGTTCCGATCCATCGGGTGGCCAAGATCCAACTCCGCCTCATAGTCCCTAATGTAGCCTATTAACACCTCATGATGCTTAGATCCAATGGATAGAAACAATACTCTAAGATCCATTGGTAGAGATTAAATCTCTAAGATCCGACGGTTGAGAATAAATCTCTAGATCCGACGGTTGAGATTAAATCCCTAGAACCAATGGAGGAGATTAAATCATGGCTTGAGCCCAACTCTATAAATAGAGATCTAAAAGTGGGCGGCAGTATAGATGATGGATGAGAGAATTAGGTTTGGGCAGCTAGGGTTTGGGAGCTAAGGTGGGCGGCAACAAGTGGAGGATGTTTTTCTTCTTCTTCCTAAGGCATGGCCGGTCCCTTCCTTCTCCCCTCTACCTTGGCCGGTGCTCATCCTATTCTTCTTCCCCTCTTCCATGGCTGGCGACCAAGAGAAGGAGAGGCTTGGAGTTGGCGGCAAGGAGTTGTAGCTAGGGGTGGGCGGCAACTCAAGGAGGTGTTCCTTCTTCTTCCAAAGGTTGGCCAGCGCCCACAGCCCTATCCCAGCCCTTGGGCAGCATCCAAAGACCCCTTTTCCTTCTCCTTAGGTGGTGGAAACAAGATATAGGATTTTCCCTTGGTGTATTGGCTGGTTTCCACCATTATCTCCTTCTCCTTGTTGGCCGGCGGCAAGCACTTTCCTTGTTGCTTGTTGGTTGGCTATAGAAAGGAGATGAGCCTTGTTTCTATTCTTCCTCTTGCTTTGGATGAGCAAGGAAGGAAGATTTGCGATCTAGGAGCTTCGACTTTTGGTGGATCGTCGCCCACACGACGTCCAAAAAGAGGAAGGTCATACATTAGAAGATCGAGAGGTATACCTATTCTACTTTCTTCTTTTGTTTGTTGCTTGTTTTTGTTTTTCAAATATAAGCATATTATATTTCTGTAAATGGCTAAATAATACTTGGATCCCGATTATAAACATAAAAACCGGCGATCCGGACATCGTCTATTCCGTGGCTACTCGTAGAATAGAGGTTGGTCGCTTGAACAACTTGTTTGTTCAAGTGACCTCTCTAAACGAATAGCACGACTATGACTTGGTTGCTTTGGCAATCCCTTTTGTCTAGGATTAAATTTTTTTAATCTGGGGACATTGAAGGGATTGCCATGGTCAAGCTACCGAGGTGAAGTGGAAAGCGAAGTTTCCCCTCACGGACTCGATAAGCAAAACCCATCACTTTTACCCATCATTTGGAGGCTTCTGATTCTAATAATTTGACCTGCAATATCTGCTTATCGGTCTCCAACTCTTAAACACTTGTACAGAGTCATTTCTAAACTCATGACTCGATCCAATGTCTTCTGGCAAGATCTGATAAAAGATCCAAATATCCTAGTCCAAATGTAAGCTAATAAACCATGGGTGGCTTAAAACATCCATTCACATTTTTGAGTTATTAGGTGGTCGTAACCTCTGCAAGTCTCACGACTCTGCACGGTACACCATTACCAAACGATCCCCCTATTTGAAACTCAAGAATTTCTTGACAATGAGTCAAAGGAATAACACGGGGAAAATACCCTCTCACAACATCACTACACCGTGACCTAGTGATGTATGATACCCTGAAGATTATTTCCCTGCATCTTCCACCAAGTACCGGCTTAATCCCGATAATGGTATGCAACTAGCTCCACTTTCTTTGTATAACACACGTTAAGTACTCAAAAACACCTTCAAGGTTATACAACCCAGTACGGACCACTCAGGAATCAAAATTCCTATGAAACACCGTAACCTAACCCTCTGCTATCTGCATCAACAACAGCCAACATGCCTTGTCCATTACCCAATAGATAATGATCTGACTCGCATAATTAGTGAAAATCCCTAAGACTGTAGTCTTTGATTTCCACAAGAAATGTGACGACTTGACCCTTGCTTTCCGACTCGATATCAGTCAGCTCTTAAAGGAAATTTACCTTTTCGACACAGGTTCAAGACTCACAGACTTAACAGTTCATGCACGTGGTCAACTCAAACTACGATTACGAATAGTAACCAACACACTAAATGATATTTCCTATTATAACCACTAAACGCATAGCCAACCTAATCAGAGTATAAACACTAACGGCAACTTCGGCTGGTCGCCTTGGTGGGCGACCCCTACTATGAGTCTGCATATGTGTCATAACTCTGTAGACCTTTTTGGCAACTCTATCGCCAAAGATCTCAATGTCCTCTTGCGTGGCTACACTGCACCACGTCTCGGCGTGAGAGCACGCCCACCTCGTTTCATATCCAAGTATTACTACAGATAGACAATTATAAATATCAATAATTTCACCTGTTAGCAATCTAGAGATGTCCTATCGCCGCCAAGTCCCCCAATACGATCTTGTCGAAATATGACTCCAAAATGTCTGAAAATGCCAAATCGATCGAAATCCGTAAAACCCAAAAATGCATAGGTTGACCTGCCAAACGTGGTGAACTCTGAAAACCCAAAAACAAACCTTAGGAACTCGAAAACCTAGGCGCTCTGATACCAAATAAATTATCACGCCCCGAGAGGGTGTACTTGTCTGACGAAAGTCGGACAACACCTCCCTTGTACCACGGACAATTGAAACCTGTATACATGACCCACACGACCCACTATACATCGACCAACATGGTCGAAACATACCACACTACAATATATATAATATACGAGCCTCAGGCCAACAACCAAAATAAATAAGGAATCTACAACTTCTAGACTCACCTTTTCTGCCATCTGAGCAGGAATACACAACCACACATAACCATAACCAATCAAACAAAAGTCCATAACTACATATCAAGTACCGTCAAAATAACCATGAGTATAAAATACTACAAGTTTAAAACATAGAGTACTAGCGGTAAAAATACGGAAGTGTGAAATCAAAAATACGGAAGCGTTAGATTAGGGGGCTGGCGACTGGACCCTAAGGAAGGCTTCATCCTGAATAGATATCAACGGTGTAAGTAAAACTCAGCGGATATCTAATAGTCATGCATAGTAAACTATAAGTTGCAATAATAATCATGCTAATACAGTCTCCTGATCAATAATAGGAAATACAAGGAAGAAATGCGGAAAGACTATACTTATACCTGAATCTCCTATCCTAACATAGGAGTGTAATCCATACTAGCAGAAGTAAGGTCGTCATACCAAATACATGGTGTATCCTGTATGCATGTCAATCATATGCAACAACCAAGGCAGCAACCAAAATGCAGCAGACACAAACAAATGCAATCCATGCAATATGCATGCGATGCAAATGACATGGTCACCCCTGACGGCAGTCAGCCGCCTCACACGCGATTGTAAGACCGAGTGGGTAGGGCTATGACAACTGTGCACTCTGCCATCACTACTCTTGAGTGACCGAGTGGACATGATGCTGTCAGAGTACACCTATCTTGCTACCCCAAACAAATTAGGGGAGTAAAGCTCTCATCTCCCGGTGACATAGACCAAAGGAGGGTTCCCTGCCCGCTACCACGCTGCCTCACCGCCACCCATGAGCGGACCAGCGGAGTCAGACAGAGCTACTGCACACACCCTCCTGATGTACCACTTATCCATGAGTGGTTGTGTGTGAAGATCATGTAACTGGCTGCAGGCTCAACTACAAAGGAACCGTCGACCATCTCGCATGCAATCATGCAAGATGGTGCATGACACTAAAGCATGTAACACCAACCAATATACGTCTCCAAATAATATGTACAAACAAAATGAGTACATATCGATGACCTAGGTATACAGGGAAAGTATATCTAAAAGCTAGTCAAGTGTATGTCACAACTCCTAAAATAAGTACACATGGCAAGTATCCAGATAAATGAGCACCAATAAAATAAGCATATGAAAAGACTATAACCCATACTAGGTAGTGACATACCAGGACAGTTAGAAGCATAGAAAACTATTACTAGCTATAGTAAACAACGCACAACAATATGACAATATCTAAAAGAAGATAAGTTAAAGATACCCGCCTGCTATGAAACTCGTGATAACTATCTTGATGCCCGTGGACCTATCTCGTGACCGAAACCTGCATATAACAAACATTATGATTAAGTGCTAGCATACAACAAATGATCGAATCGAATCCTACATCGACTTCGTATCCAATCAACTAGATTGATTTAGTTATCCCATTAACCTAATCAATCCTCCATAACAATCCCTATCAACCATTCACAGAATATGCAACCCGTTCAAGCATACCTCAATGAAACATCCCCTTCACCAAAACGACCACATTATCGTATATAAAACCTAATAAAAACATAGCTCAACCCAAATCTTACCTCAAACTCGATCCAATCCTTTGATCCCATAAATTGGCACCCATAGTCCATTTACAGCCGTTAACAGCCAACACAACCCGTTCTATTCACCTGAACAACCCACTCGCGTCTTCTCCTCTCACTCACAGTCGTTACAACAACACACACTTTATTCGGAGCCCATAACCGAGCCACTCCCAGATCCATCAACCCTCCACAAAATACAGCAATCACAAATGAACCAAGAAGGGTAAATCACAGCTTATCGGCCTTAGAAATCCCTTGGCAGCAACCTTCCTTTATCCACTGTTCATCGGAGCAAACGACGCTCACGATCTCTGCCCAACACAGACCCATGCTCAACCAAGGAAGTCAAAACCATCTAAGATAGGAAGAGTAACATGTTGGATCGAGCGGATCGCTAGAGGGGGGTGAATAGTGATAAAAACTTTCATTCGTTTTCAATACTCGAGTTATGTAGCAAAAAGAATAAAACAATAAAGATAAAGAAGAAACGAAAGTTTTTTACTTAGTTTGTAGCCTTCGGCTACTACTTCAAGGCCCTAATGGTCCTAGACCGCGTACGGAGGGCAAAGCACTAAAAATACTCCTCCTCATTAGAGGTAGGAGTAAGCGACAAAACAATCGATACAAGAAAGATCAAGGTAGAGGGACACTCCCCCACTCCTTGTTACGATTAAAGCTCAATAAGTAAGAAATAAAATAACAATATACCAACGACTTATAAAAGAATGAAACTTAAACCCTTGTTGTCAGAGATGCGGTAGCACATCGTCGTCGTAAGATCGTTGAAGAAGAGTAGCGTAACATGACACTTTTGAGCACTTGGAATTGATGAAAAAACCCTAGGAGAAGCCCTCCTTTTATAGCCTTTGAGTCCCTTCTCGAGAGGATCTCCAGCCAATCAAATTTAGGCACCAAGCTCCTTGAAATGAGGTGATAAGGCTCGACTCCTCGAAGTTGATCCTTAACCATCAGTCGACTGATGGCCATCATCAGTTGACTGAGTCGAGTCACAACACTCAGCAGTTGACTGATTTCAAGCAATCAAGTGGCTCTTGTGGGCAGTCGACTGATGCTAGCTGAAATCACAAGTTAGCTTAACAAAAATATAATTTCGACAGCCGTCGACCGTCCGATCTCGACCTAGACCATCCATGGGATGTCTTTGGTCAGATCTACACTTAAGACCATCCCCGTAAGGAGCATACGACCTCACTTACGCTCACACACACAAGCTTACCTCGATACTTACTTTATAGCTCTTGCTTCCGACCTTCCACTCGATTCCTTCGGCTCCCTCCGAAGTCACTCGAGTGTCGCCCGACCACCGTGGCTTCCTCCGAGTGTCGTTAGCCTTCAGCTCCAGCTTTAGCAATTTTCTGCACACTCGATTTAGCTCGTGAGATAATGATATGAGCTTAATTTTGTATCATTTGCTATAATCAAAACTCAGGTTTGACATAGGTGCCTACTGCACCAACAATCTTCCCCTTTTTGATCTATGGCAAACCCACATACAAAGTTAAGGAAATAATATGCATGAAGAATAATAATAAGCATGAGAATCAAGAATAATTAAGTAGGAGTAGTAGAGATTTTCTTCCAAGTCTCCCCCTTGACCAAGGGTGAGTCTTGAAAGAAGATCTTAATCCTCCCCCTTGATGTTTGCTATTCAAAAAGACTTTAAGTAATTAACAATTACTTAAAGTTGGCCTTAGTAGGAAAAAATTTAAGTTAAGAAGACTTCTTAACTTGGCCCTTTATCCCTTTTTAAAACAGTTAAGTTTAAGTAAATTAGCAAAAATTAAAGTTAAGCAAAAGAAAACATTCACTTAACTTTTGGCCATGAGAATAAGTATGAAGTCTTAAGTTAAGTTATAAAAAAAAATTGACCCCTTAACTTTGGCCTTTTTCTCCCCCTTTTTCCTTATATCGAAAAGAGTGTGTGTGTGTGGGGGGGGAGGGGTTTGAAAAAGAAAATATAGGTATTAAGTTTAAGTTTCAAGTCCAAGCATGTTCCATATTATTTTGAAAATAAAATACTGAAAGCAAGCTCATCTATATAATGTTCAACTCTTTTTTGACTTGATTGATATAAAGGATCAATAAGTCTTGGTCAGAGTCGGTTAATATATATGATTATACTCCTTGGTTCATGGCGATGCACTAGCTCTACATCTGAAATCAGGAGTAAGGTCATACCATCTCACGCCCATCTATGTGGCTAAGTACACAAACACATTAGTCTTATGTGTTGTGAGATGTATTGGCTCCTTAAATCTATAGATGCATGATATCTAAGGTATGTCCTAAGCTAGTTCCATGAGCATGAAAAGTAAAAAATAGTAATAAGAAAAAATAATTTGTAAACTTCTATTCTACTATGCACATGCCCAATTTTCGTCTTAGTAGACTGAATTCGTCTTCGGGTAGGGGTTTAGTAAATAGGTCTGCCATGTTGGACTTCGATTCAACGCATTCGAGTTGTATGGCTCCATTCGCCACATGTTCTTGAATGAAATGGTGTTTGACTTCTATATGTTTGGTCATAGAGTGACATATTGGATTTTTAGTTAGGTTAATTGAGCTAATGTTATCTACGTGAATTTTAGTGTTCATAAAGTCTAACCTAAAATCTCAGAGAGTGTGCTTCATCCAAAGAAGCTGAGTGACACACTCACCCATCGCGATGTATTCGGCTTCGGTGGTAGATAAGGCAACACAGTGTTGCTTCCTACTGCCCAACTCACTAGACTCGAGCCAAGAAGTTGACAACAACCACTCGTACTCTTTCTATCGAGCTTACTACCGGCATAGTCCGAGTCGGAGTAGCCGGTTAGTTCGAACTCGGTAGATCTAGGGTACCAAAAACCGACGTTAAGTGTACCCTTTAGATATCTAAGGATACACTTAACTAGAGTTAGGTGAGACTCCTTGGCACAGGTTTGAAATCTTGCGCACATACTTACTGCAAATAAGATATCAGATCGGCTTGCAGTTAAGTAAAGGAGACTCCCTATCACGTTCCTATAGTATTTAAGTCAATTGAATTTCCGGTTACATCTTCTTCTATATTTACATTCATTGCCATTGGAGTATTAATAATTTTAGCGTCTTGCATTCCAAAGCATTTAATTAATTCCCTTGTATATTTGCATTGGTGTAAGTATATTTCATCTTTAGTTTGTTTAATTTGTAGACCTAATAAGAAACTCAACTCACCTACTAAATTCATTTCAAATTCACTCTCCATAAGTGAAATGAATTCGTTTAGTAGGATCGAGTTGGTGGTTCCGAAGATGATATCATCTACGTAGATTTGGGCTATGAATATTTCTTTAACTACGATTTTTACGAAAAGGGTTGGGTCAACTAAATCTTGGTTAAATCTTTTGGACTTAAGATAAACTGAAAGCCTCTCGTACCAAGCTCGAGGAGCTTGTTTGAGTCCATAGAGAGCTTTCTTTAATCTAAGGACATGGTCGGGTTTATCTAGATTTTTGAAACTGGGGGGTTGGCTGACATAAACCTCTTCCTTAATATATCCATATAAGAATGCTGACTTTACATCCTTTTGAAACAACTTAAATCCTCGATGTGCAGCATATGCTAATAACATTCGAATGGACTCTAATCTAGCTACTGGGGCATAGGTCTCGTCGTAATCTAATCCTTTGACTTGACTAAACTCTTTAGCGACTAACCTAGCTTTATTTCTAACTACTTCACCTTTATCATCAAGTTTATTTCTAAACGCCCACCTTGTTCCAACGATTGTTTTATCTTTTGGTGGCGGTACTAATTCTCATACTTCATTCCTAGTGAATTGAGCCAACTCTTCTTGCATTGCAATAATCCAATCGGGATCAAGAAGAGCTTGGTCAATAGTTTTGGGTTCAATTTTGGAAATCAAGAAGATTTGACTAAGGTTTCGGTATGAGGCTCTAGTTCGAACTCCTAGGCTTGGATCACCTATCACTTGGTCAATAGGATGACTCGTTTGAATCCTAGTTTGATTTGGGTTAGAGTCATCTATCACTTGGTCGATAGGATGACTTGGTTGACTTAGGTTAGGATTAATACTAGACTTGATCTTCGGATCGGAGTTGAATCTGGTATGAATCGGCTCGATAATTGGGGTTGCCGGGGGTTTTGTCCGTTCGTGTCCTTCATCAAACACTACATTAATAGTCTTCTCGACTCTAAGGGTATCATGGTTATATACTCTATAGGCTCTACTCGTAGTCGAGTATCCTAGAAAGATTCCGGTCGAGGTTTTGGATGTAAATTTCCCTAGGTAATCCATAGTGTTTAGGATATGTACCTTACATCCAAATACCCTAAAGTACTTGATGTTAGGTATTTTATCATGATAAATCTCGTACGAGGTCTTAAGGTGCCTCTTTACCATAAGGATCCTATTTTGGACATAGCACGCCGTACTAACGACTTCTACCCAAAACCTATCGGGTAGGTTATACTCGTTTAACATTTTCCTAGCGGCTTCTTGTAGGGTTCTATTTTTATGTTCTACTAGGCCATTCCATTGTGGAGTTCAGGGCATGAGAACTCATGGTGGTATCCATTTAGGTTACAGAATTCTGTAAACATGTGGTTCTCAAATTCACCACCATGATCACTCCTAAGTCTTTTGATTTTAAGAATTTGTTGATTTTCTATTAGTTTAAATAGGTTGATTAATTGACCTAGGGTATCACTTTTGTATTTGATGAACCTAACCTAAGTAAATCTAAAATAGTCGTCAATTATGACTAAGCAGAATTGACTCCCATTAAGTGACTTATCTCCATGTGAATCAAATAGATCCATGTGTAGGATCTCAAGAACACTTTTGGTTCGTTCTTGATTAGTCAGTTGATGTTGTGTCCTAGATTATTTTCCTTGTTGACAAGCATTACATATTTTATTATCCAAGTTGTTGAGGTTAGGCAAACCTCTAACTAAGTCACTCTGACTTATCTTGTGGATGAGTCTTGGGTGCGAGTGACCGAGTCGTTGGTGCCACAACCAAGATTCCTCTTGTCGTGTCATAAGACACTTGGTTGAGGAGTTAGTTAAATTAATAGTATAAATATTGTTATTTCTGGTTCCTTTAAGAATTGTTTTAGAGGTTTTATTGGTATTAATTACGCATTCATTTTCTAGAAATATGACCTTATAGTTATTATCACATAGTTGGCTTACACTAAGTAAATTATATTGGAAATTCTCTACCAATAAGACATTTTGAATAATAAAGTTAGAGTTGAGCTCAATATCACCTGATCCGATTATTTTGAGCTTGCCGTTGTTTCCGAAGGCTACCGATCCTTGTTGTTTGAATCGAAGCTTCGAAAACTTGAGTTGATCCCCGGTCATGTGTTAGGAGCAACCACTATCCAACATCCATTGATCCTACACGTAAGGTAGTTGGATCGATATTGGAATTATTAAAGGTTGGTTGTAAATTATTAAACCTAAATCATCTCACCCATATCTACATGATCAAACATGTTCACCCTATATGTTCTTGTGAGATGACTTCCAATTTTACTTGATTTAAATTTAATGATTTGAATACTTGTCAACCTTGCATTAGATTCGGATTTGACCTTAAGCTCATCAAGTCACCTTTTTAAGATCATGGCTTCCAGGTCATGGCAAGGCACAAAGGCCTTCTTTGATTGGAAAAATGACCACTTCCTTAGACAAAGCCATTTTCAAGAAAATAGAGACTTGACTCACCTAAGACCACTTCCTAGTCTAACTAGTCTAGGATACGGCGAGGTAGCTTCAGCTAGTTCCACTCGGTCAAGTGCACCGAACTAGATATGCCTTATCTAGCCCGAATACATGAGACTCCGCTTTCGTAGCGTACTATCATCTCGCCGCATCCTGGTACTATGTTACCAAGTATTGATGAGTTATAATCCTATCTAATCATTCTAAAAAGAAAAATCAAAATAAATAAAGAACCTAAACATACAATTTCTAAGTTAAAGCACAAACAAGTTTTGTACTGGCTCCCCCTGGACCGTTGAATTGGTTCGGTCTCTCCATATAGTGGATTTGGTCCTTGGGAACCCAGTACTGGTTGGATCCTTTGTTTGAAATCAAAGTGGTCTTAGGGACCCATGCTTAGACACATTTTTTTATGTCGACTTACAATCGACATATATGACTTGTTGGTCGTATTTGAGCTAAACCCTAGTTCGGCCTTGTTGTACACGACCCTTTGTGATCCAAGTAGGAGGTCAAACCCCTTGGATCCCAAAGTAAACCTTTCCAACATGTTCCTAATATCTTCGACTTGACTCTTCAAGAGTGAGTTCTCAACTTCGAGTTTTTCAACCCGAGTTGAGTCCTCCTCTCGAACTTGACTAGTCGAAGAGGTTAGGGAGACCTCGTGTTTGAGGAGTTTAACCTCCTCAACTAGGGTCTCGACCATGGACTCAGACTTAGCTAATTTTCTAGTTAAGAATTTAATCACACTGTAAAGAGTACTAATAAGAGATCGACTCACCTTGAGTGTATCTTTTGAATCGGATGTGGATCCGTGGCTTATCTTGAATAGAGCTTCGCAGTCCGATTCATCTTCGGGTTCAGACTCGTGCTCCGGTTCCGACTCCATCTCCGATTCAGTTGATTTAGCCATGAATATGTGATCATCGTCTTCTTCCTCGGACGCTTCTTCCCACGTAGCATTGAGAGCCTTCTTGTGTTTCAGTGCTTTTCTCTTGAGCTTCGGACATTCGGACTTGATATGTCCAAACCTGTTGCATTCGTAACACCTCACATTAGAACTTTTAGGTTTACCTTCGTTGGGATGAGTGATGGCTTGCTTTCGGCCCTTGACCATCCTCCGAACTAGGTTGACTAGTTCGACCTCCATTTTCGGGTCGACCTCCAAATCAGACTCATCTTCTTCCTCCTTCGGGGGTGGCTTGCTTGCGGTTTTCTTCTTTGAACCTGCAAAAAGTGTTATACCCTTCTCGGGTTCCGAGTTAGACTGTTCATGGAGTTCGAAATCCGAAAATAACTCATCTAATCTAAGTTTTGAAAGATCCTTGGAGACCTTGTAGGCATCGACCATGGATGCCCACAAGGTAGTCCTAGGAAAATAGTTTAGTACATACCTGATAAGGTCGCGATTTTCGACCTTTTGTCAAATTGCGTGTAGGTTGTTGACGATATCTTGAACCCGAGCGTGTAGTTGCATTGCCGTCTCATGTTCCTGCATTTTTAGATTATATAACCTATTGAACAAGAGATCATGCTTACATACCTTGGCTTCATCGGTCCCTTCGTGTAGCTCTACTAGTTTTGTCCAGAGATCCTTTGCGCTGATGAAGGGGCCGACGCGATTAAGCTCCTCCTTGGACAAGCTGCATTGAAGGATTTGAGTCACCTTAGCGTCGGCTTTGACTTGCCTTTTTGTAGCATTGGTCCATTGGTCATAATCCAAAGATTCACCCACTTCGTTAGTCGAAAGTGTGAATCCCGTTTGGATTATGATCCACATCTCGATTTGGGTCTTAAGGAAGCACTCCATCTAACCCTTCCAATAACGGAAGTCATCCCCATTGTAAAATGTAGGTCGAACGGTGCTAAAACCCTCGATATGGGCCATTGATACAAAAAACAAGAGAATGACGAAGAAAAAACCTAATGATAACACAAACGATCGAAATGTACCAAGACTCGCGTCTTGGATTAGTAATGCGGGAGAAAAACTCAACGAATGAAAGATCTTAAAAAAAATCCGAAATAAACAGAAATAAAAAGAAGAAAAAAAATCTATATAAAAGCTAAATTGGTGGTTTCACCAAATCTTAGCACCCTCGGCTCTGATACCAATTGTTGGATCGAGCGGATCGCTAGAGGGGGGCGAATAGCGATAAAAACTTTCATTCATTTTCAATACTCGAGTTATGCAGCGGAAAGAATAAAACAATAAAGATAAAGAAGACACAAGAGTTTTTTACTTGGTTCGTAGACTTTGGCTACTACTCCAAGGCCCTAACGGTCCTAGACCGCGTACGGAGGGCAAAACACTAAAAATACTCCTCTTTAGAGGTAGGAGATAGCGACAAAACAATCGATACAAGAAAGCTCAAGGTAGAGGGACACTCCCCCTCTCCTTGTTACGATTAAAGCTCGATAAGTAAGAAACAAAATAACAATATACCAATGACTTATAAAAGAATGAAACTTAAACCCTTGTCGTCGGAGATGCGGTAGCACATCGTCGTCGTAAGATCATCGAAGAAGAGTAGCGTAACACGAGAACTTTTGAGCACTTGGAATTGATGAAAAAACCCTAGGAGAACCCCTCCTTTTATAGCCTTTGAGTCCCTTCTCGAGAGGATCTTCAGCCAATCAAATTTAGGCACCAAGCTCCTTGAAATGAGGTGATAAGGCTTGACTCCTCGAAGCTGATCCTTGACCATCAGTTGACTGATGGCAGTGCCAGTCGAGTCACAACACTTAGCAATCGACTGATTTCAAGCAGTCGAGTGGCTATTATGGGAAATCGACTGATGCTAGCTAAAATCATAAGTTAGCTTAACAAAAACATAATTTCAACGATCGCCAACCGTTCGATCTCGACCTAGACTATCCATGGGATGTCTTTGGTCGGATCTACGCTTAAGACCATCCTCGTAAGGAGGATACAACCTCACTTACGCTCACACACATGAGCTTACCTCGATACTTACTTTGTAGCTCTTGCTTTCGGCCTTCCACTCGATTCCTTCGGCTCCCTCCGAAGTCACTCGAGTGTCGCCCGACCACTGCGGCTTCCTCCGGGTGTCGCTAGCCTTCAACTCCAGCTTTAGCAATTTTCTACACACTCGATTTAGCTCGTGAGATAACCATATGAGCTTAACTTTGTATCGTTTTCTATAATCAAAACTCAGGTTTGACTTAGGTGCCTACTGCACCAACATAACAGCTCTTACCTACTCTAGTGACGCTCGGCCAGAAGGGCAGCTCCCCCACCGGTGACAATCTCCACCTGACTGCCCTAATCCCACACGCAGAAAGTCTAGCTTCGGCGGATATTGTGGAGAACGACCTCTAGTCAAAACGCTGCCGACCCTAGCTCGTTGTTGTGGCTCGTCCGCGGGCACCGACGAGCGATGGTCGGCCGTCGCTTGCAGAGGAGGGGAGAGCTGGCCAAGAATCGGAGATGTGGCACAAGGAGAGGGCGTCGCATGCGATTGTGGACGATGAGTGCGCGAGAAACCGAGAGGGAAGAGAAGAAAAGGCTACGACGGTGAGATTTGGGAAGAAGAATCGGGGAAATCGCGAGAAGGAGAAGTCGAGCGCGGCTGCGAAAATGCTTGGGAGAAATAGGAATAACAAACCTAGGATTATAACTTAGGTTAATTAAACCTATTAAATAATCTAAACAGGCTCTTTAAAAATATATTTTTCTTATCCCCGTAAATATCCTGTACAAGCTCTTTTTAATTCCAGAAAAATTCTTGAAAAAATTCTAAAATTCTCCAAAAATACCGAAAATAATTCCTAGGATTATTTTCCCTAAATTTTGGCCATTTGATTTAGTATTTTAAATTTCCATTTTAACACCCACTATGTAAAATACCACAAAAAAAATTATAATAATAAAATAAAATAAATGTTGGGTAATTAGGAGAATACCCTATAGAATTTTTCCAGAAATTTTTAGGAATTTTTTCTGGACTCGAATGGGGATTTCTAAGACCCTCTTTGCTTAGAAGGGGTTAAAGGGCTTAACGAGTCTAAAATTCGACCCGTTTACCTACCCATTTCATTAATGGAACCATTTCGGCGCCGCTAACTTTTATTCCTCGCGAGCGTTTCCCAGCCGCAATAGTTACTGCCTTTTTAATGCTTTCACCTCACGACGAACCCCCCACCGAGCCCTTCCTTTCCTTCCCCGCGAATCGCCTCTCGTGACTCCTTCCCTTCTTCGGCGATTTCTTTTCCACCGGCCGGAGCACGTTCTTCCTCCTCTGAAGCGAAGCGATCTCTCTGCTTCGTCGCTCTAGCGGTTTCGAGCAGCAGATCTTTTCCCGGATGCGCGATCTCTACTCCGTCGCTCAGATTCCGTCGGTCTTCTTCCTCATGGCAGGCGGCGGCCGTTGGCTTGGACGACCCCCAGGACGGGATGGAAGCTCCGATTTGGCAACTTCCCGATAGTAGGCGGTGGGGCGATTTCTGATCTCTACTGTCCATTCGTCGTCGGAGCGAGGTAAGGGCTATTCATTCCCTTGTTTTCCCTCGATTTCAAAGGGGATCCGGTGTGTGAATGAATTCTTTCGGTAGTTTCCTTCGTTGAGCTTGACCTATCGATTTGGGCAGAAAATCGAGAGCGTCGGTGGTGCCGGTGAACAGGACTGTCGGATTTTGGGAGTTGGCTGCCGATTTTGGGGTTTGAGTTGCCGATAAAAATTACAACAGTAAGGTAAAGCGTGGATTTTTCTTACAGTGGACAAGAATTTTGGATGTTTTGTGGATTTGCCGTCGCTAATTCGGATTGTGTTGGTTTAGGCAGTGGTCTTGAGAAATTGAACGGGGTTGCCAAGTGTCGAGGAGTTGCTGCCGGTGAGGATCAAATTGCCGGTAAGCAAACCATTTTCCTTTTAGTTCTGTCCGTGCAGATTAGTTCATTGTTGCCCTTGATTTAGCTAGTTAACAGTGGGAAAGGTTGATGGAGTTGGCTGGGAGCAGGGGTTTTGGTCGGTTAGGACGACTGTGAGTGGAAGTGTTCGGCTGACTGTGAGAAATGGGTCTGTCCTAGACTTGTTTAGGTTGTGGGATGGAATTCCTTTCAGTGGAGTAAGGTTGTGCGGCTGTGAACAGCTGTGATTTGCTGTGCATGAGTTGTGAATGGCGGTACAGAAGCTGTGATCACTGGTTTACATGATTAGAGAGTTGTTCTGGGTTATGGAATATCCGGTTAGTATGGAATTGAATGTATAGACTTGTGTAGTGGTTAATTGGAAATGGGGGGTTTTAATTATGACGTTAACCGTGTTAGTAATATATGAGAGATGTCCTAAGGCAATTGCCTTATGTATGAACCATTTATATGATAAATGAAGATTCACTATTTGAGTATACATGTTTTATGTATTTGATTGGATCTTAAACTCATTTACTGAATGTCCACGATACGATTCACAGCATGAGAGAATTTGTGATTGGATCACAACTAGTGAGTATCTCTACATGTGTAATTGTGATGTATCGTAATTATCCTAGTCGATGAATTGATGGATTTGGACACCATCAATTCGGCCGAGACTAGCACGAGGTATACTCGGTGTATCCAAGCAAATGATTCTCATCGGGCCGGAGACATAGATGTCGGAGTTAATCGTGGATGCTAGTTATGGTAACTAGTTCATTGGAGTGACCGGTAGTAAGACTTCATATGGTTCTCTGCATATATAGATATGTCGATGAAGTTCTTCTTGTGACTTAAGTCACGATGTTCCTTTGACTTGCGGTATTCAAGTCATCTTGATCATGGAGACTTATGCTTTGACATCTTAAGCAAGCATCTCTGAGGAGATGTGGACCCGGGATGATTGGGTATAAGTCGAAGTGATCGAAGGTGTTTGAATAGACTATAAAGGATTCACCACTCCTTGCGAGGAGATGTATACCCATGGCCTCTCGTCGGATTATTACTAAAGTCTTTGGCCAAAGCATTACATGTTTAGAGTAAGGTACTCTTCGATACATGTGGAGTAACTAGAATTCGTAGGACGAGGAAATGATACTTGGGCTAGGTGTGACGTAGTCAGCCTAGTGGGGACTGACACAATAGACCATGTCCTGAACCAAGTGGGTATAAGATGAGTGAAGGGAATGGGGCACATGAATCATTCGAGTCATTGAAGGGTTTCAGAAATAGTTCTGGATCAACCGTTGATCTTTTCGGTTAATTGGGGATCATGATGTACTACTAGGTGCCACTCATGATTGTTCTATAATTAATGGTTAATTATAGACGGCCAACATAAACCGAGAACCTATTTGGTCACACGCACAACGAGCGTAATCCAAAGGATTTAAAACGAGCTTGAGAATGGGATTCTCAGACCGAGAGAAACTAGGTTTGGTTGGACCAAACATAAAGCGAGCATGAAATCGTTTCAGTCGCAATGGAAGCGTGGATGGGCCGTGTCTTATGAAGACATAATGGATGAACCAAAATGGTTTGGTTCTAATCCAATGGAGGAGAATAAACCAAAGGGTTTGGTTTATTTTAAACGAATGAACCAAAAGTTGGTTTGGTTCGTTTTAACTTAAAATAAACCATCATGGTTTGGTTTATTTTAACTTATCTTAATGGAGCGGGTTAACGGGCCTAATGGTTATGATCCAATAACCATTAAGAGAATTAGTTCTCTATAAAAGAGGGCTTAATGGATAATTAAGCCCTAATCCAAGCCCTAGCAAAAGTTGCCGCCCAACCCCATTGAAGGAGTTGCCGCCCAAGCTCCTTGGCCGCCCAGCCCCTTGTGCCGGCGTCCAGCTCCTTGCCGGCGACCAAGCTTCAGCCGGTGATCCTCCGGCGACCCTCCGGTGATCTTCCTAGGCCTCGGTGAAAAGGTGAGCACTTGGCTTCCTTGTTTTGGCCGGCGCCTACTCCTCCACCAAGCTGTCCAGTTTTTTGGACAGCTTCTTCTCCTCTCGTCGGAGCATCGTTTGGACGACGGTTAGAGCTCCGACAGTGGATAACTTACCGGGGATTCGATCTCCGGTAATCCTCCGAGGTGGAGGACGAAGGATTCGTCAATCAGTTGACGAATACCTCTCCGGAGAAGCGAGTTTTGAGGACTTATTTTGGATCCGAATTTGGATTCGGATCGTGATCATCTCTTGATCACGTCGTCTTCAACATGAGGCTAGTAACCCGTACGAAGACGAAGCTCGTGGCTTAGCGAAGTCATCCCGAGGAACTCGGCGTGGATACGGATAGAGACGATTCTAGCGAGGATCGTTCCGGTTGATGCCGTTCCCGCTACACGTCATACGAAAGGTATAACGTAGATAAATTTACTTTTATTGCAAATTTAAATTTACGGTTATGTCTACACTTGTTGTAATATGCATGCGTGTGTTGTAATAAATAGGAGTATTTATTATTTTTATTGCTTCCGCTGTGTTCATGTTTACGAAACATGATCGAAGGCCTAAAACCCAACAAAGGGTATCGAGCCCTGTTGTGTTTCGACATAATCGTAAAAATAGTTTTGCGATAGTCATAATGTATTTCTGGAAATTTTCTAATTTTGGAAATTTAGAAGTATTTATGGAAATTTTTCAATTTTGGAAAGTCTAGAAGTATTTATGGAAATCTTCCACTTTTGGAAAGTTGGAAGTATTTATGGAAATTGATATTTTCCATAAATAAAATATTTGAGTAGATTCTGGAAATTTGTTTCCTAATTTAATCATGATTTGATTTGGGAAATCAAATCTTAAAATATTTTATTTCCATAAGTAGTTTTAATGATTTAGGAAATTGGTTTCCTAAATAAATTTTACTTAATCAAATAATTCCATGAATAAAATATGTGATTAGATTTGGAAATTGGTTTCCTAATTTAATTATGATTTGATTTGGAGAATCAAATCTTAAACATATTTTATTTCCATAAATAATTATGACATATAAGGAAATATATACATGACATAATTGTATGCCATGTAATTGCATTAGATGCATAACATTATGCCATGCGTGTCGTGACATGTAGATGTATGCCATGTATGCTATGCCATGTAAATAATAGTTATTTGCATGCAAAGAGGATGAGACATAAAAACCCTTAAACAATATTAAAGCCTACACCTTCCATTAATATGGTTAGAACCAGAGTTCCGTTTCTTGTTTGGGTTGTTGGACTCTCTCCAAGCCCGGCTCGAACCCGAATATGTTCAAACCATGGAATAGTTTAATACTAATATGGTAAGAGTCAGAGGTCAATCGTTAGCTTTGGTTGTTGGACTCTCTCCAAGCTGGGCTAATTGGTTGAATGCACTCTAACCATATTAAAACTATTTCCCGATTAATGGGTTGGCTTTAACCTGGAGCATCGGCTTGTTGGACTCTCTCCAAGGTCGATGTACAGGGAGGTGAAGTTGGGTGCTATGCATATGATGCATACTTGTTAATGTGTTAACAACCCGATGTATGTGTGAACATTCAATTAGTTGATAGCACATTGTGATAGTTGCATATACGTGATATGCAATCGGTATAGTTGATACTCACCGTCGTAGTTATGAATGGCTTGTTGGACTCTCTCCAAGGTTGTTCATAACTATGATGGATATCAGCCCATTCGGAGATGGACCTACGATCTCCCGAAGTGATTTTGGGGTTTTTGAAATTCGAAAAATGAATGGGATTTATAAATGTACATTGATGCATTTTAAAATCATTTTCTCATATATGCTCGTTTTGTATTTCTAAGATTGATCATGATGTGTTTGAATTTGCGTTCCATTTTGGATTCAAATAAATTGATTGGGCCGAACTTCTTGGACTAGCTTAGAAACTTGAGAATTGTTCTCAAGGTGGAAAAGCTTGCGTATGTCCTCGAAGCGCCTCTTCCCGCCCATCCTAGTGACAATGCAACTCTGGACCAATTGTTGGCCTATCAGAAACATGTGAGTGATTCTGAACAAATGAGTTGCATCATGCTAGCCGCGATGGAACCCAAGCTACGAAAGCTGCATGAGCATATGG
Organism: Wurfbainia villosa; assembly: GCA_025175895.1. NCBI lineage: Eukaryota > Viridiplantae > Streptophyta > Magnoliopsida > Zingiberales > Zingiberaceae > Wurfbainia > Wurfbainia villosa. Next base: position 113,978,851 of record CM045991.1, read on the forward strand.
ATGCTCATATCGTAGTCCTTCATCTTTATGAGTTGTTTGATAAGCAAGTGAGATTCGAAAGGTTCGAAGTCTCCAAGCTCCTCTTCACCTCTGAGATGCAAGAAGGTTCATCTGTGGTACTGCTCAACATGCTGAAGACTGTGGAGCCTTCTGAGAAGCATGAGCAGGGGATGGTGTTGTTAGTTGATTCCTCGAAGAAAGGTTCTAAGAGGGAGTCAAAGGAACAACAGAAGGGGAAGAAGAAAAAGGCTAAAAAGGCAGAACCAGCTCAAAAGGGCACTTGCCATCATTATGGCAAGTAGGGCCATTTGCGAAGAAAGTGCAAGATTTATCTTGAGTCCGTGAAGAAGGATAAGGCATCGGATGCCCCATCTTCTTCAGAAATCTTCTTTATTGATTGTCATTCTATTTCCTCAGACACTTGGGTATTTGATACTGGGTGTGGCTCACATATATGTAATGACATACATGGGCTAAGGAATAGAAGAAGACTCGTCAAGGGAGAGTCAAATTTACGTGTTGGGAATGGAGCAACGGTTGTTCAACTAGCCATCGGAACATATTTGTTGGAACTCCCTGTAGGACTTGTCTTAGAACTGGACAATTGCTTTTATGTTCCTTCGTTGATAAAGAACATCATTTCTATTTCTTGTTTAAATAGAAATGGGTACCATTTGACTTTTAGTAACAATTGTTGTTACATAACTTTGAATGGAGTTCTTTAAGGGACTGGAACTTTAAGCAATGATGTTTATACGTTGGACGTATCCAGTGATATTTTCAATATCGAAGCGATCAACAAGCATGCTCGAAAGGATAATCAAATAGACTCCTATATGTGGCATTGTCGTCTTGGCCATATAAGCAAGAAACGCATGTCCGAATTACACCGATGTGGAATTCTGGAATCGTTTGAATTGGATTCATACGATACATGCGAATCATGCTTAAAAGGCAAGATGACTAAGTTACCTTTTACTAAAAAGGTGAATGAGTGGGAGAGTTCCTAGGTCTAATACATACTGATGTATGTGGACCTATGTCAACTCAAGCATTAGGAGGCTATAGCTACTTCATTACCTTCACCGATGATCACTCATGGTTTGGGTATGTGTTCTTGATGAAACACAAGTCTGAAGCCTTTGAAAGGTTCAAAGAATTCAGAAATGAAGTAGAGAAACAACATGATAAGGGTATTAAAATACTTCGATCGGATCGAGGTGGTGAATACTTAAGTCAAGAGTTTCTTGATTATCTAAGAGACAATGGTATATTGTCTCAATGGACTCCGCCATATACACCACAGCATAATGGTGTATCTGAGAGGCGTAACCGGACCTTGTTGGACATGGTCAGGTCAATGATGAATCATGCGACTCTTCCCAAGTCCTTTTAGGGCTATGCACTTCAGACAGCTGTTTACTTGTTAAACAGAATACCTACCAAGGTAGTCTCAACTACTCCATATGAGATATGGAATGGTAAGAAACCTCATGTATCTTACTTGAAGATATGGGGTTGTCCTGCTTATGTGAAGCGGACTGTATCAGACAAATTGGATCCTAAGTCTGATAAATGTCTATTTGTTGGATACCCTAAGGAAACAAGGGGTTACCAATTCTATCATCCTGTGGAGCAAAAGGTGTTTGTTTCAAGGCATGCTGTGTTTCTAGAGAAAGAGTTTCTCTTGCAAGAAAACAGTGGGAGTGTCGTCGAGTTTGAGGAGGCTCGAGAGACTCAAATAGACATTAATGAGATACCTGGTGAAGCAAAACAGCCGACAACTCATAGTGATGAGCAATCGGCTGGACCTATTGTAACACCACATCTTCGTAGATCTGGTAGAACACGCAATATTCCTGAGAGATATGGATTTCTTGTAAGTGAATCGAACGACGTGTTACTCATTGATGATGAGGAGCCTACCAGTTATGAAGAAGTGCTGACAAGTTCAGAAAGGGATAAGTGACTTGGTGCCATGAAGTCGGAAATGGATTCCATGTATGAAAACCAAGTTTGGAACTTGGTTGACCCACCTGAAGGGATAAAGCCTATAGGGTGCAAGTGGGTTTTCAAGAAGAAAACCGACATGGATGGTAATGTGATTACCTATAAGGCTAGATTGGTGGCGAAAGGATATCGTCAAAAACAAGGTGTTGATTATGATGAAACCTATTCGCCTGTAGCTATGCTTAAATCCATTCGGATGCTCCTGGCCATAGCGGCTCATTATGATTATGAGATATGGCAGATGGATGTGAAAACAACTTTCCTTAATGGAAACCTGCTCGAGGACGTGTATATGATACAGCCTGAGGGTTTCACATCGGTTGATAAAACCAAGGTACGCAAATTGCGACGGTCCATTTATGGATTGAAGCAAGCATCCAGGAGCTGGAATATCCGTTTTGATGAGACAATCAAAAGGTTTGATTTCTCACAAAATCCAGACGAACCTTGTGTGTACAAGAAGGTTAGTGGGAGTGCAGTCGTGTTCCTAGTATTGTATGTCGATGACATATTACTTATAGGAAACGATGTCTCAATCTTACAGTCAGTGAAGGTTTGATTATCCAAGACATTCTCCATGAAAGACCTGGGAGAAGCAACCTACATCCTCGGGATTAAGATCTATAGAGATAGATCGAAACGGTTGCTTGGTCTTTTGCAGTCTACATATATAGACCGAGTGCTAAAGAGGTTTAGCATGTCGGAATCCAAGAAAGGTTTCTTACCCATCAGGCATGGGGTACACCTTTTGAAGTCTATGTGTCCGCGCACAGAAGACGAGAGGATTTGCATGAGTAAGATTCCCTATGCATCCGCAATAGGATCTATCATGTATGCTATGTTATGTACGAGGCCCGATGTATCGTATGCTCTGAGTGTCACGAGCAGATACCAGTCTGATCTAGGAATGGATCATTGGGTGACTGTTAAGACGATCCTTAAGTACTTAAGAAGAACTAAGGATACGTTCCTAATATATGGAGAAGGGTACATGGTGATACGTGGGTATACGGATGCCAGCTCCAGACAGACAAGGATGATTCCATGTCTTTGTCTGGGTATGTATTCACCTGGAATGGAGGCGCAATAAGTTGGAAAGGTTCCAAGCTTGACACTATAGCGGATTACGCCACGCGCGTAATACATTGCGGCTTTGGGAAGAAGGAAGCGGTTTGGATCAAGAAGTTCATCTCGATCTTGATGTGGTCTCATCAATGATCCAAACATGTGCTTCACCGCTATCATCTTATCGAGAGAGATCATCGGTAGGGAACGAAATACAAATCGAGAAAATTCCTAAAAGGAACTTAGCGGATCCCTTGACTAAGGCATTACCTCAAAATAAGTTTGAGGGTCATGTTCGAGCTTATGGTATTGGATACCGTAGCGATTGGCATTAGGCCAAGTGGGAGTCTGTTAGTAATATATGAGAGATGTCCTAAGGCAATCGCCTTATGTATGAACCATTTATATGATAAATGAAGATTCACTATTTGAGTATACATGTTTTATGTATTTGATTGGATCTTAAACTCATTTCTTGAATGTCCACGATACGATTCACAAAGATGAGAGAATTTGTGATTGGATCACAACTAGTGAGTATCTCTACATGTGTAATTGTGATGTATCGAATTATCCCTAGTCGATGAATTGATGGATTTGGACACCATCAATTCTGTCGAGACTAGCACGAGGTATACTCCTTGGTGTATCCAAGCAGCTGATTCTCACTGGCTGGAGACATAGTGATGTTCGGAGTTAATCGTGGATGCTAGTTATGGTAACTAGTTCATTGGAGTGACCAGCCGTAAGACTTCATATGGTTCTCTGCATATATAGATATGTCAATGAAGTTCTTACTGTGGCTTAAGTGCGATGTTCCTTTGACTTGCGGTATTCAAGTCATCTTGATCATGGAGACTTATGCTTTGACATCTTAAGCAAACATCTCTAAGGAGATGTGGACCCGGGATGATTGGGTATAAGTCGAAGTGATCGAAGGTGTTTGAATAGCCTATAAAGGATTCACCACTCATTGCGAGGAGATGTATACCCATGGCCTCTCGTCGGATTGTTACTAAAGTCTTTGGCCAAAGCATTACATGTTTAGAGTAAGGTACTCTTCGATACATGTGGAGTAACTAGAATCCGTAGGACGAGGAAATGATACTTGGGCTAGGTGTGACGTAGTCAGCCTAGTGGGGACTGACACAATAGACCATGTCCTGAACCAAGTGGGTATAAGATGAGTGAAGGGAATGGGGCATGAATCATTCGAGCTGCTGAAGGGTTTCAGAAATAGTTCTGGATCAACCGTTGATCTTTTCGGTTAATTGGGGATCATGATGTACTACTAGGTGCCACTCATGATCGTTCTATAATTAATGGTTAATTATAGACGGCCAACATAAACCGAGAACCTATTTGGTCACACGACAACGCAGCGTAATCCAAAGGATTTAAAACGAGCTTGAGAATGAGATTCTCAGACCGAGAGAAACTAGGTTTGGTTGGACTAAACATAAAGCGAGCATGAAATCGTTTCAGTCGCAATGGAAGTGTGGATGGGCCGTGTCTTATGAAGACATAATGGATGAACCAAAATGGTTTGGTTCTAATCCAATGGAGGAGAATAAACCAAAGGGTTTGGTTTATTTTAAACGAATGAACCAAAAGTTGGTTCGGTTCATTTTAACTTAAAATAAACCATCATGGTTTGGTTTATTTTAACTTATCTTAATGGAGCGGGTTAACGGGCCTAATGGTTATGATCCAATAACCATTAAGAGAATTAGTTCTCTATAAAAGAGGGCTTAATGGATAATTAAGCCCTAATCCAAGCCCTAGCAAAAGTTGCTGCCCAACCCCATTGAAGGAATTGCCGCCAAGCTCCTTGGCCGCCCGACCCCTTGTGCGGCCGGCTCCAGCCTCCTTGGCGACCAAGCTTCAGCCGGTGATCCTCCGGCGACCCTCCGGTGATCTTCCTAGGCCTCGGTGAAAAGGTGAGCACTTGGCTTCCTTGTTTTGGCCGGCGCCTACTCCTCCACCAAGCTGTCCAGTTTTCTGGACAGCTTCTTCTCCTCTCGTCGGAGCATCGTTTGGACGACGGTTAGAGCTCCGACAGCGGATAACTTACCGGGGATTCGATCTCTGGTAATCCTCTGAGGTGGAGGACGAAGGATTCGTCAATCGATTGACGAATACCTCTCCGGAGAAGCGAGTTTTGAGGACTCGTTTTGGATCCGAATTTGGATTCGGATCGTGATCATCTCTCGATCACGTCGTCTTCAACACGAGGCTAGTAACCCATACGAAGAAGAAGCTCGTGGCTTAGCGAAGTCATCCCGAGGAACTCGGCGTGGATACGGATAGAGACGATTCTAGCGAGGATCGTTCCGGTTGATGCCGTTCCCGCTACACGTCATACGAAAGGTATAACGTAGATAAATTTCCTTTTATTGCAAATTTAAATTTATGGTTATGTCTACACTTGTTGTAATATGCATGCGTGTGTTGTAATAAATAGGAGTATTTATTATTTTTATTGCTTCCGCTGTGTTCATGTTTACGAAACATGATCGAACACACACACGCCGCGGTGCCGGAAACCCAACAAACCGTACCAGTTGAGGGTCTAAAGTGAAGGTTGGTTATAGTGAATCGACCTTGGATAATTTGAGGGATTTTCCTAAGTCGTAGGCAATAAAAGGATGCGACTATAAGAACGATATAGTAATTAATTCGTATGTTGTAGTCTGCTTGCACTAAAATGTAATTGATGCTATTTGCAGGACGTGGATATGAGACCGATCCGCGAACGTGAGGATCTTATTACTATGAGCATATACAGCAGGTGAGTAATTCCTACCCTGGTCAGGTAGTTTAATGCATACAGATTTAGATGCATGATCATCTTATATGATCATGTTACCTTGACTCCGTTCTTATTTATCTTATGCTTGATACTTTACCGTTGGTTGTTAACTCCATTGCTGCTATCATGTTTATTTTACCATGACTAGGAGTTATATATTTATGTGATGTAAGTAACTTAGAATTTGTTAAGTTAAGTGCAAGTAGTAAAGTCCGGATGACAACCTGATTGTAAATTGGGCAAAAAAGGTCATCCGTATGTGGATAATATCTTGAACCTAGGGTTAGTTCTAGTACCCTTAGGTTGCATGTTTACTACCGACCATGTATTATGTAAATGGTCAGGTGAATGGTATTTAGTGTGTCGCTATGGACCGGTGGTCCTAGCCTAATATAATCAGTTCGAGTATGACTCTCTACAGGATAGAGAGTGCGTTGATCTGGTTAGTATGACTCTCTGTAGAATAGAGAGTCTATGGTGGATGTCTGTATGTGAGACATTGCATTCATGTCATTTGCATGCACGCTGGCGACGAGGTCTCCCTTGTGGTTGAGAGTGTCGCCAGTCATCCTGCCTCCACGGTTACTCATAGGAGGGGTAACCGGTGTGAGGGCAGAGCATTGCGGTGCCGCACTCTACCACTATAGATGGTGGTAGATGGATTTGCGTGTCGTAGTCCTGCGTGTGTGGCACTCGACCACTCATGGGTAGTGACTGTCGGAGTGGCCAATAGCAGGGACCCCCATCGTGTAGCTTGCTCTTTACGCTTATATGCTACTCGATCATATTGCTCACTCGGCAACTCGAGAGTAGTGGTTGGTGTTGAGTTGGGACAGTTGTCATGCTCGAGTCACCGAGGCCACACTGGGGTCGTGGTAGCTTTAGGGTGAGCTGACATCACCATGCATGCTGCATTGCTGATTTATGACATTTTTGCATATTGCCATATATATACATATATGCATGTATATATATATGGATGATTGTGATTAGTATATGTATATAAATGCAGTATATATATATATACTTATTGTGATGCTGCATTTGTATGTACTATGCTTGTTGCATTTGTTTGTACATATTCATACATGCTGTTGCATTTTCTGTATGGTAGTAGGCCGGTACTTGTATACTTGTTGGTTATTCACTGTGATACCCTCGACCCATATCAGGATGTAGTATGAGTTAGTACTATTCTGTATACCTTATGTTGTGAATATGTGCTCAGGTTGGATAGGTGTAGCGTAGCAGACGTTCAGGTATGTCTGCATTTCATATTGGCTTTTGGTTAGAAGGTATATACATGGATATATTATCATTCTAGTGATACCTGTAGATTTTTCTACCAAAATACATGTGATATTAATATATACATGTTTTTCTATTACCTGCTGAGTTTTACTCACTACCATAGACCCTGGGTTTTTCTGTCGCCCAGGTAACAGGTTGAAGTCTTCGTGACGGCTTGGAGTTGCGTCGGCGATCCATCCCATCTCCGCTTTTTCGAGTCTCCCAAGGATTTTTGTCTATGTTATGGGCTTATTTTCTATTATGGACTTGTCTTTATATCGTGGACTTGTTTTGTATCGATGTTTTATTTACAGTTTAGTATTGTGGACTTATCAGGTGGTGTACACCTGTGTGTTTTGGTTTAGATGTCGGTATATATGTTGTTTATGTTTCCACTGTGTTGGATATTTTTTTTATATCTGCTTATTATGTTGTTGTTGTGGGTCTACGGGCCTTGTATTAACCCAAAATGTTGCCATGTACAGGGGAGATGCTGTCCGTTTGCTTTTCGACACGACATACTCTCGGGGCGTGACAACTTTATTGGTATCAGAGCCGAAGGTTCTGCGATGCCATACAATGATTTTGTTTTGAGTCTTGGATTCTCGGGAGTCGGTATATTTTTCGGATTTGGTTTTCTGTGAGATGGGATTGACAGCGACATAAGCTTCGGGCAGCACGAAGTAAGTATTCCTGATAATTTATACTTAAGTTAGATACTTATCTAGACTTGTTCAATAGGTGTATACTGTCAGAGTTATGGCACCTATGCAGACTCGTGGTCGAGGCCGTCCATCCAGGTGAGCAGCCAGAGGGGTGGGACAAGATACTGTTACGACTGAGCCAGCTACTCAAGCACAACCTCAGCAACCCCCTATTGGTGGTACATAGCCTTAGAATCTGGATATACCACTGACTAGGTCGGCACCTACGGATTCCGGTTGGCTCAATGTTAAAGCATGGATACTCGTATTAGCACGTTCGGCCAAGGACAAATTTACCTTATTCTGAGGGGAGTTTGATCCATGGATTGCACGTGCATGGCTGGATAATTTGGAGGATACTTTTGAGTATATGGACTGTACGGACGATGAGAAGGTGGGCCTTGCTGCGTATCACCTCAGAGATCAGGCCGTTACTTGGTGGAAAATGCAGAAGACTCTACTCGGGGAGCGAGGGATTTCCGCTTCGAGATGCTCGAGGCAATACTTTTTCGCCTTACAACATGTCGCTGAATTCCCTGTGAAGAATGAGTTATTATGGGATCCATCTACCAGCAATACGTAACTGAACAACTATTAGAGTTCTGCTTTCACCTGGTAGCACAGGATGCAGATTGAATGTACCAGTTCACACAAGGCCTAGCAGCTTATATCCGAGCGAGGATGTCAGGATCTTCTATTGCCTCTTACAGGGAGGCATTGGACCGAGCCATTTGTATTGAAATGACATCCCAACAGATCTCCAAGGAAAAAGATATAGAGAGGTAGATGTCCCAGAGTAAGCAGCAGAAGCAAAATTCAGGGAATCAGACTCAGAAGAAGCAGGAGCAGAAGGGCAATACTCGAGGTACTACAGAGGGATCGTCTAGGGCACAAAAGGGAAGTGCCCAACTTCCAAACAGGCTGGAAGTTCTCAGAAGAACCGTAAGAGTCAGAACAGAGTTGGATGTTATAAATGCGGATCTGGAAGTCATAGAGCTCCAGAGTGTCCTTTGGAGCAGCCTGTTTGCTACTACTGCAAGCAACCTGGACATACCAGTCGAGAGTGTACATTGAGAGCACAGTTGGAGTTTCCTGATAGCTCTAACAAGGGAAGATAGTCCAACCAGCAGTGGCAGCAGAGGACAACACCGCGGACTCAGACATATGGTCAGAGGTAGCCAGTACCTCCACCAACACAGTTGTACCAGCTGCAGGGTGGTGCCCATACAGTGATGCCGACAACGATCAAGTATCCTACATCTCTAGTAATCTACTATCCAGGGGTATTTGCACCACCGATGTTACCAGCCAGCTCTCAGGGTTATCTTATGCCTGCACCAGTGACTCAGTCTTCAGCACCTCAGAGTCAGACTCAGCCCGAGTGGAGGCACACTACTTCTTCATCGGGGATGCAACCGACAAATATCGAGACTGGACGAGTTTTTGCCATCACCAGAGATGAGGCACAGCGGGCTGAGGGATCAGTCATACGGGGTATGGTTTCAGTTTTTTCTATATACACTGATACTTTGATTGATACCAGTAGTTCTCATTCATTCATATCTAGAATATTTCTGGGTAGAGTCGGAAGGATCCCAATGGTTCGTTCTTGTGGGTTAGCAGTATCCTTGCAATCAGGAGAGGTGCTGACTAGCCACCAAGAAATCAAAGGTTGCCCATTAGATTTTGACGGGCATATCCTTATAGTGGACCTTCAGGTGTTGGAAATGATAGAGTTCGATATTATTCTCGGTATGGATTGGTTAGCCGTTTATCACACTACAGTGGATTGTAGAGCAAGGGTGGTGACATTCTGACCACCAGATCAACCATCTTGGGAATTTGTTGGTACTAAAGATGATGGTTTATCCATTATATCGGCTTTACAGGCTCAGAAGTTATTGGCCCAGGGTTGTCAAGGTTATTTGCTATCTCTGGTCAAAGTTGAGAACGAAGGACTACCACCCCTCTATGATGTGCTAGTAGTCTGAGAGTATCCAGACGTATTTCCAGATGAACTTCTAGGCTTGCCATCTCCTAGGCAAGTTGAATTTGCGATAGAGGTGATCCCAGGAATCGTGCCTATATCGAAACCTCCTTATCGGATGGCGCCAAAAGAGCTGAATGAACTTAAAGTTCAACTGCAGGAGTTGCTGGATAATGGATTCATCCGACCTAGTGTTTTACCATGGGGAGCACGGGTACTCTTTGTCAAAAAGAAGGATGGATCATTGCGGTTATGTATTGACTATCGACAACTGAATGCAGTCACAGTTAAGAACAAATATCCACTGCCGAGGATAGAAGATTTGTTCGATCAGCTTAAGGATACATGTGTGTATTCTAAAATTGATCTGTGCTCAGGATATCATCAGCTTCGGATAAGAGATGAGGATGTTCAGAAAACAGCTTTCCGCACCCGTTATGGGCATTACGAGTTTCTAGTGATGCCGTTCGGTCTCACGAATGCCCCAGCTGTATTTATGGACTTAATGAACTAGGTATTCTTAAGGTATATAGATCAGTTCGTCATAGTGTTCATCGATGATATATTGATTTATTCTCGATCCGAGGAGGAGCATGAACAACATCTGCGGATAGTATTGGAAACGTTGCGATGGGAGAAGTTGTATGCCAAGTTTAGCAAGTGTGCGTTCTGGTTATCCTCAGTGGGTTTTCTTGGACATGTGGTATCCAACAGAGGTATTTCTGTAGATCCCCAGAAGATTGAGGTGATTACCAGTTGGGAGTAGCCAAAATCAGTTCAGGAGGTCCATAGTTTCCTTGGTCTGGCCGGGTATTATCAGAGATTCGTGGAGGAATTCTCGAGTATCGCCATGCCACTCACTCGTCTGCTCGGAAAGGGGTCAAATTCACCTGGTCAGAGGCCTGTGAAACTAGCTTCTAGGAGCTTAAGCGATGGCTAGTTTCTGCACCAATTTTAGTGATTCCTTCTGGTGTTGATGGGATGGTTCTCTATACGGATGCTTCTATCCAAGGGTTGGGTGCAGTTTTGATGTAGTCCAACCGTGTGGTATCTTATGCCTCCCGTCAACTAAAAGACCACGAAAGGAATTACCCAGTGCACGATATGGAGTTAGCCACCATTATTTTCGCATTGAAGATATGGAGGCACTACTTGTATGGGATTACCTTTGAGATTTGCACAGACCATAAAAGTCTGAAGTATCTGTTCACACAGAAAGAGCTGAATCTGAGACAGAGACGGTGGATGGAATATATGAAGGATTACGATTGCACCATCCAGTATCATCCGGTAAAGGCTAATGTGGTAGCAGATGCACTGAGCAGGAAGTCTCGTGGAGTTCTGGCCAGTCATCTGACGACAGTTACTGATCTAGTTCGATAGTTCTCAGAGTTGGGATTGTCGGAACACGGTCAAACATCCCGGGGGATATTAGTTTCTATGGTTTCCCATTCCGCTATTGCTGAGAGGATCAAGGAAGCACAAGTCATGACCAACATCTGCAGTTCTTGAGCAGCATGATAGACTCAGAACGTCAGATGGATTTCTCGAGTGACGAGAATGGTGTACTTCATTTCCGAGGATGACTATGTGTTCCGGACACGCATCCAGTTAAGGAAGAATTACTATAGGAAGCACATCAGTTGAGATTTGCTATACATCCTGGTGGTACTCGGATGTACTGAGATTTGAAGCGCTTATATTGGTGGAACGGTATGAAATGGGATATTGCAGACTTTATTGCACGATGTCTAGTATGCCAGCAAGTGAAGGCTGAACATCAGAAACCTGCTGGCTTACTTCAGGAAATTCCGATCTCGGAATGGAAGTGGGAGCATATCACGATGGACTTCGTTACGAGATTACCTAGAACCCGTAAAGGACATAATGCGATTTGGGTGATTGTGGATCGATTAACCAAATCAGCTCACTTCCTTCCGATTCGTGAGACGGACTCATTGGATCGTCTAGCGGAATTGTACTGCCGAGAGATCATCAGATTGCATGGTGTACCATTGAGTATCATATCTGATAGAGATCCGCGATTTACTTCGCGATTCTGGCAGAGTCTGCAGTAGGCCATGGGCACAGAGCTTCGACTCAGTACAACCTTTCATCCGCAGACAGATGGACAGTCCAAACGTACCATTCAGACTCTGGAGGATCTATTGAGATCTTGCGTCATGGATTTCAGTGGCAGTTGGGAGGATCACATTCCTTTAGTGGAGTTTGCCTACAACAACAACTACCACTCTTCTATCCAGATGACTCCTTTCGAGGCATTATAGGCAGACCTTGCAGATCTCCTGTGTTATGGGAGGAAGTTGGGGAACGACAGATATTGGGGCCTCAGAGTATTCAGCATGATGCAGAGTTGGTACGAGTGATCAGACGACGGTTATCTGAGGCACAAGATCTGCAGAAGAGTTATGCGGACCAGAGGCGAAGGCCTCTGGAATTCTCAGTCGGGGACCATGTATTCCTACGAGTGTCACCCACCAAAGGAGTTAAGAGATTTGGGCTAAAAGGAAAATTAGCTCCACGCTACATTGGTCCATTTGAGATATTGGAACAGATTGGAGGTGTTGCTTATCGGTTGGCTTTACCTCTGACACTTACGGGTGTTCACAACGTATTCCATATATCTATGATGAGGAAATACGTTCCACGATCTGACCATGTTCTGAAAGAGGTTTCGATACCACTCCAGGTGAATGCGACTTATGAGGAGACTCCAGTGTGGATTCTTGGTCGCAAGGAGCGACAGTTGCGGAACAAAACCATCCGACTCATAAAGGTGGAATGGCAGCATCATATGGATGAGGAGGCTACATGGGAACTGGAATATACTATCCGAGCTCGATACCCTCATATGTTTACCTGAGGTATGTGGTCATTTTGGAATATGCTTGATCTAATTTTTACATTTAAGTAGGAAATTTGGGGACCAAATTTTAATAAGTGGGGGAGAATGTAAAATACCACAGAAAAAAATATAATAATAAAATAAAATAAAATAAAATAAAATAAATGTTGGGTAATTAGGAGAATACCCTATAGAATTTTTTCAAGAATTTTTAGGAATTTTTCTGGACTCGAATGGGGATTTCTAAGACCCTCTTTGCTTAGAAGGGGTTAAAGGGCTTAACGGGTCTGAAATTCAACCCGTTTACCTACCCGTTTCATTAACGGAACCATTTCCGTGCTGCTAACTTTTATTCCTCGCCAGAGTTTCCCAGCCGCGATAGTTACTGCCTTTTTAATGCTTTCACCTCGCGACGAACCCCCCCCCCACCGAGCCCTTGCTTTCCTTCCCCGCGGATCGCCTCTCGCGACTCCTTCCCTTCTTCGGCGATTTCTTTTCCACCAGTCGGAGCACGTTCTTCCTCCCCCGAAGCGAAGCGATCTCTCTGCTCCGTCGCTCCAGCGGTTTCGAGCAGTAGATCTTTTCCCGGTTGCGCGATCTCTGCTCTGTCGCTCAGATTCCGCCGGTCTTCTTCCTCGTGGCAGGCGGCGACCATCGGCTTGGATGACCCCCAGGACGGGCTGGAAGCTCCGATTTGGCAACTTCCCGACGGTAGGCGACCGGGCGATTTCTAATCTCTACTGTCCGTTCGTCGCCGGAGCGAGGCAAGGGCTGTCCGTTCCCTTGTTTTCCCTCGATTTCAAAGGGGATCTGGTGTGTGAATGAATTCTTTCGGTAGTTTCCTTCGTTGAGCTTGACCTATCGATTTGGGCAGAAAATTGGGAGCGTCGGTGGTGCCGGTGAACAGGACTGTCGGATTCTGGGAGTTGGCTGCCGGTTTTGGGGTTTGAGCTGCCGGTGGAAATTACAACAGCAAGGTAAAGAATGGTTTTTTCTTACAGTGGACGGGATTTTTAGATGTTCTGTGGATTTGCCGTCGCTAATTCGGATTGTGTTGGTTTGGGCAGCGGTCTTGAGCAATTGAACGGGGCTGCCAAGTGTCGAGGAGTTGATGCCGGTGAGGATCAAATTGTCGGTAAGCAAACCATTTTCCTTTTAGTTCTGTCCGTGCAGATCAGTTCATTGTTGCCCTTGATTTAGCTAGTTAACAGTGGGAAAGGTTGATGGAGTTGGCTGGGAGCAGGGGTTTTGGTCAGTTAGGACGACTGTGAGTGGAAGTGTTTGGCTGACTGTGAGGAATGGGTCTGTCCTAGACTTGTTTGGGTTGTGGGATGGAGTTCCTTTCAATGGAGTAAGGCTGTGCGGCTGTGAACAAAGCTGTGAACGGCTGTGATTTGCTGTGCATGAGCTGTGAATGGCGGTACATAAGCTGTGATCACTGGTTTACATGATTAGAGAGTTGTTCTGGGTTGTGGAAAATCCGGTTAGTATGGAATTGAATGTATAGACTTGTGTAGTGGTTAATTGGAAATGGGGGGTTTTAATTATGATGTTAACCGTACCAGTTGAGGGTCTAAAGTGAAGGTCGATTATAGTTAATCGACCTTGGATAATTTGAGGGATTTTCTTAAGTCGTAGGCGATAAAAGGATGTGACTATAAGAACGATATAGTAATTAATTCATATGTTGTAGTATGCTTGCACTAAAATGTAATTGATGCTATTTGCAGGACGTGGATACGAGACCGGTCCGCGGACGTGAGGATCTTATTACTATGAGCATATACAGCAGGTGGGTAATTCCTACCCTGGTCAGGTAGTTTAATGCATACAGATTTAGATGCATGATCATCTTATATGATCATGTTACCTTGACTTCATTCTTATTTATCTTATGCTTGATACTTTACCGTTGGTTGTTAACTCCATTGCTGCTATCATGTTTATTTTACCATGACTAGGAGTTATATATATAGGTGATGTAAGTAACTTAGAATTTGTTAAGTTAAGTGCAAGTAGTAAAGTCCGGATGACAACTAGATTGTAAATTGGGCAAAAAAGGTCATCCGTATATGGATAATGTCTTGATCCTAGGGTTAGTTCTAGTACCCTTAGGTTGCATGTTTACTACCGACCATGTATTATGTAAATGGTCAAGTGAATGATATTTAGTGTGTCGCTACGGACCGATGGTCCTAGCCTGATATAATCAGTTCGAGTATGACTCTCTACAAGATAGAGAGTGCGTTGATCTGGTTAGTATGACTCTCTGTAGAATAGAGAGTCTATGGTGGATGTCTGTATGTGAGACATTGCATTCATGTCATTTGCATGCACACTGGCGATGAGGTCTCCCTTGTGGTTGAGAGTGTCGCCAGTCATCCTACCTCAATGGTTACTCATAGGAGGGGTAACCGGTGTGAGGGCAGAGCATTGTGGTGCCGCACTCTACCACTATAGACGGTGGTAGTTGGATTTGCGTGCTGTAGTCCTGCATGTGTGGCACTCGACCACTCATGGATAGTGACTGTCGGAGTGGCCAACAGTAGGGACCCCCATCGTGTAGCTTGCTCTTTATGCTTATATGCTACTCGATCATACTGCCCACTCGGCAACTCGAGAGTAGTGGTTGGTGTTGAGTTTAGACAGTTGTCATGCTCGAGCCACCGAGGCCACACTGGGGTCGTGGTAGCTTTAGGGCGAGCCGACATGACCATGCATGCTGCATTGCCGATTTATGACATTACATATATATATATATATATATATATATATATATATATGGATGATTGTGATTAGTATACGTATATAGATGTAGTATATATATATATGCTTATTGTGATGCTGCATTTGTATGTACTATACTTGTTGCATTTGTTTGTACATATTCATACATGATATTGCATTTTCTATATGGTAGTGGGCCGGTACTCTTATACTTGTTGGTTATTCACTGTGATACCCTCGACCCATATCAGGATGTAGTATGAGTTAGTACTATTCTGCATACCTTATGTTGTGGATATGTGCTCAGGTTGGATAGGTGTAGCGTAGCAGACGTTCAGATATGTCTGCATTTCATATTGGCTTTTGGTTAGAAGGTATATACATGGATATATTATCATGCTAGTCATACTTGTAGATTTTTTTATCGAAATACATGTGATATTAATATATACATGTTTTTCTATTACCTGCAGAGTTTTACTCACTACCATGGACCCTGGGTTTTTCTTTTGCCCAGGTAACAGGTTGAAGTCTTCGTGACGGCTTGGAGTTGCGCCGGTGATCCATCCCATCTCTGCTTTTCCGAGTCTCCCGAGGATTTTTGTCTATGTTATGGACTTATTTTCTATTATGGGCTTGTCTTTATATCGTGGACTTGTTTTGTATCGATGTTTTATTTACAATTTAGTATTGTGGACTTATAAGGTGGTGTACACCTGTGTGTTTTGGTTTGGATGTCGGTATATATGTTGTTTATGTTTTCGCTGTGTTGTATATTTTTTTTATATCTGCTTATTATGTTGTTGTTGTGGGCCTACGGGCCTTGTATTAACCCGAAATGTTGCCACGTACAGGGGAGATGCCGTCTGTTTGCTTTTCGGCATGACATACTCTCGGGGCGTGACACACTATATATGTGAGATCTGAGATCTATTAGGAGGGATCTCTTGTACCCTTATTACTTTCGATTGTTTCTTGAGGTCTTGATTCAGTGTTAGCAACTTTATTTTGTTTTCCAATGGCCCGAAAGATAAATTTAGGTCTAAGGGACAGGTCTTGGAAAACAGCTGAGTTGTGGTTGATAGATTCCAGTTTGGAAAAAGGAAGACCAATTGACATTACATCAAGATTAATATTCATCGACTGGTCTTTTATATATATTCATGTAGAGATTAAATATATTAATGAATATAATGTCGAGAAAAATTTAGGATACTTTCGATGAGGAAAGTAGTTCGATGGATGTAATAAGTCTTGGATCTAGGGTGCATCGAGATTGTATCTTATGATGCAAAGGTGACTACTAAATCATCCTAACATGTGCATTGAGCCATTTTTATATGCAGGTGTACTCGCAAGTTGCATGACATCCAACTCTATATGAAAGTTCAGTAGAGTGATGTATGATGGATCACATGAGATGTGATCTAGTGACGATTGAAGATAAATAACCTCATGTGCAAGTGGGAGATTTTAGTTCCCACCCATGTTTAAGGCATGGGATAATGGGTGACCTCTTCTCTTCTCCTTCTTTAAATACTTCTTGTGAAGAAGTATCATTGCTGTGGAAGTAGCTACTTGTGTTGGATAGAAGGGGAGGATTCTTGCTCTGTGAGTTGTGCACGAGTTACGTTTCTTGTTTATACTTGCATGGAGGCAGCTAAAAGTTCTCGTGTGAGGTGCTTTGTGTGAAGGCAAGCCTGTTGAATTATGAGAATTCTTCTCTTGTTAAGTAGAACAAGAGATCGTTGTCGTCATAGGGCTTAAGGTTGTGGCATTGTGGTGTTATGGTGGAAGTTCGTGTTAATCCTCATAATTTCTATCCCGATTGCTAGTGTTTCATGAGGATCCAAGTTCGCAAGAAAGTTCCTGTCTAGAGAAGTTCTAGATCGTGCAGTATCTACATACTTGAGGTATATTTTGTTGGTACAGAGAGCATCACTCCTTAGTTTTGATGTATGAACCATAGTTAAATTTAAGAATTACTTGTGATACGATATATGTGTTAAGTGTGAAGGCTTAACAGGAAGTCCTAGTTGGTCAGGCAGACCGAATACTAGGCAAAGGATGGAAAGTCCTAGTAGGTCATGTTGACTAGATACTAGGAAGAAACTTAACAGATCAGGAGGATTGGACACCAGGTAGGAAGACCTGATGGGTAAGGAGACCAGACATCTTGCATGAAGACCGATTCAGTCAGAAGACTAGACAACTGTGCATGAAGTTCAACTGGGTCAGGATAGACCGAATAGCTGGCAGAAGCCATGGTGGGTCATATTTGATGTCAAGTATGGTAAGTTCAACAGAGCAGTCGACAGTTAAGCCTCGACTAAAGATTTGAGGTCGAGTCCTCTGTAAGGGGGCAAAGCTAGGCGTCGATGCAACGAATAGTCCATGTGGGACTGAGAAGTCATGATCGAGCAGTATTTCTATTGTTATTGTATTTTATACTGTATGTCTTTGCTAATCTCATTTTTCAGGGAACCAATCGACTGAAAGGATTCCAGTCGACTGAAGTCCAGTCGACTAGATATTCAATTGGCGTGATTAGCTGGTGATCAATCGAAGATCTGACAACCAAGATGGAAAGAGATCTAGTCGACTGGGGAGGTCCAGTCAATAGGAAAAGCAAACATTTCGATGTGGAGTCAGGTGACCTAGAGTCGTCTGGAATAGGTCCAGTCGACTGGGAAGGCCAAAGTACCATATCAACGGACTGATGTGGAGTCGACTGGAAAGCATTCCAATCGACTGGAGAATAATAAAAGAAGTACTCGACCAACTTCGAAAATAATCAATCTACTACGTCCATGTGTTGTTGCAAGAGTTCCTCATCTATACAAGCATCTACCCACTAACACTTCGCACTTTGAGCCATTTTTCTACATTCAAAAGAAGTGTCTGTATATTTATTTTTGTGTACTTAATTGTTTCTTATTGTACTAAAACTATAGAGGTAAGATAGTTTGTTACCTTACCCTTATTTTTGTAAAAGCGACACCCTCCGAGTTTGAGAGTTTCGAATCGGAGGGCACTTTAGTGTATTGCTCATGAGGTAGCTCTGGAAGAGCTACGGGCCTTAGAGTAGCAACCCAACTCAGGTTATGAACCAAGTAAAAGACTCATGTTCTTGATCATTTAATTTCCACTACAATAAGTCTTAATTGTTTAAAAATATAAAATAAATTTTAAAAGAAAATTTCATATTTCGAGATTCCCCCACCCCTCTCGGATAACTTTGTTCCTACATATTTATGTTTCCGTAATTTATTTCATAAATATATTTCCTTCATATTTGAACTGATTAATTGATCATATGGATTGTCTAAACCATTTTACTCTCTATTGTGTTGCAAGAAATTGATCACCATTTGGTTAGGTTAATTTGAGAAAAGTTAGATAACAATGTATGTAATATTTCCCTTAAATGTTTTTTTTTGCATAAATAATTTTCATGATCATTTTGTTAACAAAAAAGAAAAATTATAAATTTATTTATATACAAAATAAATTCATATTTTAAATAACTTACTACATTGACAACATTAAAGTTTAAGTTATTCATATCACATAAAAGTAACGTAAGTTTCTAACCATATAAATACTAAATTCAAATTGTCAAATCATTCAATTAATTTTCATAGTTAATTGACTTTTGTGTTTCACATCCATCCTAATATTAAAGACATGTTGATGGACTTAAGGAAAATAAGTTGGGCTCTTATTCTCATGTTATCCTTTTTTATTATCCCAACGACATCTAGAGAGATTGCTCCTGCATTAGCTCCAATGGGAATAGATTTTTCTGAGTTATTGTGTAAGTTATTATCATTTCTATACACTTATTTTTGTAAATATAAATCTCAAGATATTTGAATGAATGAAACTATGAGACTAGAGTGGCATCATAGATTTAGATAGCTTCCATTTTTTTTTTGTTAATCCTAAACATAAATGTCAAAGCTTGTTCCATAAACAATAATTTTTTGTGTTTATGATTATCTAATTATAAATACTTGAATACTTATTTTTGTTTATTACTATGCAGTCAATCAACTTGCAAAAATTGTAGAAAATGGACAAGGTATATTCTTCCCCAAGAGTCAATTAATTGGAAATGGTAATGGGCATTGTTGGATTTGCTTGGATCCCCCAGATCCAGCCAAAGGACATGGACATTAGTCATATCTATAAAAAATAATAATCATTTCTTAAATAAAATACTTTTTAACATTTATAATTGACGTGTATATATATGAGTCATATTCAAATAAATTGATGTAATATATATCACATTTTACAATATTAAATGTTGAAACAACTTAAAAATAATATGTTTTGATTGAAATATTAAAAATAAAATTGTAGAAATTACTATTAGTAAATTTAAGTATATACTAAATTAAATTCATATTTTTATAAATAGTAACTAAGTAATGAAATATTAAAGGATGTAATGAATAAATAAATGTTCAAATAAAATATAACAATTATTAAGTGTCAAAATTTGATAACTATAATTCAGTATAAAAAAAATAACATCACTTTTATATTTATTTTCAATCTTATTAATCATTTTAATAAAAATATTAATTAGATAATAATTAGTCTACTTTTTTTTATAAAATCAACTGTACAATTTAGTTGTTAATTTGAATAATTTATTAAAATGGAAAAATTAAAATGATAATGGAAAGAAATATATTATCAATAATAAAAAAATATTTTGGTTTCAACGAAATTGTTATGGAAAAGGACAATTTAGAGATTTCTCAATTCAAGCAACTCACCAAAAATTTTGTCGTTGTAGCTTCACAACACCAAATTCACAAAATTATAAATGTTTAACATGTATTATGCAATCTATCAACTTTGACAACTCACTTAAAATTTGAACAAATATTATGAAAGTTAAGACCAATCTCTTTGTACATCTGAGCACATCCTTGAGCTAGGAATTGTCAATGTTAATGTGGAGATGTGGTTAACTAACTTATACCGCTTTCATTCTTCCCCTATGACACACACGAGAAATATACAAAATATAACTAAAACACACTAACTTGATCATAAAAATGTTTTCTATCTTCCATACATATATAAATAAAAAGAAAAGTTCTTATAACATAAAATATGATGAAAGTTTAATTTATCAACTTATTGAAAAACTCTAGTAGTCTTGAAATTCATGTGGCAATACTCCATCCTTCCCTTGTAGTAGGCAAATTTACTCCCATCAAAAAGGGGAGAATGAGTGTTACTGTGTCTTTCTTGTAGAGCCATTCGAAAGGAAATTCTCCAAATAAAGACTAAATAGCATAAATAGTATAAAGAAGTGAAGAAAATAAAAATTTGGTCAATTTTTTTTGGAAATCCTTAGCCCATGTATAAATAGGATAGAGAAGGAGAAAAGTTCAAACAAACAAAAGAAATAATAAAAGCTTAATAACTAAATCGAAAATGTAAAAAAACGTAAAATAGAAAAATTCTATAACTAAGCAAAATAATTGTCATGCCTCGAGATCATTCCGAGCCGAAAAAAAGGGACAACATCTCCCCTGTACGTGACAATATATCTTGTTTATACAAGTCTTTCGGCCACAACAACAATAACATACATAAATGTAAATATTACAAAACACAACGGAAACTAACACAACGACATAACAATCTACACACAATGCGTACCGGTATGACTAACACCAAAACTTAAAGAAAAGCATCGTCAAAATCCGAATCAACAAGTGCATACATCAACAATGTCTAGCACAACATCCACTATTATCACGCCCCGAGAGCATGCCGAGCCGAAAATCAAACGGACGACATCTCCCCTGTACGTGACAACATTTCGGGTTAATACAAGGCCCGTAGGCCACAACAAAAACAGATATATATATATATATATATATATATATATATATATATATATATATATATATATATATATATATATATATATATATATATATATATATATATATATATATATATATAACAAACCACAACAACATAACAAAACTAACTACAACAAAAACACAGTGGAAACGTGATACAACAACAATACAATCCCACACATGCATACTGGTATGACTAACACATCACAACAATACGATACCTCGACAAAATCCGAATATACAATATGTACATCACGAAAACTCCAAAATACAATACACAACGGACGGAAAGCCCAAATAAACACGGGAGCCTCGGAGGTGAGATGAGATGTCCGCCAGCGGTGCTCCAAGCCATCACAAAGACTTCTACCTGTTACAGACGGCTGAGAAAAACCCGAGTGGTCCGTTGGGGCGGTGAGTAAAACTCAGCAGGTAATAGAAAACATGTATATATGTAATATCACATATATTTCAACAACATAATCTAGAGGTACAACAGGTATATCAGCATAGTATATAAATACAAGCATATACCATCTAACCAAATGAACAACGTAAAATGCAGACATACCTGAGTCTGCTACGCTACTCTGATCCAACCTGAACATATATCCAACATATATATATATAATAGGAAGAGTAATGCCAACTCATAATCTACTCATGTTACAGGTCAAGGTATCTAATGGTCTGTCCAACACATACCAGTATCCGACACAACTGTATAACATATGCAAGAAGCATGCATGAATATGATGTACAATCAAATGCAGCAAGCATAATACAATCAAATGCAACATCACAATAAGCATATATATATAGACTGTATCTATATATGTATACTAATCACAATCATCCATATATATATACATGCATATATGTATATATATGGCAATATGCAAACATACCATAAGTCGGCAATGCAGCATGCATGGTCATGTCGGCTCACCCTAAAGCTACCACGATCCCAGTGTGGCCTCGGTGGCTTGAGCATGACAACTGTCCCAACTCAACACCAACCACTACTCTCGAGTGGCCGAGTGGGCAGTATGATCGAGTAGCATATAAGCGTAAAGAGCAAGCTACACGATGGGGGTCCCTGCTGTTGGTCACTCCGATAGTCACTACCCATGAGTGGTCGATGTTGGATCGAAGCAGATCGCTAGAGGGGGGGGTGAATAGCGATAAAACCTTTTCGTACGAATTTGTTTCAAAGCAATTAAGTGCAACGGAAAGATAAATAAAAAATAAAAGAGACAAGTAGATTTTTTACTTGGTTCGTTGCCTTTGGCTACTACTCCAAGCCCCTAGTGATCCTTGGTCACGCACGGAGGGCAAATCACTAATGAATGCCTCCTCGTTGGAGGTAGGAGTTAATCGGATACAAAAAAACCACGAAAGAGACTCGAGATAGAGGGACACTCCCCCTCTTCTCGTTACGATAAAACCACAATAGAAAGAAGTATAGAATGGAATTAAACTAAGATTATACCGACGACTCGTAGATGAAAAGATGAAACCCTAGTTGTCGTGTCTGCAGAACTTCGTTGTAGGAATATCGGAGACTTGTAGCGTACCGGAAGCACTTTGAAGCTTTTGAATTGATGAAAAACCCTAGGACAAGCTCTCCTTTTATAGCCTTTGAGCCCCTCATCGAATGAGTCTTCAACCAATCACAAATGGGAACAAAGCTCCTTGGAAAATGGTGATAGAGTTTGACTCCTTGAGGCTGATCCTTGACCATTAGTCGACTGATGGTCATCATCGATCGGCCCGATGGCAACATCGATCAGTCGACCGAGCATGACGATCGGCCCGATTGGGCGATCGAGTCCTCTAATCAGCGGTCGTGATGCTAGGCTGCGGCAAAGTTAGCTTAAATAAAACATTATTTTGTGATCGCCGGCCAAATGACTATCTATAGGATGTCTTTGGTCGGATCTATGCTTAAGATCATCCCCGTAAGGAGGATACGACCTATCTTACTCTCACACACACGAGCTTTACCTCGATACTTACTGTATCACTTTCTCTTCCGGCCTTCCACTCGATTCCTTTGGCTCCCTCCGAAGTCACTCGAGTGTCGCCCGACCACCGCGGCTTCCTCCGGGTTTCGCTAGCCTTCAGCTCCAGCTTTACCACTTTTCTGCATACTCGATTCAGCTCGTGAGATAATGATATATCCTTGACTTTGCATCTTTTGCCATAATCAAAATACAGGTTTGACTTAGGTGCCCCTGCGCCAACAGTCGAGTGCCACACACGCAGGACTACGACACGCAAATCCAACTACCACCGTCTATAGTGGTAGAGTGCGGCACCACAATGCTCTGCCTCACACCGGTTACGCCTCCTATGAGTAACCGTGGAGGCAGGATGACTGGCGACTCTCTCAACCACAAGGGAGACCTGGTCACCAACGTGCATGCAAATGACATGAGTATGCTGTCACACGTACAACCATCTACCACAGACTCTCTGTTCCACAAAGAGTCATACCCATCTGATCAATACACTCTCTATCCTGTAGAGAATTGTACTCAACTGATCGACGGACTCTCTATCCTATAGAGAGTCGTACTTGACTGATCATAACTCTCTCTCCAATAGAGAGTCGTACTCAACTGATCGACGCACTCTCTATCCTGTAGAGAGTCGTACTCATCTGATCATAACTCTCTCTCTAATAGAGAGTCATACTCAACTGATCGACGCACTCTCTATCCTGTAGAGAGTCGTACTCATCTGATTATAACAAGCTAGGACCACCGGTCCGTAGCAACACACTAAATATCATTCCCCTGACCATTTACACCATACATGGTCGGTGGTAACATGCAACCTAAGGGTACTAGCCCCAGGTTCAAGACATTATCTAAATACAGATGACCCTTTTGCCCAATGTACAATCAGGTTGTCATCCGAACTTTACTATTTTCACTTAACTTAAACAAATTCTAAGTTACTTACATCACCTATATGTATAACTCCTAATCATGGTAAAATAAACATGATAGCAGCAATGGAGTTAATAGCCAACGATAAGTTCAAGCATAAGATAATAAGAGCAGGGTCAAGATAATATGAACATATAACATGCTCATATCTATGTCTAAATCTGAATGCAATTATATCTACCGGACCAGGTAGGAAATTACCCACCTGCTAAATAGCTCGTGCTAGCTATCCACCCATGCAAACATCTATCACCAATCAAGGTCCTGCAAAAGAACACATATAACATAACTAAGTTCTATTTTACATCGAATGATTGAATTGAATCCTACATTGATCATTATATCCAACTAATTCAACATTCTCCCACCTTAATCAGATTAAATTCACCATATCATTCATGAGTCAACTCTAGCATCAACTATAAAGGTAACACATCCTACTTCATAACAATATCAAATCAAAGCTTACCTTACAATTGTTGCAATCAACCACCACTTCTTGATCCTCATCAGATCTGAATCCCATAATCAAATTGGGAACCAATTCCAACTCTGATCTACCAATCCTACAAAGATACTATATATTACCATTCATTAACAAAATCAACATACAATTAGCCAAATCCAAATTGAAACTTACCTAGTTTCAAAGTCATAACATCAGCCCGTAGTTGCCTCCCATTCTGACCAATTCACA
The DNA here is from genome assembly GCA_025175895.1 of Wurfbainia villosa. NCBI lineage: Eukaryota > Viridiplantae > Streptophyta > Magnoliopsida > Zingiberales > Zingiberaceae > Wurfbainia > Wurfbainia villosa. The sequence goes on from CM045991.1 coordinate 114,003,863, forward strand.
GATCGCAACCCACAACCAAATCACTACAAGCAACCTATGTTGCAACTTAGAAATATGATAGAATCATAAATCAAAATAGCTTTACCTCAAATTCGACCCACCTGTCCCAATCCTATGGAAATAGAAAATCCGTGAGATAAGAAACTCTCCTCCTTGAACCCTAGCTTAACTCATAAGACACTAAAAATTCCAGATTAGGAATACTCACCGAAACGTAGGCCAATAGCTCAGAAATCACCATAGAGTAACAAGTCAACTGAAAATAGTTCAGATTGGTGACTTGGATCGGAAATTCTGTGGAGAAGATAGATTGCCGAACAGAGCTTGTTGTGGAACCCCTAGCAGAGACATCGATCGATGCTGACATTGCGGTTTATGTACCGTGGATGATAGGTGGCAAGGTCGATCATCTCCCTGACCTTGGCGATGAACATCAGAAGCAACGATCGTCGGAGGCAGCAACAACATCACAGAAGGGCATCACCATCCACGATTAATGTTGGCCGACGACCCTTGTTGCTTGCGGATCAGAGGAGAAAGGTGACCACGACAAATCACTCAAGTTGAAAGGAACCGAGGAGTCGCAGCCTGCCCTAATGTAGCCGGAACTAGCGGTGATGAAGAGGACTGCGACGATCCCAGAGGAGGATCGATTGGGTGAAGAGAGGCGACGACTGACAACACTCTTAGCGACTGAAAATGAGTCAACAGAGCTAAAAGAGATGGCAGGGACGAAGCTCGCAATGGCGACGAAGCGATGGCGACCGGAGGATGAGAAGAGGCGTTCTTTGGATCGGTAGCAGAGGCCGGCAACGAGTGGCTCGGTGACCGCGCAGTGAGCGGCTCAAGGAGGCGGCCCTGTGCGGCGGCAGTGAGCCCGGAAAGGGAAAAGCAAGATCCGACGCTGTCGAGATTGGAGAAGAGCAAATCCAGCGGCGAGTGGGAAGAAGCGACGGAGGTCTCTCGACAAGGATAGTCGCGATTGGGGAGGAGCTCGTGATGCCAGCCTCTTCAACTCGCGGCAGCGATGCTTTAGGGCACGACAAGCGGGCTCGGCGACAGAGAGGGCGAGCACGAGGAAACGAAATGCGATCGGGAGAGGGGATCGATCTCTGGTCGCTTCGGAGACGAAGAAGAAGCGTTCGGGAAGAAATGGAAGAAGAACGCTCGGAGTTGAGTTGCGATGAGAAACGGAAGAACGACACAAGTAAATGGTTGGGCGTTTAGAGAAGTAAACGAATCGAGTTTTACTAACGGGTTTGGGTTTAAACCCTATAAGTCAAATATAGATCCACTTAAATTAAACCCATAAATCTTAAAGCTAGGCTAGATTGAATTAAATTCCTAACCATGCTTTATTTATTATTTTTTTTCAGTATTTTATATTCTTCCCCACTAATAAAAATTTGGTCCCCAAATTTCGTACTTTAATACGAGAACCAACTCAAGAAATTTCTTGAACTACTACATGCCTTAAGTGAACAAATGAGGATATCGAGCTCGGATAGTATCTTCCAGCTCCCACATAGTTTCCTCATCGGTATGATGTTGTCATCCAACCTTCTGAGTCAGAGTTTTCGTCTCCTCACTCGCTCCTTGTGACAAAAAATTTGCATCGGAATCTCCTCATAGGTCGCCTTAGACTGAGGTAGAATCGGAACCCCTAATAACTCTCATCCGATGACATGCACCAACTCTGCATCATGTTGGATACTCTGTGGCCTCCAACAGCTGTCATTTCTCGACTTCCTCTCAGTACACAGGAGATCTACACGGAGCCGAAGCTCTGTGCCCATAGTTTTCTGCTGACTCTGCCAAAATCACGAGGTAAATCGCGGGTCTCTATCAGATATAGTACCCAAAAGTACCCCACGCAATCCGATAATCTTCCGACAATACAACTCTACCGGATGATCCAACGATATGACCCACGAATAGGAAGGAAGTGCGCTGATTTGGTTAGTCGATCCATGATCACCCAAATCGCATAATATCTTTTACGGGTTCTAGGCAATCTCGTAACGAAATCAATAGTGATATGCTCCCACTTCCATTTTGAAATCGAAATTTTCTGGTGCAATCAACGGTTTCTGATGTTCAGCCTTCACCTATTGGCATACTAAACATCGAGCAGTAACATCTGCTACATCTCTCTCTATAACATTCCACCAGTATAAACGTTTCAACTCTCGGTACATCTGAGTACCACCAAGGTAAATAGCCCATCCCGAATGATGTGCTTTCTGTAGCAACTTTTCCTTAAACACTGCAACTCCGAAACCCACTATCCTTATCAGAGACGGGGAATTATTTTCTCAAAAGATGAATCCATCAACCATTCAAATCCACTCTACCACACACTCTGTAAGTGCATGGAAGACTATAGCGATCAATCTCACTTGTTACAACTGTTTGCGTACCAGCAACTCTCTAGTAGCTACCGAGTAGCTAGTTAAATTCAATGAGCACTTATGCTCCATACCTCCATAAATCAAGATAATGACCACTAAAGTCATGTCATGTATATGACAGCTTGTCTTGCAGTTCCACAACTGACGTAAGCTCGAGATACACCTCATTCAACTGCATCGGGATCGCTTCGTTCCTTGGAACGATGCATCCGCGTCCAACCTCCTTTTTATCCACTCAGGAAGGATTAACTAATACTCGTATAAAAGTTAACCGCCATCTAGGTCTTGTAATCTGGTTTCCCCAGCTTCTGACTAAATGATTTCCATCATCACCTTTGTCAAATAAGTCCGTGGTATAGTAATGCTAAAACATTCTATCCACAACTACAGAATTAACCCAAAATATACAAGGAAAACCACCATCTACGGTGGTTGAGTGCGCAACTCCAACTACAACAATCAACAGTGGCCAAGTTACGCAACTCCAACAACCACAAACTGATCCAATCGTGTCCAGGATACACGATTCTCAAATCCAGTGGCGACTAAATCGTTAATTAGCCTAACAACTTAATCAAAACTCATAAAAATTCATACCAAGTATGAAATTGTCGTCTCCACACACCTGCATCCCCTTTTTCTCTAGGCTGATGATATATCAATCATCATAATGAGTCACTACCATATCAACGCTCCAGTCACAAATCAACCTTAGAGTATACACAGGCGTCCTTTGCTGATCTAAATAGCTCATTTATCCTCAACGTAGGATATTTAATTTCAATAATTATCGCATTCCATCATCGACAATCGATGCATAATCTCAAATGTCCATCTCTCTTTCGACAAAGAGTTCTGGATCTTCACAAGGAGAAATACTGGGATAGATAAATATCCCCTCCAACATCTCCTATAATCGCAACTCACGTTATTCCAATTCTTTTATAGTGTTTAACAACACTGATACCAACAAAAATATCACTCGTTATGTGATCTTCGATACCGAACTATTTTCGCAATCATTTCGATCGCCTTCTCCACTTGCCTAAGCAACGGCAAGCCTTGGAGTTCATCCGAAACTACATCCGAATACTCTCAGATTATACGCACATCCGAGAGCATATCGTACCATACTTCCAACAATTTGACCATCCGTAAGGATATGTCTACAGTAAAGATATGTCTATCCAAGTATAAGGGCCTCCCTTGACTTTTTAATTGATGGTCCACTTCTCACCTGACGGTAGAGATACCACCGACCCACAAGTCGATGTAAAGGACCCCTTTTTAATCCAAACTAAGAATGTTCTAGATACAGATACTTGTAACTACAAGCATCTCTCAACATATTAACCTAGAGGGTAAACTAAAGTAATACCTTGAACGATCAATTATCTGTCGATCCAATCCAAAGGCTCCCCGCAGATCTCCGCCTTTCTCCGAAGAGAATAAGATCAGATCCAACAGTCCGCGACAAAGCGGTCGCATTTCTGCGATGAATGATCCGAGCATATTTCTAGATCATCTGATCACATCCCTAAATCCTACGAGCTACAACTATAGAATACAAAATAAATAGACCACCGTCGTATACTCTCTCCTCTGTACTAAGCAAATCATATCTGGGGGTAACTGTTGTTGTCTGCATGAGTCTTCCACGATGTCTTCTGCTGATACTCCTGCATAAGTCACTTCCTCTGGAGGGAAGTATCAAAGAACTCCAACCACGCCTGAGGTAGTAGGTTGCTGCTGATGAGATAACCCAATCCTCTGTGCTGATCTCTGCTGTCGAGACGATGCATCTTCCTCCCGGAACACCATCGATAGTCTTCAACTGAGTCTTCAAAGTACACCTCCTCCACTGTACTGGTTGCCCACAATAGCATCAGATGAACTGATCCAACAGAAAATCTGACTTCGCGTGTCTTCGTGATCCGCACTGCACGCACATAATCCCTCTGGAGTCTTTGTTCTGATTTTGCTGAATCCACGAGAACATCCTGATGATCTGCGGTTGGTCTTCTATAATCGGAAAGTAGCCCAAGGCCTCTGACTCCGATCTTGCTCCTTTATCCAACAGTCAGAAACTTTTGACTCTATTAAGTTGACCTGCAATATTTGTTTACCGGTCTCCAACTCTTAAACCCTTGTACGGAGTCATTTCTAAACTCCTGTCTCAATCCAACGTCTTCCAGCAGGGTTTGGTAGAAGCTCCCGGCATCCTAATCCAACTATAAGCCAATAACTCGGAGTGGCTTAAATCATCCATTCATCTTCTTGAGCTATTAGGTGACCATAACCTCTGCAAGTCTCACGACTCTGCACAATACACTATTACTAACCGATCACCCTTTCTTGAAGCTCAAGAATTCCTTACAATGTGTCACTAAAAGTGACGCGGGGAAATACTCTCTTTCAACATCACTAAACCATGATCAAGTGATGTTTTATTTCCCGAAGGTCATTTTCTGCATTTTCCACCAAATACCAGCTTGATCCCGATAATGGTATGCCAACAACTCTACTTCCTCTGTATAACATAAGTCAAGTACTCAAAAGTACTTTCAAAGTTATACAACCCAGTACGAACAACTCAGGGATACAATCCCTATGAAACACCGTAATCTAGCCTTCCGCTATCTGCATCACAATAGTCTACAAGTCTATTCATTACCCACAGGTAATGATCTGACTAGCACAGTTAGTGGAAATCTCTAAGACTGTAGTCTCTGATTTCCATAATAAATGTGATGACTTGGCCCCTGTTAGTGGAAATCTCAAAGACTGTAGTCTCTGATTTCCATAATAAATGTGATGACTTGGCCCCTGTTTTCCGACTCGGTATCAGTCGGCTCTCAAAGATAAATCACCTTCTCGACACAGGTTCAAGACTCACGGACACAACAGGTCATTTCCGGGGTCAACTCATACCACGGTTATGAACAATAACCAACACGCTACTAGTTATTCCCTGTTGTAAGCATCTAAATGCATAGTCAACTAAAACCGAGAGTATAAACCCTATCGACAACTCCGGTTGGTCGCCTCGTTGGACGACCTCTACTACAAGTCTGCACAGGTGTCATAACTCTATTGTATACACCTACTGATCAAGTTTAGATAAATATCTACTAAACCATCAATTATCAGGAATTCTTACCTCGTGCTGCTTGGAGCTCAGGCCGCTGCCCATCTCATCTCAGAAAACAAAAACCGAATAAATCGACTCCCGAGAATCCAAGACTCAACACAAAACAACATTGTATGGCATCGCAGAACCTTGGGCTCTGATACCACTAAAGTTGTCACGCCCCGAGAGCATGCCGAGCCGAAAATCAAACGGACGACATCTCCCCTGTACATGGCAACATTTCGGGTTAATACAAGGCCCGTAGGCCACAACAACAACAGATATATATATATATATATATATATATATATATATATATATATATATATATATATATATAACCACAACAACATAACAAAACTAACTACAACAAAGACACAGCGGAAACATGATACAACAACAATACAATCCCACACATGCATACCGGTATGACTAACACATCACAACAATACGAAACCTCGACAAAATCCGAATATACAATATGTACATCACGAAAACTCCAAAATACAATACATAATGGACGGAAAGCCCAAATAAATACGAGAGCCTCGGAGGTGAGATGAGATGTCACACAATGTGCTCCAAGCCATCACGAAGACTTCTACCTGTTACCTGGGCGACAGAAAAACCCAGGGTCCGTTGGGGTGGTGAGTAAAACTCAACAGGTAATAGAAAACATGTATATATGTAATATCACATGTATTTCAACAACATAATCTATAGGTACAACAGGTATATCAGCATAATATATAAATACAAGCATATACCGTCTAACCAAATGAACAACGTAAAATGCAGACATACCTGAGTCTGCTGCGCTACTCTGATCCAACCTGAACATATATCCAACATATATATATATATATATATATATATATATAACAGGAAGAGTAATGCCAACTCATAATCTACTCATGCTACAGGTCAAGGTATCTAATGGTCATCGATACATATGCAAGAAGCATGCATGAATATGATGTACAATCAAATGCAGCAAGCATAATACAATCAAATGCAACATCACAATAAGCATATATATATAGACTGCATATATATATGTATACTAATCACAATCACCCATATATATATATATACATGCATATATGTATATATATGGCAATATGCAAAAATGCCATAAGTCGGCAATGCAGCATCCATGGTCATGTCGGCTCACCCTAAAGCTACCACGACCCCAGTGTGGCCTCGGTGGCTCGAGCATGACAACTGTCCCAACTCAACACCAACCACTACTCTCGAGTGGCCGAGTGGACAGTATGATCGAGTAGCATATAAGCGTAAAGAGCAAGCTACACGATGGGGTCCCTGCTGTTGGCCACTCCGACAGTCACTACGCATGAGTAGTCGAGTGCCACACACGCAGGACTACGACACACAAATCCAACTACCACCATCTATAGTGGTAGAGTGCGGCACCACAATGCTCTGCCCTCACACCGGTTACTCCTCCTATGAGTAACCGTGTAGGAAGGATGACTGGCGACTCTCTCAACCACAAGGGAGACTTGATCACCAGCGTGCATGCAAATGACATGAGTATGCTGTCACACGTACAACCATCTACCACAGACTCTCTGTTCCACAAAGAGTCGTACCCATCTGATCAATACACTCTCTATCCTGTAGAGAGTCGTACTCAACTGATCGACAGACTCTCTATCCTGTAGAGAGTCGTACTCGACTGATCATAACTCTCTCTCTAATAGAGAGTCATACTCAACTGACCGACGGACTCTCTATCCTGTAGAGAGTCGTACTCGTCTGATCATAACTTTCTCTCCAATAGAGAGTCGTACTCAACTGATCGACGTACTTTCTATCCTGTAGAGAGTCGTGCTCATCTGATTATAACAAGCTAGGACCACCGGTTCGTAGTGACACACTAAGTATCATTCCCCTGACCATTTACACCATACATGGTCGGTGGTAACATGCAACCTAAGGGTACTAGAACTAACCCTAGGTTCAAGACATTATCTAAATACGGATGACCTTTTTGCCCAATGTACAATCAGGTTGTCATCCGGACTTTACTATTTTCACTTAACTTAAACAAATTCTAAGTTACTTATATCACCTATATGTATAACTCCTAATCATGGTAAAATAAACATGATAGCGCCAATTGAGTTAATAATAGCGATAAGTTCAAGCATAAGATAATAAGAGCAGGGTCAAGATAATATGAACATATAACATGCTCATATCTATGTCTAAATCTGTATGCAATTACATCTACTGAACCCGGTAGGAAATTACCCACCTGCTAAATAGCTCGTGCTAGCTATCCACCCATGCAAACATCTATCACCAATCAAGGTCCTGCAAAAGAACACATAGAACATAACTAAGTTCTATTTTACATCGAATGATTGAATTGAATCCTACATCGATCATTATATCCAACTAATTCAACATTCTCCCACCTTAATCAGATTAAATTCATCGTATCATTCATGAGTCAACTCTAGCATCAACTATAAAGGTAACACATCCTACTTCATAACAATATCAAATCAAAGCTTACCTTACAATTGTTGCAATCAACCACCACTTCTTGATCCTCATCAGATCTGAATCCCATAATCAAATTGGGAACCAATTCCAACTCTGATCTACCAATCCTACAAAGATACTCTATATTACCATTCATTAACTTAATCAACGTACAATTAGCCAAATCCAAATTGAAACTTACCTAGTTTCAAAGTCATAACATCAACCCGTAGTTGCCTCCCATTCTGACCAATTCACATATCACAACCCACAACCAAATCACTACAAGCAACCTATGTTGCAACTTAGAAATATGATAGAATCATAAATCAAAATAGCTTTACCTCAAATTCGACCCACCTGTCCCAATCATGTGGAAATAGCAAATCCGTGAGATAAGAAACTCTCCTCCTTGAACCCTAGCTTAACTCATAAGACACTAAAATTCTAGATCAGGAATACTCACCGAAACGCAGGCCAATAGCTCAGAAATCACCATAGAGTAACAAGTCAACTGAAAACAATTCAGATTGGTGACTCGGATCGGAAATTCTATGGAGAAGATAGATTGCCAAATAGAGCCTATTGTTGAACCCTTGGCAGAGACATCGATCGATGCTGACATTGCGGTTTATGTACCGTGGACGATAGGTGGCAAGGTCGATCACCTCCCTGACCTTGGCGATGAACATCAGAAGCAACGATCGTCGGAGGTAGCAACAACATCACAGAAGGGCATCACCATCTACGATCAATGTTGGCCGACGACCCTGGTTGCTTGCGGATCAGAGGAGAAAGGTGACCACGACAAATCACTCAAGCTGAAAGGAACCGAGGAGTCGCAGCCTGCCCTAATGTAGCCGAAACTAGCGGTGATGCAGAGGACTGCGACGATCCCAGAGGAGGATCGATTGGGCGTAGAGAGGCGACGGCAAACAACGCTCTTAGCGACTGAAAATGAGTCAACAGAGCTGAAAGTGATGGCAGCGACGAATCTCGCAATGGCGACGAAGCGATGGCGATCGGAGGATGAGAAGAGGTGTCGTTGCTGGATCGACAGAATAGAGGGCCGGCAACGAGTGGCTCGGTGACCGCGCAGTGAGATGCTCGAGGAGGCGGCCCTGTGCGGCGGTAGTGAGCCCGAAAAGGGAAAAGCAAGATCCGACGCTGTCGAGATCGGAGAAGAGCAAATCCAGCGGCGAGTGGGAAGAAGCGACGGAGATCTCTTGACAAGGACAGTTGCGATTGGGGAGGAGTTCGTGATGCCAGCCTCTTCAACTCGCGGCGGCGACGCTTTAGGGCACGACAAACGGGCTCGGGGACGGAGAGGGCGAGCACGAGGAAACGAAATGCGATAGGGAGAGGGGATCGATCTCTGGTCGCTTCGGAGACGAAGAAGAAGCGTTCGGGAAGAAATGGAAGAAGAACGCTCGGAGTTGAGTTGCGATGAGAAACGGAAGAACGACACAAGTAAATGGTTGGGCGTTTAGAGAAGTAAACGAATCGAGTTTTACTAACGGGTTTGGGTTTAAACCCTATAAGTCAAATCTAGATCCACTTAAATTAAACCCATAAATCTTAAAGCTAGGTTAGATTGAATTAAATCCCTAACCATGCTTTATTTATTATTATTTTTTTTTTGGTATTTTACAACTATATAAATCCGGATCGATATATGAAACATTCGAAAATAATAAGAAACATAAATCCAAAGTCGGGACCCTCGGAAGTGAGATGAGAAGTTGCCAGCCTGCATTGCTCCAAGCCCATCACGAAGTCGCCTACCTGTTACCTAGGTGATAAAGAAACCCAGGGTCTGTGGTGGTGAGTACAAAACTCAACGGTAATAAGAATAGAAGTGCATATATATATATATATATATATATATATATATATATATATATATATATATCACATGCGAGTCAACAATATGTTGTCTAAAGGTATAATAGGTATACACTAGCATAATATAACAACTGTATAACTAAACTGATCAATAGTAACAATATAAGGTACAGACATACCTGAAGATCGACAATGATGTAACTCATACAACCTAAGTGTTAGGTGGGCCGCATCGGAGGCTCATTGGCTCCCATGTCCCCGGATTAAAATTTTCACTAATGAAAGAATTAATCCGGATGGGATGAGCTTCCTTAGCACAACCTATTCGTCGTCGTGCTAACAACTTGAGTGGTCGCTTGAACAAACTAGTTGTTCAAGCAACACAACTCTTCTAGTTGGTTAGCCGCGGAAGAGACGACGGATGGATCGCCGGTTTTTGTGTTTGTCTTCGGGGTCCATGATTATACAATATATATTCATACACACACATGCATAATCAAAACTAATAAGAACATGCTCAGATCTGTACATAAAGTTAAAATAACTTTATACCTCACGATCTTCTACCGTATGTCCTATCCTTCTCGTGGACGACGTGTGAACGAAGTTCCTCCACGAGTAGAAGCCTTCTAGATCGCTTTCTTCTCTACCTTGTCCGCTGTGAACAAAGAGAAGAACTCACAAATACCTTTCCTATCTAGAACCGGCCACCAAATTAGGGAATTTGGTGCAACCGCCGGCCAAGGAGCAATGGATGATGCGCCGGCCAACTTCAAGAGGTGTTGCCGCCGGCCACTTTGGAGAATAGGGAGGAGGAAAAGAGCCGGCCACCAATGGGAGAAGAACCGCCGGCCAAGGAAGAAGGGAAAGACCTTTAGGATGGGTGCTGGCCAAGTGTTGATCGAGGAGGATGGGCGCCGGCAATCAACTTGAAGGAAGGAGGTTGCCGCCCACTTCTTTGCTCCAAAACCCTAGCCGCCCAATGAACCCTAGCGGCCCACTTGTGGATGAGCCAAACCCTAATTCCAAAACCAATTCTTGATCAATCTTGCCGCCCAACCCTAAGCATCTATTTATAGAATAGGGCTTAAGCCTCCTTTAATCTCCACCGTCGGATCTAGGGATTTAATCTCCACCGTCGGATCTAGGGTTTTATCCCAACCGTCGGATCTAGGGTTTAATCCCAACCATCGGATCTAGGATTTCATCCCAACCGTCGGATCTAAGGTTTCATCCCAACCGTCGGATCTAGGGTTTTATCCCAACCGTCGGATCTAAGGATTTAATCCCAACCGTCGATTCTAGGATTTCATCCTAACCATCGGATCTAGGGATTTAATCCCAACCGTTGGTTCTAGGGTTTCATCCAACCATCGGATCTAGGGATTTAATCCCAACCATTGGTTCTAGGTTTTGTTTTACATTCTTGGATCTAGACTTCACAAGGATTATATTAGGCTACGATAGGGACCATAAGGAGGAGTTGGGTCTTGGCCACCCGATGGATATCGGAACCACACAAACTTGATCCATCAATGATGTTCCATTCCACTAGAGGATCATCATTGAACTACCTCACCAACCCCCATAAATCAATATGGGCTCCATATATTATTTGTACATTAATCTCCCCGTGTTTAAGATATCGAATGTCCGTCGATTAATTGATTCTTGACCATCGATTAATTAACATCTAATTCCTCGAGTAGTACCACTCAACCTTATCATCATGTTGACTAAGTCAACCAGCTGGGTTTACATGATGAACCTTATGAGCTCCTCAAGGGGACATCATCAACCTAATATATAGGACACGGTTTCCTCCTATAATCAACGGCACACCATGTAAATAATATTATTTCCCAACTTATCGGGCATATTGATTTAATCCATCTAAATCTCACCCACTGATAAATCAAAGAAATAAATACTAAGTACATGTGCCCGTTATTATATCGGGATTAAGAGCATGTACAACATAATATCCGAGGTCCGATTCAATCATGTAGTCAGCACTAAATTGAATCACCTCTATGTCGGTCCTGCTCAATACACCTAAGTGTATCAGTGTAACTCTATGTTCAAGACAAAACAATACCAAGCTACACTACAACCATGCCAATGGTTTGTCCAAAACCATCTTGGTTGTGAGCCTCTACTTATATTTTACAAGGTACTGATAACATGATCTTCTGTGCCACACCAAGCACCATGTTATCTACAATGTAAAATATCAGACAATATGCACACATATATAATGAATATATAAAATGCAAATAATGATCATGTGATTCTTATTTCAAAATAAAATGTTCATACAAAAAGAGCTAGGCTTTCAGTATACATTCCAATAATCTCCCACTTATACTAAAAGACTATGATGTCATCACTCTGCCATACATCTGATCCCCATGTCTTCCACATGCCTATCAAACGCTTTCGCTGGAAGGGCCTTAGTGAATGGATCCGCCAGGTTATCCTCTGATGCAATCTTGGTGACAGCAACTTCTCCTCGCTTTACGATCTCTCGTATGAGGTGGTACTTGCGCTCTATGTGTTTACTCGCCTTATGGGCTCGTGGTTCCTTCGAGTTTGCAACTGCACCACTGTTATCACAATAAATTGTGATAGTTCTGGGCAAACCAGGAATCACATCCAAGTCCATCAAGAAGTTCCTGAGCCATACAGCTTCCTTGGCTGCCTCAGAGGCTGCCACATACTCAGCTTCCATGGTAGAGTCCACCACGCATTTCTGCTTGACACTCCTCCATACTATGGCTCCACCTCCAAAAGTAAACACAAACCTCGAGGTAGACTTACTCTTGTCCTTATCTGATTGGAAATCTGAATCCGTGTAACCCACAGGGACTAATTGATCTGCCTAGTAAACCAACATATAATCCCTAGTCCTTCTCAGGTACTTCAATATATGCTTTACCGCAGTCCAATGTCCCTGTCCAGGATTACTCTGATATCTGCTAACCATGCCCATGGCAAAGCAGATATCCGGTCTCGTACATAGCATAACATACATAAGGCTTCCTACTGCCGAAGCATAAGGAACCGCCTTCATGTCCTCTATCTCCTTTGATGTTTTGGGACACATCTCTTTAGATAAAGGAACTCCATGCCTAAAAGGTAGAAAACCTTTCTTGGAGTTCTGCATGCTAAAACGAGCAAGGATAGTGTCAATGTATGAAGCTTGAGATAAGCACAACATCCTTTTCTTGCGATCCCTTATAACTTTGATCCCAAGGATGTGTCCCACTTCTCCCAAGTCCTTCATATCAAACTGTTTGGACAACCATACCCTTACGTCTGATAACACTTTGATATTGTTGCCAACTAACAAAATGTCATCTACGTATAGTACAAGAAACACCACTACGTTTCTGTCACATCTCTTGTATACACAAGGCTCATCCGGACTTTGAATAAATCCATATGATTGGATTACCTCATCAAAGCGGATGTTCCAAGATCTAGAAGCTTGCTTCAATCCATAAATGGACCGATTAAGCTTACATACAAGATGATCTTTGCCTTTAGCAATGAATCCCTCTGGTTGCCGCATATAGATGTTCTCCTCAAGACTTCCGTTAAGGAAAGCTGTCTTGACATCCATCTGCCAAATCTCATAATCCATATGAGCAGCTATAGATAAGAGAATCCGGATAGACTTAAGCATAGCTACCGGCGAAAAGGTCTCCTCATAATCGATACCCTCTTTCTGAGTATACCCTTTCGCAACAAGCCTAGCTTTGAAGGTCTCAACCTTCCTGTCTACTCCTCTCTTTCTCTTGTAGATCCACTTGCATCCAATGGTTTTTACACCATCGGGTGGCTCTACTAGCTCCCAGACCTAATTAGAATCCATAGATTCTATCTCTGAATTCATCGCTCTTTGCCAAGATACTGCATCTCTATCTTGGATTGCCTCGTCATATGTCCGAGGATCAGTTCATGTTCACGGGGACTAAGTCCAAGACTCTCCCAAAAACATGAATCTCTCGGGTTGTCTAACAACCCTCCCACTCTGACGAGGTGCCTCCTGTGTATGCTCTGTGACACGCGGTGCAGTGACTTGTGGTGTCTCCTCTTGTATGCAGGTACTGAAGTTGGGACTTCCCATCTCCTCAGAACAATCCTACTCGTGGGCTTGTGGTTCATCACATAGTCTTCCTCTAGAAATCGGCATTCGTACTCACGATCACCTTGATCTCTAGGACTATAGAATAAACCACCCTTCGTTCCCTTAGGGTAGCCAACAAACAAGCGCATACATGCGAGATTCCAACTTACCAAGATCTCCCTTCACGTATCTTTGGACTACCCCAAATCCGAATATGTCTTAGACTAGGCTTTCGCCCAGTCCACAACTCTGTGGGAGTAGAGGGTACTGACTTAGATGGAACCAAGTTCAGAATGTGTGCTACTGTTTTCAGAGCAAACCCCCAGAACGAATCAGGTAACTCAGAATAACTCATCATTGATCTGACCATCTCCATAAGAGTCCTATTCCTTCGCTCCTCCACACCATTTTGCTGGGGTGTGCCAGGTGCGGACAATTGGGATTGAATCCCAGCCTCTGATAAGTAACTCCTAAACTCTCCCAAGAGGTACTCGCCACCACGATCAGATCGTAATGTCTTGATACTTTTACCTTGACGGTTCTCCACATCAGCCTTGAATTCTTTGAACTTGTCAAAGCATTCAGACTTGCGGCGCATCAAGTAAATGTATCCATACCTTGAATAATCATCTATAAAAGAGACGGCATTCAAAGCCACCTCTTACTGGATAGACATAGGACCACACAAATCGAATGAACCAATTCTAACACATCTTTGGCTCTATACCCCTTGGCCTTAAAAGGCCTCTTGGTCATTTTACCTTCCAAGCAAGATTCGCAGGTTGGGAGATCCTCCACCACTAATGAACCCAAAGGTCCATCAGCTATCAACCTTTGAATTCTACTTAGGTTAATATGACCAAGCCTTAGATGCCAAAGATATGTTTGGTTCATTTGCGAAGGTTCTTTTCTCTTATTAGATTTAGAAGATGAGTTATTTACTTCTATTTGCATCGTGGGAGTTTTTGGTTCAATAGTATATAAATTGCCAACCAATGTACCAGAACAGATAATCTCCCTATTCCTTTTTATAACCACCTTGTCATTAAAAGAAATAGAATATCCATCCAAAAACAATTTAGAAATTGAAATTAAATTCTTTCTAAAAGTAGGTACATAAAGACAATTTCTCAAAACCAAAAATTTATTCCTATCAAAAGATAAATAAACGTCTCCCACTGCAATAGCTGCCACCTTTGAAGCATTGCCCATGAAGACGGTAATCTCTCCCTCAGCTAGTCGTCGGGTTTCCTGGAACCCCTGCAAAGTATTGTAGACATGATCAGTGGCTCCTGTATCTACACACCAGGCACTGGTAGATAACACCGCTAAACATGTTTCAACAACTAAACAAGAAGATATACCTTTGTTCTTTCGGCGAGGACAGTCCACCTTCCAATGTCCAGTCTGCTTGCAAGTGAAGCACTTGCCTTTCGGCTTCTTCACTCCTGCCTGAGGTCCCACTGCCACCTTCTTCGCTCCACCTTGCTTCTTCTTCTTCTTACCTTTCGGTTTGGAGGAAGAAACCTTCTGAGCGACCATGGCTTGAGAACTCTGACGAAAAAGCCCCTCTGCTTTGGAGTTACATCGAAGCTCATACAACCTCTTGTTCATGTTGTAGTTGAGGCGATCGCTCCAAAACTCCTAGGCGGTGGAGAATGATATCGACTGGGTTTCCCCATCGATCTCAGCTCAGGACTTCCATCTCATTAAGATGAGCCATCATCTTGAGAACATGATCCCTAACGGTGTTCCTCGACCATGGTGGTCGCCATCAAGTTTCTCATTACCTCTTGCCTAGCCCTACTCGATGTCCGAAAAGTTCCTTGAGATTGAACATCATGTCATAGCGATGGCTATGGCACGATCTTGATGTTGCTTTGCACATTTGACATAGATGCCAAAATGTAACACCGCGCCATCTCATCCGCCTTAACCCATTTCTTATAATGTTCATTCTCCTTTTCATCGAGTCATCGAAGGGCTTAGAGAGGCAGACCTCGAAGAGTACAAATTTGTACTCCTCAGATTAGGACAATATCCAGGTTTCTTTTCCAATCAATGTAGTTTGGACCAGTAAGTTTGTTTTCTTTTAAAATCACAGCAAGTGGGTTGAAAGCCATTTGAAAATCCTAAAAATCACAATGATCAAAATATTAGATTTCAAATATTATTGATTCCTCAAAACAATAAAATCCACGAAATCAACCAACACCTCAAAACAAGAATATCGCATGCCACGATAGTGTGGACGATATCTGAATTCTACATTTGTAAGAGGAGGTTTTACCCATTAATTTTATTATCTTGTCAACCTTACTTTTTGACAAATAAAATTAATAGTTGGTTCCTCTTTAGCCCTACAAATAAAAGCAGTGACTCCGATGGGGAGGATACCTTTATTTGTATCTAAGTGTGCACCATTACACGATACTAAGGGAATTATTTCGGATTATGTGCCTTACCATGGGAAGTACACACGCTCCTAAATAATTTCCTATAACCATTATTTGACCTAGTGATCCGCAAACAAACCCATCCGATGGGGAGGAAGGCACTCAAAGCCAACGCAAGTTTGTTGCATCACACGCCAAATTGTAATGGAGGTCATGGAATTAATTAAAATATCCCTCTCCCACTTAGTAAATTGAGATCGAGGAATTTTAAACATACACAACATGCATATAAAACAAATAAGCAATAAATATGGAAAAACAGAATTTTTTCCAACTATTATGGCATTGTCCTCCAATATGCATCCCGTCGTGTCGCCACCTCGTCCGCTCCACCTTTTCCGTCATGCAAGTCACCAAAGATATCCGAGCCGAGATAAATCATTTTATTTACATCCATCGATCCTATACTCCACGAAGGAGTGTACAAATAATCTAGATCGAAAGTAAACTAAAATGATCGGCTAAACAATGTCGTATTTAATTACAAAAATTAAATACTAATCTAGCCTCGTCAACCCCGAGGATTCAAATAATAAATTTTTACACACATCCATTCACATACACACACATGGCCATAATAGTCGGATCTTATGCTTGCAAGCAAAGAGTTAAACTACGCATATCCTACTATTATCCGACACATATAATATATGAAAAATGCATAAAAAATTAACCGAATCCTAAACACACAAAACCGGAAACTGATGGCTCTGATACCAATTGTTAGGTGGGCCGCATCGGAGGCTCATTGGCTCCCATGTCCCCGGATTAAAATTTTCACTAATGAAAGAATTAATCCGGATGAGATGAGCTTCCTTAGCACAACCTATTCGTCGTCGTGCTAACAACTTGAGTGGTCGCTTGAACAAACTAGTTGTTCAAGCAAAACAACTCTTCTAGTTGGTTAGCCGCGGAAGAGACGACGGATGGATCGCCGGTTTTTGTGTTTGTCTTCGGGGTCCATGATTATACAATATATATTCATACACACACATGCATAATCAAAACTAATAAGAACATGCTCAGATCTGTACATAAAGTTAAAATAACTTTATACCTCACGATCTTCTACCGTATGTCCTATCCTTCTCGTGGACGACGTGTGGACGAAGTTCCTCCACGAGTAGAAGCCTTCTAGATCGCTTTCTTCTCTACCTTGTCCGCTGCGAACAAAGAGAAGAACTCACAAATACCTTTCCTATCTAGAACCAGCCACCAAATTAGGGAATTTGGTGCAACCGCTGGCCAAGGAGCAATGGATGATGCGTAGCCAACTCAAGAGGTGAAGAATAGGGAGGAGGAAAAGAGCTGGCCACCAATGGGAGGAGAACCGCTGGCCAAGGAAGAAGGGAAATACCTCTAGGATGGGCGCCGGCCAAGTGTTGATCGAGGAGGATGGGCGCCGGCAATCAACTTGAAGGAAGGAGGTTGCCGCCCACTTCTTTGCTCCAAAACCCTAGTCGCCAAATGAACCCTAGCCGCCCACTTGTGGATGAGCCAAACCCTAATTCCAAAACCAATTCTTGATCAATCTTGCCGCCCAACCCTAAGCATCTATTTATAGAATAGGGCTTAAGCCTCCTTTAATCTCCACCGTCGGATCTAGGGATTTAATCTCCACCGTCGGATCTAGGGTTTTATCCCAACCGTCGAATCTAGGGTTTAATCCCAACCATCGGATCTAGGATTTCATCCCAACCGTCGGATCTAAGGTTTCATCCCAACCGTCGGATCTAGGGTTTTATCCCAACCGTCGGATCTAAGGATTTAATCCCAATCGTCGATTCTAGGATTTCATCCTAACCATCGGATCTAGGGATTTAATCCCAACCGTTGGTTCTAGGGTTTCATCCAACCATCGGATCTAGGGATTTAATCCCAACCGTTGGTTCTAGGTTTTGTTTTACATTCTTGGATCTAGACTTCACAAGGATTATATTAGGCTACGATAGGGACCATAAGGAGGAGTTGGGTCTTGGCCACCCGATGGATCGGAACCACACAAACTTGATCCATCAATGATGTTCCATTCCACTAGAGGATCATCATTGAACTACCTCACCAACCCCCATAAATCAATATGGGCTCCATATATTATTTGTACATTAATCTCCCCGTGTTTAAGATATCGAATGTCCGTCAATTAATTGATTTACTGACCATCAATTAATTAACATCTAATTCCTCGAGTAGTACCACTCAACCTTATCATCATGTTGACTAAGTCAACCAGCTGGGTTTACATGATGAACCTTATGAGCTCCTCAAGGGGACATCATCAACCTAATATATAGGACACAGTTTCCTCCTATAATCAACGGCACACCATGTAAATAATATTATTTCCCAACTTACCGGGCATATTGATTTAATCCATCTAAATCTCACCCACTGATAAATCAAAGAAATAAATACTAAGTACATGTGCCCGTTATTATATCGGGATTAAGAGCATGTACAACATAATATCCGAGGTCCGATTCAATCATGTAGTCAGTACTAAATTGAATCACCTCTATGTCGGTCCTGCTCAATACACCTAAGTGTATCAGTGTAACTCTATGTTCAAGACAAAACAATACCAAGCTACACTACAACCATGCCAATGGTTTGTCCAAAAGCATCTTGGTTGTGAGCCTCTACTTATATTTTACAAGGTACTGATAACATGATCTTCTGTGCCACACCAAGCACCATGTTATCTACAATGTAAAATATCAGACAATATGCACACATATATAATGAATATATAAAATGCAAATAATGATCATGTGATTCTTATTTCAAAATAAAATGTTCATACAAAAAGAGCTAGGCTTTCAGTATACATTCCAACACTAAGTATAAGAACCATAATACAACACCTACAACATGGTAGATTAAATACTAACTCTGTAATCAACAACACCGATGTACTAACATTTTATGTCAAATACACAATGAACCGGGTCCTTCCCGTATCACCTCAAGGTACTAGTCAAAGGTGTTGGGTTTTTCCGAGCCGCAAAAACCGCTTTTTGCGTTGCGGAAACCTCGGAAGCCCCCGGCCACGGATCCGTGCGAAGTATAAAAAATTATAATTACATGTATGTGCTTACAGAAATCCTAGATCTACCTTAGATCTAAGAGGTTAGAACGTTACCCTCGTAGCGACACCCTTCGCTTATCCCGCTCGTCCAAAAGTCCGCCGGAACTCGAGAGTGTCAAGTGCACACTCCTCTATGGTATCCACACAAGCAATAGGTGGAGAAAAAGACACTTGAGTGTGCTAGCACTCCTCTATGGTGTCTCGGCAAGATGAGGTTGGAGAGGGAGAGCTTGAGAGAAAAAAATTCCCAAGGAAGAAGATGATGTTATGAGAGTAACTCACAAAATGAATTTCACCCATGAAACCCCTAAAGTGTTGGCCGGCCACATTAAGGAGAGGGAGTTACATGCATGCATGTAACTCCCTCATGAGGTGGCACCAATTGACAAAGTCAATGATGATGTGGAGTATCATCATTGGCCGGCCATGCCTAGTCATCATCATGACATGGCATTTGGTCAAGTCAAACTTGACCTTTCATCTTCCCTCTCAAGTCAAGTCAAACTTGACCTCTAATCTCCCATGGTTGATCAAATCTAACCACTTGACTCAAGTCAATTTAATTTAATGAATCTCTATTCATTAATTTAAATTGATTTGATGAATCAAATCTCAATTAGACTCATTCAACACTTGAATCAACTTGAGTCTAACTCAATTAGTCTAATTTGGATTACTCTTAATCCAATTTGGTTCATCCCATGAACCTAATCCTCATGGTTCATCATATGAACCTAATCTCCATCTAATTGCTCTTATGTGTGTGACCCTATAGGTTCTTGTAACGTTGGCAATGTCCCCTAAACCGATTTAGGAACATAAGCAATGAGCGGTATCTAGCAACACATCATTGCTACCCAAGTTACAAGAATGTTGAGCTCCAACATCACCTTTGTGACTAATAATTGTGACTCTCACAATATGTGACAATGTCCCTCTATCCTTGACATCTAGATTGACCAATCGAGGCATAGACCGTGTCATCCTCGGTACAATCTAAATCTTGAACTCCAAGTAGACTCACTCTAATCAATGAGCTCAATATCTCATATTGACTCATTTGGGCATAACCATGCGCCGTGGTCTCACTCTATCAAGAATATCGATGTCACCCCGTCATATAGGAGGATAGATCCCATCTACATCACTCATATCCCTCGCATAATTTGTTACATACCCGGATGTCGCTTTATAGTCCACCCATTTACGGGTGACGTTTGTGAAAGCAAAGTATGCAACTCCTTATGTAGGGAACCATGGTGACTTGGTCTAAGGACTAATAGTCATACTAATAGCCACATGAGAAAGTATATGACACTCATATAACGATCCATGATACTTTCTCATGGCGGGTCATTCAGTATACATTCTCCAATGCATACCCATGTGTCAACTTGATATCTCATATCCATGACTTGTGAGATCAAGTCATCTTGTTGACCTACATGCTAGTCTATATGCATTAACATTGTCCCTGAATGTTAATACTCGACTAGGAATGATTAAGAGTAGTGTTCTCTATATCATCTCATTATCGATTCAACCAATCGATTGATATAGATAAGAACCTACTACTCAAGGACAATATTATATTTAGTTATTTGGCACCAATATAAGTAAATATAATAACCATGCCTTTATAAATAGGAATATGATACAATAAAGTCCATACAACAATCATCACATGATTGGCTCTAGGGCTTTCACTAACAATCTCCCACTAGCACTAGTGCCAATCACCGTAGTATCTAATACCCAATGACCTAGTGTGACCATCATGCTTTTTCTGTGCCAAAGCCTTGGTCAAGGGATCTGCGATGTTAGCCTCTGTGGGTACTCTATAAATCTTCACATCTCCTCGATCGACAATCTCACGAATGAGATGGAAGCACCGATATATTCGGCCTCTGTTGTAGAATCAATAACTGTGTCCTGCTTGGAACTCTTCCAGCTCACAGTGCTACCTATTCAAGCAAAACACGAACCCTGACTGCGATCTATAATCATCCTGGTCAGTTTGGAAGCTGGCATCGCTGTAACCCTTTACAGCTAGCTCCTCATCGCCTCCAAATATCAAGAAATATTCTTTAGTCCTTCTCAAGTACTTAAGAATATTCTTGGTACTATCCGATGGCGCTCACCGATCTCGAGTATCTACTCGTCATGCTCAAAGCATACGAGACATCGTGACAGTACACGATGGCGTACATGATAGATCCTATAGCAGATGCGTAAGGGATCTTATCCATGCGGTCTCTCTCCTCTCTAGAAGAGGGACTTTGAGTCTTCGAAAGACTCACACCATGTGACATCGGCAGAAGTCCTTTCTTGGAATTCTGCATGGCAAACCGAAGTAATACCGTGTCAATGTATGTACTCTGACTTAGGCCAAGCAATCTCTTAGATCTATCTCTATAGATCTTGATGCCTAGAATACAGGCTGCTTCACCTAAGTCCTTTCTTGAGAAGCACGTCCCCAGCCAAGTCTTCACAGACTGTAGCGAAGGGATGTCATTCCCAATGAGTAGTATGTCATCCACATACAATACAAGGAACACAACTGTGTTCCCATTAACCCTCTTGTAGAACCGCGGGGTTCATCTTCATTCTTGATGAAACCAAACTGTTTGATCGCATCATCGAATCGAAGATTCCAACTCCGAGAAGCTTGCTTTAGCCCATAAATGGACCTTTGCAGCTTGCATACCTTCCCAGTATGCTGTGGATCTACAAAACCCTCAGGTTGTATCATGTACACATCCTCGAGCAAGTTTCCATTCAGAAACGCGGTTTTGACATCCATCTGCCAGATCTCATAATCGTGGTATGCTGTAATAGCAAGCAAGATCCGAATGGACTTAAACATCGCCACTGGAGAAAAGGTTTCATCATAGTCAATACCATGAATTTGCTTGAAACCTTTAGCCACCAATCGGCCCTTATAGGTATGCGTAAGTCCATCCATGTCAGTCTTTCTCCTAAAGACCCACTTACACCCAATGGGTTTGACCCCTTCAGGTGGATCAACCAAAGTCCATACTTGGTTAGTGTACATGGATTCCATCTCGGATCTCATGGCGTCTAGCCATTTCTCAGAATCTGGGCTCATCACAGCTTCTTGATAGGAGGTAGGCTCATTCTCAATGAGCATAACGTCATCATGGTCAGACAAGAGAAATGAGTATCTCTCAGGCTGACGACGTACCCTATCAGACCTGCGAAGAGGTAGGTGTCTATTGAGCAGTGGTTGTTCCACAACTCTTTGTGCAACAACCTCATCACCCACAACACTTTGTGGTTCTGCTCAACCTCCATCAAGGCCTCGGTGCTATGGTCCTTATCTTGAATTTCTTCAAGATCGAAGGTACTCCACTAGTTTTCTAGAAACAAAATCCCTTTCTAGAAAAACCCGGTCTTTACCACAAACACTTTGTCTTGGTGGGAATGTAAATAATATCCCTTTGTATCCTTGGGATATCCAACAAAATAGCATCTATCGGATTTGGGTCCCAGTTTGTCTGAGACTTGACGTCGAACGTAAGCCTCACAACCCCAAATCCTCATAAAAGACATCTTGGGATTTTTCCCTGTCCATATCGTATATGGTGTCTTTACCCGACCTTGGATGGTACGGTTAAGGGTAAAGGTCTGTCGAGCATATCCCCAAAAGGATATAGGAAGATCTGTGTGACTCATAGATCGTACCATATCCAATAGATGCGATTCCTCCTTCGGATACACCATTCCCTTTGTGGTGTTCGGGAGGAGTGATTTGGGATAGAATCCCACACTCTAGATAGTCACAAAACTCATGGCTAAGGTATTCACCACCTCGATCGATCAAGTATCTTAATACTCTTGCCAAGTGGTTTTGTACTTCATTCTTGAATTCTTTGAACTTTTCAAAGGATTGATTTATGTCATAAGATACACATAACCATATCTCTTGAAGTCATCGATAAATGTAATGAAGTACACATAACCACCTCTAGCGACAACATTGAAAGGACCACATACATCACTATGTATAAGTCTAACAAATCTGCTCTTTATGTCCACTAAAGGGAGTCTTGGTCATCTTGCCTAAAAGGCAAGACTCACATGTCTCATATGATTCAAAATCAAATGAGTCTAGCGACCATCCTTATAGAGGTGAGATAAGCGACTCTCATTTATGTGACCTAAGCGACAATGCAGAGATAGGTTTGGTTCAACTCATTTGACTTGAACCTCTTGGTACTTATGTTATAGATAGGGCTCTCTAAGTCTAGAAAGTAGAGTCCGTTCATTAGAGTGCACTACAATAGAACATATCATTTAAATAAAGACAACATTTGTTCTTTATTATAAATGTAAAAACCTTTCTTGTCAAACAAGAAATGAAATGATGTTCTTAGTTAAAGCGGGCACATAACAACATTCATCTAATTCTAGTACAAGCCCGGAGGCGAGATAGATCATAAGTTCCTATAGCAACAGCGACAACCCTTGCTCCATTGCCTACTCGTAGGTCCACCTGCGCCCTTTGTCAATGCCTGCTATTTCTCAGACTGCACATTGGTACAAATGTGAGATGCACATCCATTATCTAATACCCATGATGAAGAAATAGATAGATTGACTTCTATAACATTTATACAGTAGAAGTCTCACTTCTCTTCTTCTTAAGATCTTCAGTATGCCTTGCGATTCGCTTCCAGTGTCTGCTTCCTTGCGGTGGAAGCAAGCCCCTTCCTTAGCTACCCCTCCTTTGGGTTTAAGTTCTTTGCCTTTGCCCTTGGCAGGACTTTCCCTTACCTTTAGGCTTGCCCTTGCCTTTCTTCTTTTGCACCATCAAAATGGTGTCAGTTACCCTTCTTAAGGTTAAGCTCTGATTCTCAACATCTTTGAGCATCTCGAAAATGGCTTATCAATTTCATTCATGTTATAATTCATGACAAATTGATTGAAGGCTTGTGGCAAAGATTGCAAGATTAGGTCGATGGCGGACTCTTGGCCAGTGGGAATCCCGGCCTTTGTAGGTTTTCTCGTACCCAATCATCTTGAGTACATATGTACCTACGAGTCCCTTCTTGCATTTTGGACCCAAATAATGCCTTAGAGACTTCATATCTCTCATGCCTAGCTTGTCCTTGATATAGTTGACGAAGATGTCCAACCATATCATAAGCATTCATGAACTCGTGTTGCTTCTGAAGCTCAGAGTTCATGGTTGCGAGCAATAGATATGACACATCTAATGCATCATCTTGATGCTTCTTGTAAGCATCTTTGTCATCTCGTGAGGTAGTGGCAGGAGGTGCCTCCGGAATGGGTTGCTCCAGGACGTACAGCTTCCTTTCTTGGGTGAGAACAATTCTCAGGTTCCTGTACCAGTCCAGGAAATTTGCTCCATTGAGCTTGTCCTTCTCAAGGACAGAACGCAGAGAGAGAGTGTTCGTGTTTGTCGACATAGTTATCTACAACATACAATGCAGAGAATTAATATCATATTCCTTTTATCATTTAATTAGGCCTTTAATCAAATGATGCTCCCACTAAATTATAGGAATTTTGTAGAATCGAGTTATGGATGTGGTCAAACCACTTTTACTAGATTCATACAAACTAGCTATAATTCTTGCGGGACAAGATCCACATCATACTAAGCCTTGAGTTAGCTTTGGCTAAATCGCCCAAGACTTAGTACGATCGGTGGGTAACATATTACCGATTACATCTCTATGCAACTCTTGTTTATAGGATTAAGACCCACATTTACAAAAGACCTTGAGTTAGCTTTGGCTAAATCGCCCAAGGTTTAGTGTAAATGCGATCTTAACCTATCTTTCCAACAATTGGAATATGCCTATAGTTCTACTCGATCCAATTGAGTTAACTAGTTTTGCTCAATCTAATTGAGCTTACTCTAACCCGAGTCGTGATAGGCGGGACCAAGATTGTCCCTCTGCACCCTACCAAGATAATATGCGTTGCTCTGCTTTGGCAGATTCAACAACAACAAATGATCGAGGTAGTGATGGGTATCAAGGCTCGGTAGGCATTTTCGAGTTGATTCGATTATGATCTAATCTAATCGTAATGTGTATCTTATACGCATTTAGGCCTTTATTATCCTATATTAGCATGCATCATATACATACATTAATTATTCTAGCATGCATCATATACATACAAGAAAATTAACCTAGCATGCATCATATACATACAAACATTTTTCTACTAGCATGCATCACATACATACAAGCAAAATCAATTAAATATACATATATATATATCATTAAATGTGATATAGTCATGGCCCTACTACGATCTTCTCAAGCCAATGAGAAGATCGGACGGTCAACCTAAGGCTAGCGGCTTCTCCAAGCGCTTCCTTTGACCGCCATGTGTCGTCGTCACCCTTCTCGTAATCTCGTCTTCGAGTGGACTTTCCACCGCTCCATTTTGTACATTACAAATATGAAACTCGAGTTACATTCGAGTCTAAAAACTAATTACAACTAGAATTTCAAAATAAGAGGTAGAGCCTTGCAGTCGCATACACTATACAACACGCACAATCACAAAACGGCACGCAGGCCGTATTATGAATTACAACACACATAATCCAATCCAATTGGGTTATTGGGCCATGAAAATCACAGAATTATACATAATTATAAATTATGTATTTTTACAGAAAATTTCTATAATTTTTTCTAATTTATTTTTGAATTTATGAGTCACCCCTCCGAAACGGTCCCGCTAAGCGATTTCCGGGCGCGATCGCGGGACATGGCCCCTTTCGGGGATAGGGGCAGCGCCCCTACTCGCAAAATAAACTTCGCGAGTGTCCCTACAATGATCTTACAGCGACTTAAGTCGCTGTCCCAAAAACCTAAAGCGAGAACTCGCCGATTCGGAGAGTTTTTCTCGACGGTTGAAGCCTACGAGTGTCCCAACACTCGTTGCTTCGACTCTACGAGAAAAATACCCAAAAATTCTATAAAATAAGAAAATTTACAGAAACATATAAATCTGTAATTTTTATATCTAATATAAAAACTACAAAAACGAAACACATACATGCTTCGCACGTGGCTCTGATACCACTGTTGGGTTTTTCCGAGCCGCAAAAACCGCTTTTTGCGTTGCGGAAACCTCGGAAGCCCCGGCCACGGATCCGTGCGAAGTATAATTACATGTATGTGCTTACAGAAATCCTAGATCTACCTTAGATCTAAGAGGTTAGAACGTTACCCTCGTAGCGACGCCCTTCGCTTATCCCGCTCGTCCAAAAGTCCGCCGGAACTCGAGAGTGTCAAGTGCACACTCCTCTATGGTATCCACACAAGCAATAGGTGGAGAAAAAGACACTTGAGTGTGCTAGCACTCCTCTATGGTGTCTCGGCAAGATGAGGTTGGAGAGGGAGAGCTTGAGAGAAAAAAATTCCCAAGGAAGAAGATGATGTTATGAGAGTAACTCACAAAATGAATTTCACCCATGAAACCCCTAAAGTGTTGGCCGGCCACATTATGGAGAGGGAGTTACATGCATGCATGTAACTCCCATGTCCCTTGGTCTCCCTCATGAGGTGGCACCAATTGACAAAGTCAATGATGATGTGGAGTATCATCATTGGCCGGCCATGCCTAGTCATCATCATGACATGGCATTTGGTCAAGTCAAACTTGACCTTTCATCTTCCCTCTCAAGTCAAGTCAAACTTGACCTCTAATCTCCCATGGTTGATCAAATCTAACCACTTGACTCAAGTCAATTTAATTTAATGAATCTCTATTCATTAATTTAAATTGATTTGATGAATCAAATCTCAATTAGACTCATTCAACACTTGAATCAACTTGAGTCTAACTCAATTAGTCTAATTTGGATTACTCTTAATCCAATTTGGTTCATCCCATGAACCTAATCCTCATGGTTCATCATATGAACCTAATCTCCATCTAATTGCTCTTATGTGTGTGACCCTATAGGTTCTTGTAACGTTGGCAATGTCCCTAAACCGATTTAGGAACATAAGCAATTAGCGGTATCTAGCAACACATCATTGCTACACAAGTTACAAGAATGTTGAGCTCCAACATCACCTTTGTGACTACTAATTGTGACTCTCACAATATGTGACAATGTCCCTCTATCCTTGACATCTAGATTGACCAATCGAGGCATAGACCGTGTCATCCTCGGTACAATCTAAATCTTGAACTCCAAGTAGACTCACTCTAATCAAATGAGCTCAATATCTCATATTGACTCATTTGGGCATGGCCATGCACTTCGTGGTCTCACTCTATCAAGAATATCGATGTCACCCCCGTCATATAGGAGGGATAGATCCCATCTACATCACTCATATCCCTTCGCATAATTTGTTACATACCCAGTAATCGCCTTTATAGTCCACCCATTTACGGGTGACGTTTGACGAAGCCAAAGTATGCAACTCCTTATGTAGGGAACCATGGTGACTTCAGGTCTAAGGACTAATAGTCATACTAATAGCCACATGAGAAAGTATATGACACTCATATAACGATCCATGATACTTTCTCATGGCGGGTCATTCAGTATACATTCTCCAATGCATACCCATGTGTCAACTTGATATCTCATATCCATGACTTGTGAGATCAAGTCATCTTGTTGACCTACATGCTAGTCTATATGCATTAACATTGTCCCTGAATGTTAATACTCGACTAGGAATGATTAAGAGTAGTGTTCTCTATATCATCTCATTATCGATTCAACCAATCGATTGATATAGATAAGAACCTACTACTCAAGGACAATATTATATTTAGTTATTTGGCACCAATATAAGTAAATATAATAACCATGCCTTTATAAATAGGAATATGATGCAATAAAGTCCATACAATAATCATCATATGATTGGCTCTAGGGCTTTCACTAACAAAAGGTATACAACAGTCTGACCAACTCAACACTGGTAATCCACACATGATCATATAAGAATATGCAAATGGAATGCAAGATGATGTATAATCAAATGCTATATATATATATATATATATATATATATATATATATGCAAACGCCATCTACCACGGGGAATGCAAATGCATGGTCAAGCCTGCTCCAGTATGGCCTAGGTGGCACGACATGATAACTGTCATGCCCCGAGAGCATGCCGTGTCGAAAAGCAAACGGACGGCCTCTCCCCTGTACGTGGCAATATTTCGGGTTAATACAAGCCCGTAGGCCACAACAACAACAACATATATATATATATATATATATATATATATATATATATATATATATATATATATATACAAACCACAACAACATAACAAACTAACTACCATAAATAAACAGCGGAAACATAAAACAACCACATCACAACTATATACAGTGCATACCGGTATGACTGACACATCATAACAAAATGGAACATCGACAAAATCTGAATCCACAAGTCCACAACACAGTACATCACGAAAACTCCAAATACATTACACCTATACGGAAAGACCAACACGATCATCAAAGTCTCGGAGGTGAGATGAGATGTCAGCCAGCGGTGCTCCAAGCCGTCACGAAGACTTCTACCAAGCAGGCGTGAAAAACCCAGGGTCCGTGGTGGTGAGTATAACTGAGCAGGTAATAGGAAAAACATGTATATATCAAATATCACATGTAATTCAACAACATAACCTAGAGATACAACAGGTATACCAGCACAGTATATAAATATATGTATATACCATCTAACCAAATAAACAACGTATAATGCAGACATACTTGAAAGTCTGCTATGCTACTCTGATCCAACCTGAGCATATATCCAATATATATAACAGGAAGAGTAATACTAACTCACAATATACTCATGATACAGGTCAAGGTATCTAATGGTCTGTCCAACAAATATATAGAAGTATCTGACACAATCGTATAACAGATGCAAGAAGCATGCATGAATATGATGTACAACCAAATACAGCAAGAATAGTACAATCAAATGCAACATAACAATAAGCATATATATATAGACTGCATCTATATATATATATATATTAATCACAACCATCCACATATATATATACATGCATATATGTATATATATGGTAATATGCAAAGCGCCATAAGATACGACAATGCAACATGCATGGTCATGCCTGCGCACCGCTACTCGCTACCACGACCCCAGTGTGGCCTAGGTGGCACGACATGACAACTGTCCTAACTCAACACCAACTACCGCTCTAGAGTGGCCGAGTGGGCAGTATGATCAAGTAGCATATGAGCATAAAGAGCTTGCTACACAACGAGAGTCCCTGCTGCTGGCCACTCCGACTGACACTACCAATGAGTGGTCGAGTGTCACACACCCAGGACAACTGCATGCAACTCCAACTATCACCGTCTATAGTGGTAGAGTGCGACACAATAAATGCTCTGCCCTCACACCAGTTACTCCTCGAGGAGTAACCTGAGAGGCAAGATGACTGACGACTCTCTCAACCCCAAGGGAGACTATGTTGTCAGAATGCATGTAAATGACATGAATGTACTATCACACGTACAGACATCTACCACAGACTCTCCGTTCAACAGAGAGTCGTTCCAATCTGATCAAAACACTCTCTATCCTGTAGAGAGTCGTACTCGACTAATTATATCAAGCTAGGACCACCGATCTGTAGCAACACACTAATCTCCCTTCACTTAACCATTACACAACACATGGTTGGTAATAAGTATGTAACATACAGGTATCGGAATAAATCCTACCTTTAGGGCATTACCTACCCACGGATGACCTTTTTGCTAATTTACAAATTGGGTCATCATCTGTACTCCAACATCTACACCCTACTAAACATTTATAGATCTATTTACATCTCATCTGTATCTCATCTGATAAAGGAAAATGTGATATCAACCTTTGAGTAAATATAGCCAACGACAAGTATCAAGCATAAGATAAATAAGAGCAGGGTCAAAATAATATGAACACCTAACATGCTCATATCTATGACTAAATCTGAATGCAATTACATTTACCTAACCAGGGTAGGAAATTACCCACTTGATACGAAGCTCGAAATAGTCCTCATAGTCGCGAACCTTCTTCATATCCCAAACCTACACATAATAGCAAACTATGATTAAGTACAAGTATCCGACAAATACATAACTACTATGTCATTTCTATACTCCCGTCCCTTTATCGAACATGAGTTAGCACTATGAGCACACACCTCTCGTAACCCCACGTCTACATTACTAAAGTAGAGACAACTAATGTCAATTACATTAAGACCATGATGTTTGTAACTATAACAACTGACCACTTAAGTATCAGCTTACCCTGAACTAGCCATACAATTATTCTACACCCACCAATAAATTTAACACATACATAGGATATCCACAGCCAATCACAGTCCTTCACAACTTCACAACCCTCACGGAGCATAAACAAACATACTCCAATTAAACTGCCACAACAATTCTGCACCAAGGGAAATAGGGATCCAATTGAACCCTGAACGAGTACACACTCAACCCACTTACCCACACCAGATCCACACCAAACCTTGCTGTGAATCACCGTAAACCAAATAACCTACCTACACAGCAAAAATTCACAGATCAACAATATGAACCACAAAATCTAGCAATTATAGCTAAAAGTCAGAGGATCGTTCAAGCTTACCAGCCCTATACTCCACCGGCAGCGATCCTCTAATATGTTTGGTTCGTCGGAAAAACCCAAAGCCAACACCACTGCCCTAGTTCTTCTGTTCCCCGCAGACATTACATGCTCAGAACACCAAATCTTGTTCAACTGATATCCATATCAAAGGAGTAGGAATCTCATCCAAGATTGAGAAGAGAATCAACAGCTTACCTAATTTCCAGCGGCGATCGGCCAGGCCAGCTTCCAGTCAGGCAGAACAACACCGTTGCTGGTGCCTGTCTCCACTGATCACTCACCCATACCGCACCCACTGAAGCTTGGTTGGCGCCCCTCCCTCCAGTCGATTCTCCCTCCTGAATTGCCCAATTCGTCAGAAAGCTCCACCTCTGGCCGGAACACCCAACCACAGTGACACTGTGGATGAGCTGTTCGCGTGAGAAAACATGCTGAGATGGACAAGATCAACTATAATCAACAAGAATCGTGACCTAACCTTGCTCCGACGACCATCGTGAGACCTGTGGTAGCAGCCCTTCGTCGCGGCGATAACACCGTCGATCGACTCACGCATAGAGATCCACGAGAGCCTAGAGAAGAAGAGTCGAGGTTGCCCTCAGCTAGATCTTCCACCGCGAGAGGGAGAGATTCACACCTTGGTCACCTCGGGGGAAAATGAAGCGATCGTGAAGAGGAAAAATCGCATTGGTAAGAAATGGAGATGGCGCTCGGCATTAAGTCGCGAAGAAAGCACACAGTTAATGCTCATAATAAAGGAACCGGGTCGGGTTTGGGATAACGGATCGCATTTAATTAAACCTTGCTTCATTCAATTAAAGGAATTAATCTAAACCTAGGTTAGGATGAAATTTATTCCTATCCATTCTTCATTAATATAATTTATCCCAATAATAATATTATTCCTTTAGCCCTCCATTTGCAATATTTTACATTCTCCCCCACTTATAAAAATTTGGTCCCCGAATTTCGTGCTAACATGCAAAAATTTCTTCAAGCAAGTTTCCAAAAGGACCATATACCTTCCTCAAGTGAACAGATGAGACTATCGAGCCCGGATAGTATCTTCCAGCTCCCACATAGCCTCCTCATCGATATGATGATGTCATCCAACCTTTACAAGTCGGATGGATTTCGTCCCACTACTGTCGCTCCTTGCGACCCAAGCTCCACCCTAGAATCTCCTCGTAAGTCACATTAGACTGAGGTAGAATCGGAACCTCTTTCAGAACATGATCTGAACGCGGAACGTATTTCCTCAGCATATAAACATGAAATACATTATGAACACTGTGGAGGTATAGCCAACCATGCTACACCCCCAATCCGCAAATGGACCAATATAGTGTAGATAACTTTCCTTTTTGCCCAAATCACCTCACCCCTTTCATAGGTGAAACACACAGAAATACCTAATCCCCAATTGAGAATTTCAAAGACCTTCGCCTCCAGTCTGCGTAACTCTTCTATCGATCCTGTACCTCTAATAACCATCATCTGATGATGCGTATCAACTCTGCAACATGTTGGAAACTTTGTGACCCCAGCAACTGTCATTTTCCGACTTCCACCCACAACACAGGAGATCTGCAAGGTCTACCGTATAAGGCCTCAGAATGAGTCATCTAAATGGAGGAGTGATAATTGTTTTTTTATAGTCAAATTCCACTAAAGGAATGTGATTCTCCCAACTACCTCCATAATCCATGACACAAGATCTTAATAGATCTTCTAATGTTTGAATTGTACGCTCAGACAATCCATCAGTCCGTGGATGAAATGTTGTACTGAGCCGAAGCTCTGTGCCCATAGTCTAATGCAGACTCTGTTAAAATCGCGAGGTAAATCGCGGGTCCCTATCAGATAGAGTACTCAAAAGTACCCCACGCAATCTGATAATCTTTCGGCAATACAACTCTGTCGGATGATCCAACGAGTACGACCCACGAATAGGAAGGAAGTGAGCTGATTTGGTTAGTCGATCCACGATCACCCAAATCGCATCATGTCCTTTACGGGATCTAGGCAATACCGTAACGAAATCAATAGTGATATGCTCATACTTCCATTTCGGAAATTGAAATTTCCTGGAGCAACTCAGTGGGTTTCTGATGTTCAGCCTTTACCCGTTGACATACTGAACATCGAGCAGCAAAACCTGCTATACCCCTCTTCATATCGTTCCACCAGTATAAACATTTCAACTCTCAGTACATCTGAGTATCATCAGGGTGAATAGCAAATCTTCAATGATATGCTTCCTGTAGCGACTCTTCCCTAACTGGATGCGTGTCCGGAACACACTATCCTTATCAGAGACGGGGAATTATCTTCTCAAAAGAGAAGTCCATCACCATTCATAATCCACTCTACCACACACTCTGTAAGTGCATGGAAGATTATAGCAATCAATCTCTCAAGTTGCAACTCTTGTTAAAGAACTCTAAATTCAATGAGCATACGCTCCATACATCCACAAATCCAGATAATAACTACTAAAGCCACGTCATGTATATGAGAGCCTATCTTGTAGTTTATTAACTGACGTAGGCGTAAGATATGCCTCATGCAACTGCATCGAAATCGCTCCGATCCCTGAAACGATGCATTTGCATACATCCTTTTATCCACCTCGAAAGGATTAACTAATACTCGCGTAAAAGTTAACTGCCACCTAGGTCCTGTAAACTAGTTTCACCAGCTTCTGACTAAATGATTTCCATCATCACCTTTGTCAAACAAGTCCGTGGTATAGTAATGCCAAACATTCTATCCACATCTACAAAATTAACCAAAACATACAAGGAAAACCACCATCTACGGTGGTCGAGTGCACAACTCCAACTACCATAATCAACAGTGGCCAGGTTACGCAACTCCAACAACCACAAACTGATCCAATCGTGTCCAGGATACATGATTCTCAAATCCAATGGCGACTAAATCATTAATTAGTCTAACAACTTAATCAAAACTCATAAAATTCATACTAAGTTAGAAATTGTCGTCTCTACACACTTGCAACCCCTTTACTATAAGCTGATGATATATTAATCATCACAACGACAATGATAATTGTATGACACTATGTCACTACAATATCAACACTTCAGTTGTAAATCAACCCTAGAGTATATACAGGTGTCCTTAGCTGATCTAAGCGGATCTATCCTAACGAAGGATATTCGCTTTCAATAACTTTCGCATTCCATCATCGATAATCGATGCATAGTCTCAAAGGTCCATCTCTCTTTTAACAAAGAATTCCGGATCTTCTCAAGGAGGAATACTGGGACAGATAATTATACCCTCCAACTTCTCCTATAATCACAACTTACATTCTTCCAATTCCCATAGTGTTTAGTAACACTTATACTAGTCAAATTATCATCCGGTATAGGATCTTCAATACCGAAACTATTTCCACAATCATTTCGATCGCCTACTCCACTTGCCTATGCAATGGCAAGGCTAGGAGTTCATCCGAAACTACATTCGAAGGCTCTTGGATTATACGCACATCCGAGAGACATATCGTACCTTAATCTCAACAATTTGACCATCCGTAAGGATATGTCTATCAGAGTCTAAGGGCATCCTTGACTTCTTAATTGTTGATCCCCATCTCACCTGACAGTAGAGATACCACCGACCCACAAGTCGATGTAAAGGACCCTTCTAATGCAAACTAAAAATGTTCTAGACAAGGATACCTGTAAACTATAAGTATCCCTCAACATATTAACCCAGAGGGTACTAGAGTAATACCCTGAACGATCAATTATTTGTCGATCCGATCTAAATTCTCCATGCAAGTTTCGACCTTTCTCCGAAGAGAACAAGATCAGATCCAACAGTTCGCGATAAGGCGGTCGCATTTCTGTGATGAATGACCCGAGGATTTTCCTAGATCATCTGATCCCATCACTTAATCCTACGAGTTGCAACTGTAGAATACCGAATAGATACGACCATCGTCGTATACTCTCTCCTCTGTACTAAGCCAATCCATGTATGGGGGGTAACCGTTGTTGTTGTCTTCATGAATCTTCTAAGATGTCTTTTGCTGATACTGCTGATCTCTGCTGAAGGGAAGTATCAAGAAACTCCAACCATGCCTAAGGTAGTAGGTTGCTGCTGATGAGATAACCCAATCTTCTGTGCTGATCTCTACTGTCGAGATAATGCATCTTCCTCCCGGAATACCATCGATAGTCTTCAACTGAGTCTTCAAAGTATACCTCCTCAAATGTACTGGTTGCTTACAATAGCAATAGACAAACTGATCCAATAGATAATCTGACTTCACGTGTCTTCGTGATCTGCACTACACGCACATAATCCCTTCGGAATCTTTGTTTTGATTTTGCTGATATGCACGAGAACATCCTGATGATTTGCGGTTGGTCTTCTATAATTGGAAAATAGCTTAAAGCCTATGACTCCAATTTTTACTCCCTTTTTATCCAATAGTCAGAGACTTCTAACCCAAATATGTTGACCTGCAATATCTGCTTATCGGTCTCCAACTCTTAAACACTTGTACGAAATCATTTCTAAATTCTTGACTCAATCCAATGTCTTCCGATAGGATCTGATAGAAGATCCCTTCATCTTAATCCAACAGTAAGCCAACAATCGTGGGTGGCTTAAAACATCCATTCGCATTCCTGAGCTATTAGGTGAGCATAAACTCTGCATGATATTCTCGTTACCGACGATCACCCTACTTGAAGCTCAAGAATTCCTTACAATGTGTCATTGGAAGTGACGTGGGAAAATACTCTCTCTCAACATCACTAACCATGATCAAGTGATATATATATTCCCCCAAAAGTTATTTTCTGCAGTTACCACAAAATAAATGTAGGATATTTGAGGCCGCTAGAAGGGGGGTGAATAGCGTTGTGTTCGTACGTAGATAGAATTCGATCGTGATTGTCTCTAAAATTTCGTTAGCACGCAGCGGAATAGTAATGAAAGCAATAACGAAATAAACAACAACGCAAACACACGGATATAACGTGGTTCGGAACCGCATGGTTCCTACTCCACGGATCGAACTCTAAAGAGCTCTAGTGATGCACATGCACTCAATAATCAACACTCCTACTCGGAATAATCCGGAGGCGAAGAAACCTCGTACAATATGATTACAATAATAATCAAAATGCTACAAGCAAATACAATGAAATACAAAGCAATACAAGTAAAGAAAACACTTTACAAATGCTCTTTAATGCTTGATCGCTAGGTTGATCGAGTAGCACTTAGAGACCCTGAATTGCAGCAGCAACTCGCCCCAAATCGCCTCAAAGAACCCTTTTATTTTCCTCCATCACGAGCTCCTTATAAAGCTTCAACCTGTGCTGGAAAAATTCGATCAGTCGACTGATCGGGACCATCAGTCGACTGATGTCACTGTTCTCATGAGACAATGGCTAGATCCACGCTGGATAAGTACAACGGATCCATCATCAGTCGACTGATCATGACCATCAGTCGACTGATGGAGCCTTCACTCGACCAGTCGAGTGTCGACTCCATTCTGCGGCGAATTTCTCGAGCACCCGGTCGGTGATCACACATCGATCGCCGAGCCGCAGCCGATCATCGCTAGGCCACTTCCCGCAGTCAAACCCTAGTTGACTCGGGCCAGTCGACTGCCACATGGCACCAGTCGACTGGCACACCTCAAACATGAGGTTTTAGCCCAAGTATGGTTCCCCCATACTTGCTAGAAGAGAGTAGTTATAATATCATAGAAAAGTTAGATCACACGTTATACTAGAATTCATAGATACGAAATGAAGAAATAGAAATTCATATATATATATATATATATATATATATATATATATATATATATATATATATATATATAGGAATTAAAAAAAAGAAAAAAATGAATAAATAGTTCGTAGTCGAGGCTTGAACCATGAACCGTTGATTTGGGGGAATAGGCTTCCCACCACTAAGTCATAAGATTACCAATGAGTAGGATATAACATAATATATCTATTGGTAGAAAAAAAGGAAAATTGATTAATCTGGCTAAACATTTAAAGGGGTAATTAAATTAAAGAAACCCTAACAACGCGAATGCCCACTCTCTCTCTCTCTCGCTCGTTTTTCTCCAGCCGCCGAGAATTCCAACGCCGACGCCCACTCTCTCTCTCTCTCTCTCTCTCTCTCTCTCTCTCTCGCTCGTTTTTCTCCAGCCGTCGAGAAAAACAAGGGAGGATTCAAGAGGAGATTTTTTTTAGAGGGATCTCCTCAAGAACTTGATAGAGGATCACACAAAAGCCAAGGAACACATAGGAGGTCTTCTCTTTGCGAAGTTTAACGGTATAAATTGGTGAAAAAGCATAGGATGTAAGTATCCCCTCACCTGTATAAGTGCTTACGATGTAATGTTGTATGCTTGATTTTGAACGAAAGAATCTAGAACTATGTGTAGAAGGTTCGGCTAATAGAATTAGAGAAATTATTCTTGAACAATCTTATGAAACTCTCTTTTTGCTTAAGGGGCACCAAATTTCAGAAGCTGTCTTAGTAATAATTAACCAATATAATAGTAGTTGATGTTTTTCCATCTCACATCAAATTGGTCAAACCAAAATATATATTGAGTGGGTTTGGCTTGATTCCAAGTGCTATGACAGTTTGTTGTGTCAAAAATTAGCCAAGGAAATGTGTCTATTGATTCAGCATAAGTTTTATTTAGCTCCAACAAATTGTAAACCCCAGCAGTCTTATTAGGAGTACTGGAGGATCTTACTAGGAATAGTAAGTGGGTGTGCTGGCATTGGTAAAGTCACCTTATTATTATAAGAACGAAACATCTGTCTATTTATATTTTTGGGGAAATGCTAATTTGTGTTAATCCATTGTACTTAGTTAATGTTTTCTAAGATTTGTATATATTTCTTAAATTTTTTGCATATTATATTGTAAAGGATGTGTCAACTTGGTAGGCTTGCATGAATCTTCTTGTGCTTGTAACAAGGTTTTGATTTGATGATTTCTATTTATGTTAGCTTAATTTTCCTTATGTCCCTACCTTATGCCATGTTAAATTGTACTCATGCTGATTTATGCTATGCTACTTGCTTATGTTTTCACCCATGTTAGGCATGATTCACGTATATGAAATGTCTAAGAAATGCTTTCCCTAAGAGTGGGGACAAGAACACTCTTTAAGACAAAGAACATGTATGTTATTTTACTTTATGCATGGCTTGTACCGGACCCTAACAAGGTCCACGGGATGGGCTCCAAGTTACCCCTAGATCGACGAACATAGTACCGACCTAGTAACCTAGTAGGTTCGGGATTAGCTACCTCGGATCTATTTAGGATGCGCGCGAATGATGTATGTGGTTCAATGACGGGCCCAATATGTTGAAATTATGTTTAAGTATATAAACTATATGTTTTCAAAGAGAATCCTGCATATACCATTTTATGTTCATCGAATTATCATGTTTAGAGACAATGTACTGTTGCGATGAAAATGCTATGTTTATGTTTTTTTTCCTAAATTGATCATGTCTCTACTTTAAATAAATGATGTGCTCATATGTTGTTTAAATGAACATGTCATTACTTTAAGTTTAATTCACGATGCGTGTTTTTGTGAGTAGGAAAGGACCTTACTAAGCCTATGTGCTTACAGTTTACTTTCCTTGTACTGCAGAAAAGGGCAAGGAATGGATAAATTAAAGGGAGCAGCAGGATGGGCAAAGATGTGTGTGGCAGTGGCATGGTGGACGAGATCATTTTTCATATACGGACTTATGCATGATTTTCAGTTTATGTGTAAACTGTTAGGAGACGTTAATGCTTTCTATGGTTGTTACTCATGTTTATTTTTATGAACCTTGAAATGGTTAATACATGTTTAGTTAAATAAATTGCTAAGACCTTTTGCCATGATTAAATTGTTAGGTTGATTGGGTTAATGTAATTAGAGTTAAAAGTTGTAAAGTTAGTTTTTAAATGCTTCCGCTGTTATATGCATGAATGTATGATCGCGTAGCGCCGCCGCCCATCTATAGGATGTGTGTTAGGAGGACGGGAAGGGCGGGCGTTACAGGTGGTATCAGAGCCCAGTTCTGCCTTTCCACTACACACACATCAAGCTTCCATCCTGCCGCTCCAAGTAAGACATTCTATGCCTACTCTATTTATTTCATATATGATATATATACGCTAAGAAATGTTTTTAGTTGGGTATGCATGTATAATATAAGTAAGGATGATAAACTTATGTTTTTTGTAAGGGAGTTTACAAACCACTAAATATCCAAATATCAGAAACAATTAGATCCTTGGTCTATAGATTTTTGGCCTATTTTATACCAAAGCAAAGATAGACAAAAGCTCATCAACAGCATACATACAGAATAACTAAGTTTAAGAAAGAAAGTCCAAGCATTAGATTTCAACGTAGGCGTGACAAATACTAATTAGAACAATCTAACTATCATTTCCTTGTTTTTGAAAAATTGAACACAAGGTGTTCCCATAATTCGCTTCGCAATTTGTGATCTTCCTCAATGTCAATTTCAACAAAGTGCACATCGGATCAAATTCATCAATCACCTGCCATAGGACACAGATCCATCTTCTTATATTAACAGAACTAAAAATCATATTCGGGTTGAGACTTCTTAGAATTGACACAGGAAAAAAAACACAAAGAGTACAGGTCGATATGACAAAGATCTAACAGTGAGTGTGTCACTTTCCATGCTTCATTATGATTACACACTGACCCTTATTATGTTTAAAGTCAACCAGCTGTGTGAATGAGTTAACAAAGAGGGCGAAAAAAAAGGCCTACATACATTCTCTTGATTGGTATGCCAAAACCTATTTAAAAGTTACACTTAGAAAAGCATACAAAGAGGGAAACATAAAATTGAGTTTCTCTTAAAAGAAATTGTACATACTAGTGCGGAATTTCTTCTGACTTCTAAAGCGAGTACAAATCATCACCGATTACATATGCTATGCAATAAAACATTACTATATTGTTAGCAGTGTGAACTTTCACAGCAACTATCAAGAGAGTGAGCCTGAATTCTTCCATATGTGAGTGACCAACAAGCACTACGATGATTTCACCGAGTTCAGCCAAGGTGACCTATCAGTTAATGAAGCGGTGAAAAGATTCAACCGACTCGCACGCCTATGCCCAGAGTTGGTCAGCACAGAAAAAGAAAGGGTCAGACTTATGCTGAAGATGCTCCGACCTGAGATAGCTCTGAACGTGGCCGGCGGAGTGAATAGACCGCAGACCGCAGAGGAGTTGTTCAGTAGTGCCCTAATCACCGAGTGCTAAATAATGTGACGATCAAGAGTAGGTACCCTTTACCATGGATTGACGATCTGTTCGACCAGTTAAAAGGTGCCACCGTCTTTTCAAAGATTGACCTCAGATCTTGCTATCATCAAGTGAAAGTGAAACCAGATGATATACCGAAGACAGCTTTCCGAACAAGATACGAACATTATGAGTTTGTAGTCATGCCTTTTGGAGTGACGAATGCTCCTGCTATGTTCATGGACCTGATGAATCGGGTATTCTCGGCGTTTCTTGACAAGTTCATGATCGTCTTCATTGACGATATCCTCGTCTATTCGAGAAATCAAGAAGAGCATGCCGAACACCTGAAGATGGTATTACAGATTCTTCGAGAAAAGCAACTATATGCCAAGTTCTCCAAATGTGAATTCTGGCTCGATCAAGTATCTTTTCTGAGTCATATTATATCCAAAGACGGAGTTATGGTAGACCCAAGAAAGATTAAGCTGTGAGTAACTGGAGCAGGCCAAAGAATGCTAGCGAAGTGAGGAGTTTTCTCGGATTAGCAGGCTATTACTGGAAATTCGTAGAAGACATTGCCAGAATAGCAACACCTATGACAGTTCTCACCCGGAAGAACAAGAAGTATGTATGGACGAAAGAATGTGAGAAGAGTTTCTTGGAGCTGAAAAGAAGACATACAAGTGCTCCAATCCTTACTCTCCCAGAGAACGACAAGAGCTTCGACATGTACAACGATGCCTTCGGATTGGGACTCGGAGCTGTACTTATGCAGAGGGGTAAAGTTATTGCCTATGCCTCTAGGCACCTCAAGGAACATGAAAAGAACTATCCCACTCATGATTTAGAGCTAGCAGCTGTGGTCTTCGCTCTCAAGGTATGGTGGCACTATCTGTACGGAGCACAATGCAAGATTTATACAGATCACCGAAGTTTGCGGTATTTCTTCACTCAGAAGGACCTCAATATGAGACAACGTAGATGGCTGGAGCTCGTGAAGGACTATGACTGCGAGATCTTTTACCATCCTGGCAAGGCAAACAAGTGGCCGATGCACTCAGCAGAAAGTCCAGTGCCACCCTGATGTTCTTATCGATATTGTCTCGACCGCTGGAGAAGGAAATTATGCGCTATGGAATCGAGGTTATTTCCGGGCAACTTTCGACCATGGAAATAATACCAGCACTATTCGATGACATATTAGCAAAACAAAGTGATGATCCAAGTCTCAGAGGATCAAACAGGAGATCCTAGAAGGAAAAGTCGAGGGTTTTCGTATCGCCAATAGTGGAGTATTATACCTTAGGGATCGGTTATGTATCCCTAACGATCCGGAACTACACAAAAAGATATTAGAGGAGGCTCACGGAACCCCATATTCTATGCATCTGGGATCCACCAAAATGTATCAAGACCTGAAAGAGAAGTTCTGGTGGTCTGGTATGAAGAGGGACGTAGCTCAACACGTCGATTACACACTGACACGCCAAGTTAAGCGAGAACACGAGGCACGGAGGAGTTACGCAGTGATCCAAATTCCGGAGTGGAAATGGGAAGACATCTCTATGGATTTCATTTCAGGTCTCCCCAGGACTACGAACGGATATGATGCTATATGGGTTATCGTTGACAGATTGATAAAGTCAGCTCATTTCCTAGCGATCAAGATGACATATTCGATTGAGCAACTGGCTCAATTGTATGCTAAGGAAATCATCAGACTGCATGGTATTCCCAAGACCATCATTTCAGATAGGGATGGTCGCTTCACTTCACAGTTTTGGCGATGCGTTCATAAGGCACTTGGCACGAACCTGCATTTTGGTATCACCTTTCATCCTCAGACAGATGGGCAAACAAAAAGGGTGAACTAAGTACTGGAAGGCATGTTACGAGCTTGTGCCTTGGATTTCAAAGGGAGTTGGTGCCGCTACTTATGTTTAGAGGAATTAAACATAATAATAGCTACCAAGCTACCATCAGAATGGCACCTTATGAAGCATTATATGGGAGGAGATGTAGGTCTCCGATCTGTTGGTACGAAGGTGGTGAGAAGAAAGAGATGGCACTTCAGATGGATTTCATCGACGACACCACCCAAGCGATACAGAATATCAGCTAAAGAATAGAGAGCTGTCGAGCGCGCGGAAGAACTATGTGGATCAGCGATGCAGACCTTTGGAATTCAATGTCGGAGATTTGGTATTTCTCCGGGTAGCTCCTATGAAAGGAATAATGAGATTCGGGAAGAAAGGAAAGCTAAGTCCGCGATACGTAGGACCGTACAAGATCCTGAAAAGAGTTGGCAAGGTAGCTTACGAGCTAGGACAACCTTAGGAGATGTCTGCTATTCACAACATGTTCCATGTCTCGATGCTTAAGAA
This sequence comes from Wurfbainia villosa, assembly GCA_025175895.1. Lineage (NCBI taxonomy): Eukaryota > Viridiplantae > Streptophyta > Magnoliopsida > Zingiberales > Zingiberaceae > Wurfbainia > Wurfbainia villosa. The sequence goes on from CM045991.1 coordinate 114,046,853, forward strand.
GTGCATTTCCAGTACCGACCAAGTGGTCGATGTTGGTGCAATCGGCCCAGGTTGACTCGAGTTTGACTCGATCATTACCTTGATAGTATTTTAATGATAGACAAAACTCATGACATGGGATTGTCATGGGAAAGTCTAACATGGTGTTGGCATGGAAATCCAAAGCATTGCGAAGCCGTGCGCTTGGTGCTTGGTGAGAAATGCATTGCGAAGCCATGCGCTTGGTGCATGTGGGAAGTCTTGAGGACTTGGTAAGTTCACCAAGCTCGGGATCCTTGAGTCGGTGAAGGATGGCATTGCGAAGCCGTGTGCTTGGTGCATCTGAGGGACCGCCGGAGGGAGAGCGAATGGAGTGAGCCCAAAGGGGAAGCATACTTCGAGGGTATGAGACGCGAAGGATGGCATTCTTGGCGTGCGCTTGGGGCGTCAAGGCCGAGGAAGAGAGCTGGTGGGGAACTCCATGAGGATGATGTGGACTTGGCCAAGTGGCTAAGACCGAGTGTCGAGGCTCAAACTTGATGTTTGAGGTTTACCCGACGATCGGATGCTCAAACAACTTGGTGTTTGAGGTTTTGCCCGAAGCGATCGGTAGCATAGGTGCGGTTCGACTAGTCAAATCGACTAGGGTTTGGTTTAAGATCGTTGTTTGTGCTTAGCGATGCCATGGGTAGTATCAATTGATATATGACGATCGGCTATGGCCGTGATCGGCGATGCATCGATGGGGAGTCGCGAGCATCGCGCTCGTGCAGCCGATCGCGGCGATCTAGAAATAAATCATGGAGCTCAAGTGGGAGGATTTCCCCAAGACTTTTGTGAAGATATTGGAGGGGAATTGCTGCTGCATTCCAGACCTTCAAGAGCCATCTAAAGCAAGCAACAAGCAAAGGGTTCAAAGCAAGCGTTGTAAAGTGTTCTTTATGTGTATTTTGTATTTGTCTTTGTATTGCTTGTATTTCATTACTTAGTGTAATTGCTTGTGAGAGGTTTCTCCACCTCCGACATGTAGTCGAAAAGGAGTATTTTAGTTAGTGTCGTGCGCATAACTAGACCTCGAGGAGCTCGCCTGTGGAGTAGGAACCATTCGGTTCCGAACCACGTATATGCTTGTGTATTGCATGTGCTTGTGTGTATTTGTGTATCTTGTTAGTATTATTATTGTTATTCCACTGCGCTAACAAGAATTGTAGACGAGCACACAACGAGAGCGATCGTAATCCACCACCCAATGAAAGAGGGCTATTCACCCCCCTCTAGCCGGCCGATCGATCCCCCACAAGTGGTATCAGAGCCAAGGCGCTTATCAAGGACTAACCGCTGACACAAGCAACACAAAATGGCCGGCTTCATCCATCCACCGAAATTCAATGGAGATTTTGCTTGGTGGAAGAAACGGATGGAGGTATATCTCGAAACCGACTTTGATTTTATGATTATTGTAGAAAACGGTTTTGAGATTCCTAGGGACAAATACAACAAACCAATTGAGAAGTCAAGGTGGACACAAGACCAAATTAAGGACTTCAAGACAAATCTCGAGGTAATAAAATTATTTAGTGATTTATTACCTAATCATGTTTGGTCTAGATTGGGTGATTATAGGGATGCAAGGGAATTATGGAATAAGATAATGAAATTCCAAGAAAATTCCCAACCGGCACAAGTAGAGGAGAATGTCGTTGAAGAATTGCTATCCACATTTGAAGATGTTGATGATTTGGTGGAAACCTCCACCTCTAGCATTGAGGGGGAGGAAAGGATTTCCATTCCGGAGCAAGATTAAAATGAAGCTTCTACCTCCGGAAGAAGTGAAGAGGCCTCCACCACCTCCCTAGGTAACTCAAGTGTTGTAATTTTAAATAAAAATCACATAATATGCTTTGAGTGTAGGGAGAAAGGGCATTACAAGAGCAAATGCCCTAAATTGGCTAAGGAAAAGGCATCGGCACCAAAAGTCAACCCAAAGTCAAAGGATGCCGGAGTCCCCGCCACTAGAAGCAAAGAGCACATTGTGTGCTTTAAATGCAACCAACGGGGACATTACCGATGCCAATGTCCTAGGGGGAGGAAGAAAGGGCAAGAAGTTGTGACTCATGTAGGGGGAGCTTCCCAAGCTAACCCTAAGGTATATTTAAATAATGCACCTTTAATTCCTAAAGTCAAAAAGCATGCTAAAATTATTTTAGTTCTCTTGCTATTATCAATGAAAAACATGCTAAGAGAAATAATAAGATTTATTGCTTAGGTGCCAAGCATGTTCATATAACTAAGGACAAACCTAGGACTCAAAACACTAGACCTATTTTACCTAAAGAGTCCATTAGGAGAGTTGAAAATCATCTAGGCATTAACCCTAAGAAGGGTAGACACATGCCTAAGAAGAAGAACATTTCCCAAAAGATAAATGAAAATTCAAAATTGGGAAAATTAGAGCTAGAGAATTGAGCCTTGAGGTCAAGGCTAGAAAAATTGGAAAAGACCCTAGCAATAATAACAAATTCGGTTAAGGGGTCTAATTTTCAAAAGTCAAAACCTAGGAAACAAGAAATGTCTAAGGGCAAGAAAGGTTTGGGTCACAAACCTATGTCCTATCATAATGTTCCATTTAATTATGGAACCACATCTAGGTCTAGAAAAACCAAGGCTAATAGGAAAGTTATCCCTAAGAATAGCCATGGTGTGTGCTTAGTGGCTAAGGACTTAAGGAAAACCAAGAAAGCCACTAAGAAGGTCAATGGAGAAGTCACCTCTAGAGTTGACCTAGGAAAGACCCAATTGACTAATGTGTCAAAACCTAAAAGGGTCATTAGGAAGGTATCTAGGGAAGTTATCCCTAGAGAATACCTTGTTAACCCAAGGAGCTCCAATATGTATTGGGTTCCTAGGAGCGTGATTGACTCACGCTAGATGGGTTAGGGTATGTCAACCCTAAGTGGATGGGTGGTTAACCTAGCCATTGTGAGTTGACACATTAGGATGTGCCAATATGCTTGAGAAGTTGAAAAATAATTAAATTGGCACAATTAGGTCTTAGAGATATTGGTGTGCCATTTTGGGTTTATGGCACACTAGGGAAATGAATGACATTAAGGCAAAATTGAATTAACTTGTAGAAATGGCAATTTGGGTTTAACACTTAGGTATTTTATACCTTAGTATACTTTACTTGCCATGATTTGTTTGCCTTGCCATGTCATGACATCATTTTCATTTTTATTTCTAAAAATGTCATGATCATGTTTAGACTTATCTTTATATGTCATGTATGCTAAAACATCATTCACATGCCATGACATCATGATTTTGACATATGCTTTTATCTATATCATATCTATGTCATAATCATATCATGCATAATTTAAAATGAAATTAAGGACTATGGCACGATTTGAAAGGAATCAAATTATGTTGCTTAGAAATATACATGAGAACATAAAGAACAAAAACCCACATCTCACTAAGATATTTGACTTGAATGTGTTTTACACATTTAGATATTGATGAGATGTTTAGGAAAAAGAAAATAAAGGTTTTAAAAACATTTTGAAAACATTTTGAAAAACCTTTGTGAAGCCTATCTTTTGATAGCTATCACCATTAAATGGGATGATACAAAGAGGGCTCTTTATTGAAGCTTTTCTTAAATTTTGGACTTTGTATCAATCTCCTAATTTAATGGGTAAAATAATTTTCCAATATTTTTCACCTATAGTGTTTAGAATAAGTATTATACGTATGAATTTTCAAGATTTTTAAAATTACATATATTTACTTATGGATTTCAGAAATCCATTTCTAAAACTGAAAAACTGTAGAATGTCACGATTATCGGTCGATTAATGTGTAATGTCGATCGACACATGGCAGTCGATCGACTAGTATCGTAGTCGAAACTTGATGGTTAGGCCCATGTTTAGCCATGTTTTGGTCCCCTAACCACTTCTAACCCTAGGATATGCTTGGGAGAGCATTAGAGAGGGTGGAAATCCTTTGGATATGGATTAGGAGAAGGGTTGAGGGTGATTATCAATTTTAAGGTGGATGAGAGTTCATTGTTGAACTTTGCCTTAATTTTGATTGGTTTAATGTTCCTATTGGCTTAGGGACTCTCCAAGGACATTGTTGGTGGAATGGTTAAGGGGGAGCAAGCCTCTAGGGGTAGGTATCCATCATGGGAAGATGGATATGTATTTCCTCATGGAAGGAAAATTGGGTTGCCTTTCTTAAGTGATATGGGATCACTAGAAAGATTGAGGGCATGCCAAGGGGAAGATTGCAAGATCTCATTGGGATATGAGACATTGAAACCCTTGAGCACCTTTTTGATTTAATGTCAAAAAGGGGGAGAAGTTACCAAGTTACCGATTAGGGTTCGTTGGAATTCTCATTGGGATATGAGAATTGCCAATATGGGAGAATTGGTAGACTTGAGATGGTAGTTTTGTCAATCATCAAAAAGGGGGAGATTTTCGGTGCAATCGGCCCAGGTTGACTCGAGTTTGACTCGATCAGTACCTTGATAGTATTTTGATGATAGACAAAACTCATGACATGGGATTGTCATGGGAAAGTCCAACATGGTGTTGCCATGGAAAATCCAAGCATGGAGCTTGGTGTGGGAAAGTCCAACATGGTGTTGGCATGGAAAATCCAAAGCATTGCGAAGCCGTGCACTTGGTGCTGTGTGAGAAATGCATTGCGAAGTCGTGCGCTTGGTGCATGTGGGAAGTCTTGAGGACTTGGAAAGGTCACTAGGCTCGGGGTCCTTGAGTCGGTAAAGGATGACATTGCGAAGCCGTGCGCTTGGTGCATCCGAGGGACCGCCGGACAGGGAGCGAATGGAGTGAGCCCAAAGGGGAAGCATACTTCGAGGGCATGAGACGCGAAGGATGGCGTTGCGAAGCCGTGCGCTTGGCGCATCCGAGGGACGTAGGCCGAGGGAAGAGAGCTTCGGTGGGGAACTCCATGAGGGATGATGTGGACTTGGCCAAGTGGCTAAGACTGAGTGTCGGAGGCTCAAACTTGATGTTTGAAGGTTTACCCGATGGTCGGATGCTCAAACAACTTGGTGTTTGAGGTTTTGCCCGACGACAGTCGACTGGCATAGGTGCCGGTTCGACTGGTCCAAGTCGACTAGGGTTCGACTGGTTTAAGACTGCTGTTTTGTGCTTGGCAGTCGACTGCCATGGACTGGCAGTCGACTGATGTCGACAGCAGTCGACTGGTAGGTGATCCGTTGGATCTTATTCGACGTGGATCTGGCCGTTGTGAGACAACGACTACAGGGGCAGTCGACTGGTGCATTTTGGCAGTCGACTGATGCGCACGAAATCAGCTTGATGCAGGTTATAAATGGAGCTCAAGTGGGAGGATTTCGCCAAGACTTTTGTGAAGCTATTGGAGGGGAATTGCTGCTGCATTCCAGACCTTCAAGAGCCATCTAAAGCAAGCAACAAGCAAAGGGTTCAAAGCAAGCGTTGTAAAATGTTCTTTACGTGTATTTCGTATTTGTCTTTGTATTGCTTGTATTTCATTACTTAGTGTAATTGCTTGTGAGAGGTTTCTCCACCTCCGACGTGTAGTCGAAAAGGAGTGTTTTAGTTAGTGTCGTGCGCATAACTAGAGCTCGAGGAGCTTGCCCGTGGAGTAGGAACCATTTGGTTCCGAACCACGTATATGCTTGTGTATTGCATGTGCTTGTGTGTATTTGTGTATCTTGTTAGTATTATTATTGTTATTTCGTTGCGCTAACAAGAATTGTAGATGAGCAAGCGAGCGTCGATCAATTCACCATCCAACGAAGAGGGCTATTCACCCCCTCTGGCGGTCGATCGATCCCCACGGTCGAGCCACAGACGGTCAAATTCAAGAGGACTGAGCTATGAAAGTCGACCTATCCGGATACTAGACCGAAGCCAAAGTCAAAAGACTAAGGAATAAAGAAGTACCCTTAGTGAAGGTCCTATGGCAAAGTCAACGATACGAAGAAGCCACCTCGGAACGTGAGGATGACATGAAGCAAAAGTACCCCGAGTTGTTCTAAGTTTCGAGGATGAAACTTTTATAAGGTATAAAGGGATTGTAACATCCTAAATTTGGATATATATATATATATATATATATATATATATATATATATATATATATATATATATATATATATATATATGATTTAAGAAGAGAGTAGTTATAATATCATAGAAAAGTTAGATCACACGTTATACTAGAATTCATAGATACGAAATGAAGAAATAGAAATTCATATATATATATATATAGGAATTTAAAAAAAAGAAAAAAAATGAATAAATAGTTCATAGTCGAGGCTTGAACCATGAACTATTGATTTGGGGGAATAGGCTTCCCACCACTAAGTCATAAGATTACAAATGAGTAGGATATATGTAATATATCTATTGGTAGAAAAAAGGAAAGATTGATTAATGGCTAAACATTTAAAGGGGTAATTAAATTAAAGAAACCCTAATATATATATATATATATATATATATATATATATATATATATATATATATATATATATATATATATATATATATATATATATATATATATATATATATATATATATATATATATATCTCTTTTTCCTAAATCCCACGCCGCCTCTCTCTCCTCCTCTCTCCAACGCCGATGCCCACTCTCTCTCTCTCTCTCTCGCTTGTTTCTCTCCAGCCGCCGAGAATTCCAATGCCGACACCCACTCTCTCTCTCTCTCGCTCGTTTTTCTCCAGCCGTCGAGAAAAACAAGGGAGGATTCAAGAGGAGATTTTTTTTTAGAGGGATCTCCTCAAGAACTTGATAGAGGATCACGCTAAAGCCAAGGAACACATAGGAGGTCTTCTCTTTGCGAAGTTTAACGGTATAAATTGGTGAAAAAGCATAGGATGTAAGTATCCCCTCACCTGCAGTATAAGTACTTACGATTTAATGTTGTATGCTTGATTTTGAACGAAAAAATCTAGAACTATGTGTAGAAGGTTCGACTAATAGAAATAGAGAAATTATTCTTGAACAATCTTATGAAACTCTCTTTTTGCTTAAGGGCACCAAATTTGTGTCTTAGTAATAATTAACCAATATAATAGTAGTTGATGTTTTTCCATCTCACATCAAATTGGTCAAACCAAAATATATATTGAGTGGGTTTGGCTTGATTCCAAGTGCTATGACAGTTTGTTGTGTCAAAAATTAGCCAAGGAAATGTGTCTATTGATTCAGCATAAGTTTTATTTAGCTCCAACAAATTGTAAGCCCCAGCAGTCTTATTAGAATCTTGGAGGATCTTACTAGGAATAGTAAGTGGGTGTGCTGGCATTAGTAAAGTCACCTTATTATTATAAGAACGAAACATCTGTCTATTTATATTTTTGGGGAAATGCTAATTTGTGTTAATCCATTGTACTTAGTTAATGTTTTCTAATATTTGTATATATTTCTTAAATTTTCTGATATTTTATTGTAAAGGATGTCACTGGCTTGGCTTGCATGAATCTTCTTGTGCTTGTAACATGGTTTTGATTTGATGATTTCTATTTATGTTAGCTTAATTTTCCTTATGTCCCTACCTTATGCCATGTTAAATTGTACTCATGCCGATTTATGCTATGCTACATGCTTATGTTTTCACCCATATTAGGCATGATTCACGTATATGAAATGTCTAAGAAATGTTTTCCCTAAGAGTGGGGACAAGAACACTCTTTAAGACAAAGAACATGTATGATATTTTACTTTATGAATGGCTTCTACCGGACCCTAACAAGGTCCACGGGATGGGCTCCAAGTTGCCCCTAGGTCGACATAGTACGGACCTAGTAACCTAGTAGGTTGGGATTAGCTACCTCGGATCTATTTACTTATGATGCGAATGATGTATGTGGTACAATGCCGCCCAATATGTTGAGATTATGTTTAAGTATATAAACTATATGTTTTCAAAGAGCATTCCAGATATACCATTTTATGTTCATCAATTATGATGTTTAGAGACAATGTCTATGCGATGAAAATGCTAAGTTTATGTTTTTTTCCTAAATTGATCATGTCTCTACTTTAAATAAATGTTGTGCTCATATGTTGTTTAAAGCAGCATATGTTATTACTTTATGTTTAATTCATGATCGTGTTTTGTGAGTAGGAAAGGACCTTATTAAGCCTATGTGCTTACAATTTACTTTCCTTATACTGCGAGAAAGGGCAAGGAATGGAAAAATTAAGGAAGCAGGCGGGAGGGGCAAAGATGTGTGTGGCGATGGCATGGTGGACGAGATCATTTTTCATATACGGACTTATGCATGATTTTCAGTTTATGTGTAAACTGTTAGGAGACGTTAATGCTTTCTATGGTTGTTACTCATGTTTATTTTTATGAACCTTGAAATGGTTAATACTGATGGGTTTCCGGCACCGCGGCGTGTGTGTGTTCGATCATGTTTCGTAAACATGTGCACAGCGGAAGCAACAAAAATAATAAATACTCCTATTTATTACAACACACACAACACACGCATGCTATTACAACAAGTGTAGACATAACCGTAAATTAAAATTGCAATAAAAGGAAATTAAACTACGTTATACCTTCCGTATGACGTGTAGCGGGAACGGCATCAACCGGAACGATCCTCGTAAGAATCGTCTCTATCCGTATCCACGCCGAGCTCCTCGGGATGACTTCGCTTAAGTCACGAAGCCGTCTTCGCTGGCTTACTAGCCTCGTGTTGAAGGCGACGTGATCGAGATGATCACGATCCAATCCAAATTCGGATCCAAAGCGAGTTCTCAAAACTCGCTTCTCCGGAGGTATTCACAACCGCTTGACGAATCGCCTTCGTCCTCCACCTCAGAGGATTACCGGAGATCAAATCCCGGTATGTTATCCGCTGTCGGAGCACTCAACCGCCGCCCAAACGACGCTCCGACGAGGAGAAGAAGCTGTCTAGAAAACTGGACAGCTTTGGTGGAGGAAATAGCGCCGCTAAAGAAGAGATGGAGGCTCACCTTTACACCGAACCCAAGGGAGATCACCGGAGGGTCGCCGAGGTCCACCGGCGAGCTTGGGCCGCAAAGAGATGGCAGCAGCTCAATGAGGTTGGGCGCTCTGTTGTATTGACGCCAACAACAAGGAGGATGGGTTAGGCGACCAATTAGGGTTGCCTTCAAATTAGGTTTTCACAAAAACCCTTAATCCCTCTATTATAGAGAACTAATTCTCTTAATGGTTAATGGATCATAACCATAAAGCCCGTTAACCCGCTCCATTAAGATAAGTTAAAATAAACCAAACCATGATGGTTTATTTTAAGTTAAAACGAACCGAACCAACCTTTGGTTCATTCGTTTAATATAAACCAAACCCTTTGGTTTATTCTCATCCATTTGATTAGAACCAAACCATTTTGGTCCATCCATTATGTCTTCATAAGACACGGCCCATCCACGCTTCCATTGCGACTGAAATAATTTCATGCTCGCTTTATGTTTGGTCCAACCAAACATAGTTTCTCTCGGTCTGAGAATCTCATTCTCAAGCTCGTTTTAAATCCTTTGGATTACACTCGTTGTGCGTGTGACCAAATAGGTTCTCGATTTATGTTGGCCGTCTATAATTAACCATTAATTATATAACGATCATGAGTGGCACCTAGTAGTACATCATGATCCCCAATTAACCGAAAAGATCAACGGTTGATCAAGAACTATTTGAAACCCTTCAAGAGCTCAATGAATCGTGCCCCATTCCCTTCACTCATCTTATACCCACTTGGTTGGGACATGGTCTATTGTGTCAGTCCCACTAGACGACTCATCACTAGCCCAGTATCATTTCCTCGTCCCTACGGATTCTAGTTACTCCACATGTATCGAAGAGTACCTTACTCTAAACATGTAATGCTTTGGTCAAAGACTTTAGTAACAATCCGACGAGAGGCCATGGGTATACATCTCCTCGCAAGGAGTGGTGAATCCTTTATAGGCTATTCAAACACCTTCGATCACTTCGACTTATACCCAATCATCTCGGGTCCACATCTCCTTAGAGATGTTTGCTTAAGATGTCAAAGCATAAGTCTCCATGATCAAGATGACTTGAATACCGCAAGTCAAAGGAACATCGCACTTAAGCCACAGTAAGAACTTCATTGACATATCTATGCAGAGAACCATATGAAGTCTTACGGCTGGTCACTCCAATGAACTAGTTACCATAACTAGCATCCACGATCAACTCCGGACATCACAATGTCTCCAGCCAGTGAGAATCAGCTGCTTGGATACACCAAGGAGTATACCTCGTGCTAGTCTCGATAGAATTGATGGTGTCCAAATCCATCAATTCATCGACTAGGGATAATTCCGATACATCACAATTACACATGTAGAGATACTCACTAGTTGTGATCCAATCACAAATTCTCTCATGCTGTGAATCGTATCGTGGACATTCAGTAAATGAGTTTAAGATCCAATCAAATACATAAAACATGTATACTCAAATAGTGAATCTTCATTTATCATATAAATGGTTCATACATAAGGCGATTGCCTTAGGACATCTCTCATATATTACTAACAGACTCCCACTTGGCCTAATGCCAATCGCTACGGTATCCAATACCATAAGCACCAACATGACCCTCAAACTTACTTTGAGGTAATGCTTTAGTCAAAGGATCCGCTAAGTTCCTTTCAGTGGGAATTTTCTCGATTTGTATTTCGTTCCTACTGATGATCTCTCTGATAAGATGATAGCGGCGAAGCACATGTTTGGATCATTGATGAGACCACATCAAGTTCAGAGATGAACTTCTTGATCCAAACCGCTTCCTTTGCTGCTTCCAAAGCTGCAATGTATTCTGCCTTAGTGGCAGAATCCGCTATAGTGTCAAGCTTGGAACCTTTCCAACTTATTGCGCCTCCATTTTAGGTGAATACATACCCAGACTGAGACATGGAATCATCCTTGTCTGTCTGGAGCTGGCATCCGTATACCCACGTATCACCATGTACCCTTCTCCATATATTAGGAACGCGTCCTTAGTTCTTCTCAAGCACTTAAGGATCGTCTTAATACCACCCAATGATCCATTCTGGATCGGTGAGTATCGCTCGTGACACTCAGAGCATATGATACATCGGGCCTTGTACATAACATAGCATACATGATAGATCCTATTGCGGATGCATAGGGAATCTTACTTATGCAAATCCTCTCGTCTTCTGTGCGCGGACACATAGACTTCGAAAGGTGTACCCCATGCCTGATGGGTAAGAAACCTTTCTTGGATTCCGACATGCTAAACCTCTTTAGCACTCGGTCTATATATGTAGATCGCGAAGACCAAACAGCTTCGATCTATCTCTATAGATCTTAATCCGAGGATGTAGGTTGCTTCTCCCAGTCTTTCATGGAGAATGTCTTGGATAACCAAACTTTAATCGTCAGAAGATTGACACATCGTTTCCTATAAGTAATATGTCATCGACATACAATACTAGGAACACGCATTTGCCTCCACTAACCTTCTTGTACACACAAGGTTCGTCTGATTTTGTGAGAAATCAAACTTTTGATCGTCATCAAACGGATATTCCGACTCTGGATGCTTGCTTCAATCCATAAATGGACCGTCGCAATTTGCATACCTTGGTTTTATCAACCGATGTGAAACCCTCAGGCTGTATCATATACACGTCCTCGAGCAGGTTTCCATTAAGGAAAGCTCTTTTCACATCCATCTGCCATATCTCATAATCATAATGAGCCGCTATGGCCAGGAGCATCTGAATGGATTTAAGCATAGCTACAGGCGAATAGGTTTCGTCATAATCAACACCTTGCTTTTGACGATATCCTTTCGCCACCAATCTAGCCTTATAGGTAATCACATTACCATCCATGTCGATTTTCTTCTTGAAAACCCACTTGCACCCTATAGGCTTTATGCCTTCAGGTGGGTCAACCAAGTTCCAAACTTGGTTTCCATACATGGAATCCATTTCCGACTTCATGGCACCAAGCCACTTATCCCTTTCTGAACTTGTCAGCACTTCTTCATAACTGGTAGGCTCCTCATCATCAATGAGTAACACGTCGTTCGATTCGCTTACGAGAGATTCATATCTCTCAGGAATATTGCGTGTTCTACCAGATCTACGAAGATGTGGTGTTACAATAGGTCCAGTCGATTGCTCATCACTATGAGTTGTCAAGTTGTGCTTCACTGTATCTCATTAATGTCTATTTGAGTCTCTCGAGCCTCCTCAAGCTCGACGACACTCCCCACTGCTTTCTTGCAAGAGAAACTCTTTCTCTAGAAACACAAAGCATGCCTTGAAACAAACACCTTTTGTTCCACGATGATAGAATTGGTAACCCCTTGTTTCTTAGGGTATCCAATAAATAGACATTTATCGGACTTAGCATCCAATTTATGTCCGATCCGCTTCACATAAGCGAGACAACCCCATATCTTCAAGTAAGATACATGAGGTTTCTTACCATTCCATATCTCATATGGAGTAGTTGAGACTACCTTGGTAGGCATTACATTTTAACAAATGGTCATGCAGTGCATAACCCCAAAAGGACTTGGGAAGAGTTGCATGATTCATCATTGACTGACCATGTCCAACAAGGTCCGATTCGCCTCTCGGATACACCATTATCTTTGTGTGTATATGGCGGAGTCCATTGAGACAATATGTCATTGTCTCTTAGATAATCAAGAAACTCTTGACTTAAGTATTCACCACCTCGATCCGATCGAAGTATTTTAATACTCTTGTCATGTTGTTTCTCTACTTCATTTCTGAATTCTTTGAACCTTTCAAAGGTTTCAGACTTGTGTTTCATCAAGAACACATACCCAAACCGTGAGTGATCATCGGTGAAGGTAATGAAGTAGCTATAGCCTCCTAATGCTTGAGTTGACATAGGTCCACACACATCAGTATGTATTAGACCTAGTAACTCTCCCACTCGTTCACCTTTTCCAGTAAAAGGTAACTTAGTCATCTTGCCTTTTAAGCATGATTCGCATGTATCGTATGAATCCAATTCAAACGATTCCAGAATTCCACATCGGTGTAATTCGGACATGCGTTTCTTACTTATATGGCCAAGACGACAATGCCACATATAGGAGTCTATGTGATTATCCTTTCGAGCACGCGTGTTGCTCGCTTCGATATTGAAAATGTCACTGGATACGTCCAACGTATAAATGTCATTACTCAAAGTTCCAGTTCCATAAAGTACGCCATTCAAAGTTATATAACAACAATTGTTACTAAACGTTAAATGGAAACCATTTCTATTTAAGCAGGAAATAGAAACAATGTTCTTTATTAGAGAAGGAACATAATAGCAATTGTCGATTCAAGACTAGTCCACTAGGAGCTTAGAATAAGTTCCGATGGCGACGCAGACACCTTTGCTCCATTGCCAACTTACAAATTTGACTCCCCTCTGACAAGTCTTCTTCTATTCCTTAGCCCCTGTATGTCATTACATATATGTGAGCCACACCCAGTATCCAATACCCAAGTGTCTAAGGAAATAGAATGACAATCAATAACGAAGATACCTGAAGAGGATGGGGCATCGGATGCCTTCTTCTTCTTCATGGACTCAAGATAAATCTTGCGCTTTCTTCTGATGGCCTTCCTTGCCACCAAAGTGATGGCAAGTGCCCTTTGGCGTTCCGCCTTCTTTGCCTTTTTCTTTCCTTTCTTCGTTCTTTTGCCTTCCTCTTAGAACCTTTCTTTGAGGAATCAACTATGCAACCGCCTTCTCTCATGCTTCCGCAAGGCTCCATAGTCTTCGGATATTGAGGAGCTCTGAATGGTGGATTCCAATTTGTTCATCCGATAGTTCATCACAAATTGCGAGAAACTCTTGGGCAAACAATGCAGAATTAAGTCAATACTTAACTCATGATCCATCACAAAACCGAGGTAGTAGCTAGCTGGTCGATGTACCCGCTCATCTTTAGCACAAATCAGACTCTGAGCAGACCTTCTTGCATCTTCGTGGTGAAGAGGAGCCTAGAGACCTCGAACCTTTCTGGATCTCGCTTGCTCATCGAACAACTCATGAAGATGGAAGACCATAGTGTTAGCATCCATATGCTCATGCATGCGGCTCGAGTACCATCGCCGCTAGCATGATGCAACTCGCCAGCTCAGAATCTGCCACATGCTTCTGATAGACCAACATTTGGTCTGGAGTTGCATTGTCCTTAGGACGGTCAGGAAGAGGCTCTTCAAGGACATATGCAAGCTTTTCCGCCTTGAGAACAATTCTCAGGTTTCTAAGCCAGTCCAGGAAGTTAGGCCCAGTCAGTTTGTTCGAATCCAAAATAGTGCGCAAATTCAAAGACGTCATGATCAATTTATTGACCTAGAAATACAAAACGAGCATATATGAGAAAACGATTTAAAATGCATCAATATACATTTATAAATCCCATTCATTTTTCGAATTTCAAAAACCTCAAAATCACTTCGGGAGATTGTAGGTTCATCTCCGAATGGGTTGATATCCATCATAGTTATGAATAACCTTGGAGAGAGTCCAACAAGCCATTCATAGCTACGACGGTAGGTATCAACTATACCGATTGCATATCACGTATATGCAACAATCACAATGTGCTATCAACTAATTGAATGTTCACACATACATCGGGTTGTTAACACATTAACAAGTATGCATCATATGCATAGCACCCAACTTCACCTCCCTTTACATCGACCTTGGAGAGAGTCCAACAAGCCGATGCTCCAGGTTAAAGCCAACCCATTAATCAAGAATAGTTTTAATATGGTTAGAGCGCATTCAACCAATTAGCCCAGCTTGGAGAGAGTCCAACAACCAAAGCTAACGATTGACCTCTGACTCTTACCATATTAGTATTAAACTATTCCATGGTTTGAACATGTTTGAGTTTGAGTTGGGCTTGGAGAGAGTCCAACAACCCAAACAAGAAACGGAACTCTGGTTCTAACCATATTAATGGAAGGTGTAGGCTTTAATATTGTTTAAGGGTTTTTATGTCTCATCCTCTTTGCATGCAAATAACTATTATCTACATGGCATGGCATACATGGCATACATCTACATGTCACGACACGCATGGCATTATGTTATGCATCTAATGCAACTACATGTCATACAATTATGTCATGTACAATATTTCCTTATATGTCATAACTATTTATGGAAATAAAATATGTTTAAGATTTGATTCTCCAAATCAAATCATAATTAAATTAGGAAACAAATTTCCAAATCTAATCACATATTTTATTCATGGAATTATTTGATTAAGGAAAATCTATTTAGGAAACCAATTTCCTAAATCTTCAAAACTACTTATGGAAATAAAATATTTTAAAGATTTGATTTCCCAAATCAAATCAAGATTAAATTAGGAAACAAATTTCCAGAATCTAATCAAATATTTTATTTATGGAAAATATCAATTTCCATAAATACTTCCAACTTTCCAAAAGTGGAAGATTTCCATAAATACTTCTAGACTTTTCAAAATTAAAAAATTTCCATAAATACTTCTAAATTTCCAAAATTTAGAAAATTTCCAGAAATACATTATGACTATCGCAAAACCAATTTTACGATTATGTCGAAACACACCCTGGGCTCTGATACCACTGTTGGGTTTCCGGCACCGCGGCGTGTGTGTGTTCGATCATGTTTCGTAAACATGAGCACAGCGGAAGCAATAAAAATAATAAATACTCCTATTTATTACAACACACACAACACACGCATGCTATTACAACAAGTGTAGACATAACCGTAAATTAAAATTGCAATAAAGGAAATTAAACTACGTTATACCTTCCGTATGGCGTGTAGCGGAACGGACGGCATCAGCGGGCGATCCTCGTAAGAATCGTCTCTATCCGTATCCACGCCGAGCTCCTCGGGATGACTTCGCTAAGTCACGAGCTTCGTCTTCGTACGGGTTACTAGCCTCGTGTTGAAGACGACGTGATCGAGAGATGATCACGATCCGAATCCAAATTCGGATCCAAAACGAGTTCTCAAAACTCGCTTCTCCGGAGAGGTATTCGTCAACCGTTTGACGAATCCTTCGTCCTCCACCTCAGAGGATTACCGGAGATCAAATCCCCGGTATGTTATCCGCTGTCGGAGCACTAACCGTCGTCCAAACGACGCTCCGACGAGAGGAGAAGAAGCTGTCCAGAAAACTGGACAGCTTTGGTGGAGGAAATAGGCGCCGGCTAAAGAAGAGATGGAGGCTCACCTTTACACCGAACCCAAGGGAGATCACCGGAGGGTCGCCGGAGGTCCACCGGCCGAAGCTTGGACGCCGGCAAAGAGATGGCAGCAGCTCAATGAGGTTGGGCGGCAGCCCTTGTTGTTGACGCCAACAACAAGGAGGATGGGTTGGGCGGCCAATTAGGGTTGCCTTAAAATTAGGTTTTCACAAAAACCCTTAAGCCCTATTTTATAGAGAACTAATTCTCTTAATGGTTATTAAATCATAACCATTAGGCCCGTTAACCCGCTCCATTAAGATAAGTTAAAATAAACCAAACCATGATGGTTTATTTTAAGTTAAAACGAACCGAACCAACCTTTGGTTCATTCGTTTAATATAAACCAAACCCTTTGGTTTATTCTCATCCATTTGATTAGAACCAAACCATTTTGGTCCATCCATTATGTCTTCATAAGACACGGCCCATCCACGCTTCCATTGCGACTGAAACAATTTCATGCTCGCTTTATGTTTGGTCCAACCAAACATAGTGTCTCTCGGTCTGAGAATCTCATTCTCAAGCTCGTTTTAAATCCTTTGGATTACACTCGTTGTGCGTGTGACCAAATAGGTTCTCGGTTTATGTTGGCCGTCTATAATTAACCATTAATTATAGAACGATCATGAGTGGCACCTAGTAGTACATCATGATCCCCAATTAACCAAAAAGATCAACGGTTGATCCAGAACTATTTCTGAAACCCTTCAGTAGCTCGAATGAATCGTGCCCCATTCCCTTCACTCATCTTATACCCACTTGGTTCAGGACATGGTCTATTGTGTCAGTCCCCACTAGGTCGACTCGTCACACCTAGCCCAAGTATCATTTCCTCGTCCCTACGGATTCTAGTTACTCCACATGTATCGAAGAGTACCTTACTCTAAACATGTAATGCTTTGGCCAAAGACTTTAGTAACAATCCGACGAGAGGCCATGGGTATACATCTCCTCGCAAGGAGTGGTGAATCCTTTATAGGCTATTCAAACACCTTGATCACTTGACTTATACCCAATCATCCCGGGTCCACATCTCCTTAGAGATGTTTGCTTAAGATGTCAAAGCATAAGTCTCCATGATCAAGATGACTTGAATACCGCAAGTCAAAGGAACATCGCACTTAAGCCACAGTAAGAACTTCATTGACATATCTATATATGTAGAGAACCATATGAAGTCTTACGGCTAGTCACTCCAATGAACTAGTTACCATAACTAGCATCCACGATTTACTCCGGACATCACAATGTCTCCAGCCAGTGAGAATCAGCTGCTTGGATACACCAAGGAGTATACCTCGTGCTAGTCTCGACAGAATTGATGGTGTCCAAATCCATCAATTCATCGACTAGGGATAATTCCGATACATCACAATTACACATGTAGAGATACTCACTAGTTGTGATCCAATCACAAATTCTCTCATGCTCTGAATCGTATCGTGGACATTCAGTAAATGAGTTTAAGATCCAATCAAATACATAAAACATGTATACTCAAATAGTGAATCTTCATTTATCATATAAATGGTTCATACATAAGGCGATTGCCTTAGGACATCTCTCATATATTACTGACAAATACATGTTTAGTTAAATAAATTGCTAAGACCTTTTGCCATGATTAAATTGTTAGGTTGATTGGGTTAATGTAATTAGAGTTAAAAGTTGCAAAGTTAGTTTTTAAATGCTTTGCTATTATATGCACTGAATGTATGATCGTAGGCGTGCCGCCCGTCTATAGGATGTGTGTTAAGAGGACGGGAAGGGCGGGCATTACACTAGACCACCCTTAGCCTAGACCTAAGCCTTCTAGCCACCTCCATCAGCCTCACGCCTCTCGGATCTCTCCCAGTCATCCATGACTTGTTCATCCATCGCGCTAGCCTTCAGGTGCTTCCATCGGCTATGTCATGCTAACGGTGTCTACACCGCCAAGGTACATTGGACTTACGCCGCCAAGACTCTGCTTGGACTTTACGCTGCCAACCATTGGACTTATACTGCCAAGACTTCACCCTTGGACTTTATGCCGCCAATATCAAACCCCTTGGACTTTCCAAATGTCAAGACTCAAGCTTGGACTTTCCCTTGCCAACCCATGTTGGACTTTTCATGCCAAGACCCATGCTTGGACTTTCCCAAATGCCAAGTGTCCTACCTGGACTTCCCTTGCCAACTCATGTTGGACTTTCCATTGCCAAGACCCATGCTTGGACTTTACCAAATGTCAAGTGTCCCACTTGAACTTCCCTTGCCAACTCATGTTGGACTTTCCATTGCCAAGACCCATGCTTGGACTTTACCATGACAATTACATTGTCATATGTTTTTGTCGAACATCAAAACATCACTCGAGTCAAACTCGAGTCCTGGTCAATCGTGACCTGGGCCGATTGCACCAACAATCTCTCCCTTTTTGATGTTTGACAAAAACCAAACAAACCATTGAGTTAGAACTCTAACTCAAATCCCTTACCAATTATCCCAAATTGGTAATCTTAAACATTCTCCCCCCAAACATTCTCTAACATCAAAAAGGTTATCTCTCCAAGGAGGTCAATGTCTCATGTCCCAATGAGATCTTACAATCTCCCCCTTGGTCCAAAAATACCTAGGATGCCTACCATCTTCCTAGTGATAAGTCCCATATCACTCAAGAGAGGCAATCCTATTCACTCTCCCAATTTCCAAATTAGGTCTCTCAAAAACCCATCAATTTTACTAATTGATGTCAATTTTCCCATAACTCCTCCTCTTCAAGGAGAAAAACACATCCATCATCCTAAGATGGATACCTCCCCCTAAAGGCTTGCTTCCCCTTGACCAATGCACCAACAATGTCCTTGGGAAGTCCCTAAGCCAATAGGAACTCTAAACCATCAAAATTAAGGTTATAAATTCAACATTGAACTTTCCAACACCTTAAAATTGATACAAACCCTAAACAACTCTCCTAATCCATATCCAATGGATTTTCACCCTTTATAATGCTTCCCAAAGCATATCCTAGGGTTAGAAGTGGTTAGGGACCTTAACCGCAGCTGAATACGGTCTAACCAAACCTAGTTTTCCCGAAATCAGCATTAGCGGCGATCGACTCATCGATACTACCGATCATTGCCACTCACATCGATCGCCACCAAGGGCGGTCGATCGATATAACTAAATTCTCGAATTTAATTATTAGAAATGAATTTTGGAAAATCATAACTAATTATACGTAATTCGAAAAATCATGAAATTTGATACGTATAATACTTATGACCAATACAATGGGTGAAAAATGTTTGAACATTATTTTACCCATAAAATAGTGAAATTGACACAAAGTTCAAAGCCATTGAAATTTTCAATATTTTGGCCCTACTTTGTATCAACTTCATCAATGGTGATTACTATCAAAAGATAGACTTCACCAAGGTTTTTTAAAATGATTTTAAAATGTTTTCAAAACCTAATTTTGGATCATATTCCTTGGGCTCAATGTACATGACTTGTACACAAGCTTTCCCAATGATCCACATGTTGGTTAAAGATGAGTTTTAGTTCATCTAGATGCAAAGACTATGTACCTTGAACTTAACTCATATCCTAGCATCTCACATGTATCTAGGGTGTATAAATACACATACATGTCAATTGGATGTGAGATGTGGGTTTTGGTTCATTTAATCTAGGGTTTCATGTATTTTTCTAGGCAACCCTACTTGATTCCCTTATAAATGGGACTCCAAGTCATGCCATTGTCCTTAGTTCAATTTTAAATCAAGTTAATGCATGAAAGTATGATCATGGCATAAATAATAGCATTATTAAAACATGGCCAATGATCATGATGTCATGACATATGATAATATCTAGAACACATGACATTTGCCTAAAAACTAAGCATACTCATGACATATAAATGATAGAAATAAGCATGATGTCATGACATGACATATGACAATCAAAGCATGACATATAAAATACATAGGTATAGTAATACCTAAATTTTAATGTTAGTTTCCATTTATTGGGATTAATCATATTTTGCCATAAAACCTAAATTCTCCCAAATGTGCCAAAAACCCAAAATGGCACATTAAGACCTCTAAACCTAAATTGTGCCAATTTCATTGATTTTTCATAATTCCAAGAATATATTGGCACATCCTAAAATCTTTTAGGATCATAATTCAAATCTATTTCCAAGGTAACCATAACCTTGAAAATAACCTAAAGTGCCACTTTTGCCATGGTTGAGTTAACTACCCATCCAATCAAGGTTGGCACACCCTAACCCCATCTAGCGTGAATCAATCACGCTCTTAGGAACCCAAAACCGATTTGAGCTCCTAGGGTTAATTAGGTATTCCTTAGGGATAACCTCCCTAGATACCTTCCTAGTGACCCTTTTTAGGCTTATTAGCCTTGGTCATTTGGGTCTTACCTAGGTTGACTCTAGGGGTAACTCCCCTTGCAACCTTCTTAGTTGCCACCCTAGGTTTCCTAGAAACCTTAGCCACTAGGCACAACCCTTGGTCAACTCTAGGGATGACTTCCCTATTGACTTGGTGTTCCTAGACCTAGTTTGTGTTCCATAATCAAATGGAACACTATGATAAGCCACCTTAGGCTTGGGTTTGTGACCCAAACCCTTCTTGCCTTTGGTTGACTTTTGTCTTTTAGGTCCTAGATGTTGATTGTGAGGTTTTGACCCTTGACTTTGACCATTAGACCCTTTAAATTGATTTTGTATATTCCTAAGGGTCTTCTCAAGTTTTTCAAGCCTTGACCTCAAGGCTTGGTTTTCAATCTCTAATTGCCCAATTTTGAAATTTTGATTTGGTCTTTGGGCATTATCCATTCTAGGCATATGCCTAGTCCATTTTGGATTAAAACCTAGGTGATCTTGCACCTTTCTAATTGTCTCCCTAGGTAAAATTGATCTTGAGTTATTTGACCTAGGTTTGTCCTCAGTTAAATTATTTTTAGGGACATTAGTCCCAAATCTCTTCTTATTATCTAAGTGGACATTCTTAGCTCCTAAACACAAATATTTATCTCTAGCATGCTTTTCATGATGAATTGCAAGAGAATTAAAATTCCTAACATGCTTTTGACTTTTAAATTTAGAAGGTGCATTATTGAAATATACCTTAGGGTTTGCCTTGGAGGCTCCCCCTACATGTAAAACTCTCTCTTTAATTTTCTTGCTCCCCCTAGGGCATGAATTCCTAAAATGCCCCAGTTGTTGGCACTTGAAGCAAATGACGTGCTCTTTGCTTCTTCTAGTAGAACACCGATATCTTTTGATCTTTCTTGAGGTTTTGGTGCCGGAGGAGTCTTCCTTACTCTCTTTGGACATTTGCTCTTGTAATGTCAACTTTCTATACACTCAAAGCAAATTATATGTTTTTTATTTAAAACCAAATTGCTTGAGTTACCTAGTTCGGTGGTGAGGGTCTCGTGAGCTTGTTCTTCCTCTCGACCGGATGTAGATGATACTTCTTGTTGCTCCAGAGTTGAGGATGCTCTAATCTCCTCCCCCTCAATCCTTGAGGTGGAGGTCTCCTCTTCTTCCACCGATCCAGAAGTTGATTCCTTCTCAACTTCCGAATCCTCAATCGCTTGTGAGGATGATGATTCATCTTCGGCCTCCTCTTCTTGAGCCGGTGATGGATCTTCATGGAGCTTGGCCAATTCCCTCCAAAGCTCCTTGGCATCCATACAATCACCTAGGCTACACAAGAAATCATTAGGAATTAAATCAAAGATAAATTTGATTACCTTCTTATTTTTCTCGAATTGTTGGAGTTGCTCCTCACTCCATCGCTTCTTCTTGAGGAAGCCACCCTTTGGTCCTTTTGGATAATCAAATCCTTCCATCAATATGGACCACTCCTCAAAATCCTTCATCATCAAGAAATCTTCAATCATTCTCTTCCAAGAATTGAAGCCTTCTCGTCCATAGAAAGAATAGGGAATTGGGGTGTTGATATCCCATCCCAATTGTTCTTCCATCTTCACCCTCTAGCTTCTTTAGCTCCCGGCGGTTAATCCGTAGAAGAGCCCCGGGCTCTGATACCAAATGTAGGATATTTGAGGCCGCTAGAGGGGGGGTGAATAGCGTTGTGTTCGTACGTAGATAGAATTCGATCGTGATCGTCTCTACAATTTTGTTAGCACACAGCGGAATAGTAATGAAAGCAATAACGAAATAAACAACAACGCAAACACACGAATATAACGTGGTTCAGAACCGCACAGTTCCTACTCCACGGATCGAGCTCTAAAGAGCTCTAGTGATGCACATGCACTCACTAATCAACACTCCTCGGAACAATCCGGAGGCGGAGAAACCTCATACAATATGATTACAACAATAATCAAAATGCTACAAGCAAATACAATGAAATACAAAGCAATACAAGTAAAGAAAACACTTTACAAATGCTCTTGAATGCTTGATCGCTAGGTTGATCGAGTAGCACTTGGAGACCTTGAATTGCAGCAGCAACTCGCCCCAAATCGCCTCAAAGAACCCTTTTATTTTCCTCCATCACGAGCTCCTTATAAAGCTTCAACCTGTTCTGGAAAAAGTCGATCAGTAGACTGATCGGGACCATCAGTCGACTGATGACACTGTTGTCGTGAGACAACGGCTAGATCCACGCTAGATAAGTCCAACGGATCCATCATCAATCAACAGATCATGACCATCAGTCGACTGATGGAGCCTTCACTCGACCAATCGAGTGTCGACTCCATTCTGTGGCGAATTTCTCGAGCACCAATCGACTGATCACACGATCAGTCGACTGTTCGAGCCAGCAGTCGACTGCCCACCTCTAGCAGTCGACTGCTAGGCCACTTCCCATAGTCAAATCCTAGTTGACTCGGGCCAGTTGACTGTCACATGGCACCAGTCGACTAGCACACCTCAAACATGAGGTTTTAGGCCAAGTATGGTTCCCCCATACTTGCTAGACCACCCGTAGCCTAGACCTAAGTCTTCTAGCCACCTCCATCAGCCTCACGCCTCTCGGATCCCTCCAAGTCATCCATGACTTGTTCATCCATCGCGCTAGCTTTCAGGTGCTTCCATTGGCCATGTCATGCTAACGGTGTCTACACCGCCAAGGAACATTGGACTTACGCCGCCAAGACTCCGCTTGGACTTTACGCTACCAACCATTGGACTTATGCTGCCAAGACTTCACCCTTGGACTTTATGCCGCCAATATCAAACCCCTTGGACTTTCCAAATGCCAAGACTCAAGCTTGGACTTTCCCTTGCCAACCCATGTTGGACTTTTCATGCCAAGACCCATGCTTGGACTTTCCCAAATGCCAAGTGTCCTACTTGGACTTCCCTTGCCAACTCATGTTGGACTTTCCATTGCCAAGACCCATGCTTGGACTTTACCAAATACCAAGTGTCCCACTTGGACTTCCCTTGCCAACTCATGTTGGACTTTCCATTGCCAAGACCAATGCTTGGACTTTACCATGACAATTACATTGTCATATGTTTTTGTCGAACATCAAAACATCACTCGAGTCAAACTCGAGTCCTGGTCAATCGTGACCTGGGCCGATTACACCAACAATAAATTGTCATGCCCCGAGGGAGTCTCCGCCAAATGAAAATCCGGCAGCATCTCCCCTATACGGGTGACAATGTCAATCTTGCATACAAGGCCTACACGGCCACTATACATCGGTCAACACGACCGGAATCCAAACAACACGCGCAGGTCATAATAGGCCTCAGGACAACAATAAAAGGATTTAACCACAAGTATATCACATCTAAACCTACCCCTTCTGCCATCTTGGCAGGAATACTCAATCAAATCCAATCGAATAAAAATCCAAATAAAGGTCCATAAGGACACCAAATATCCACGAGTACATAAATCCAACTCCAGTCCTAAACATATCTTCTAATCAAAATATCCAAAACCATAAATCAAATAACCAATAAAACTATAACGATGAGGGGGTTTGGCAGCTTGACTCTCCTGACAGCTTCATCCTGAAATAGATATAAAACAACGAGGTAAGTTCAAAGAACTCAGCGGATATAGTCGATATGCAAAGTAAGATATAGCTAACAATAACAATCATGCCAGTACAGTCTCATATATAGGGTATGCAAGAAAGAAATACAAAAGGACTGTACTTACCTGAATCTCCTACCCTGATATAGGAGCGTGTGCCATACTAGAAGAAATAAAGTCGCCAGACCATATACAAATATGTATTCTGTATGCATGGCAATCATATGCAACATCCAAGGCAGCAATAAAAATGCAACAAACACAATACAAATGCTATCCATGCAAAATGCATGCGGTGCAAATGACATGGTCACCCCTGACGCCAGTCAGCCACCTCACACGCGATGGTGAAGCCGAGTGGGTAGGGCTATGACAATTGTGCACTCTGCCATCACTGCTCCTGAGTGACCGAGTGGATAGGATGCTATCGGAGTACACCTATCCTCCTGCCTCAAATAGAGTGGGGGAGCAAATCTCTCATCTCTTGGTGTCGTAGACCAGAGGAGGGATCTTTGCCCGCTACCACGCTGACTCAACGCTACCCATGAGCGGACCGGCGAACTGTGCAACAGCGCACACACCTCTGATGTACCACTAACCCATGAGTAGCAGCGTGTGCAGACCATGTAACTGGCTGCGGGCTCAACTATAAAGGAACCCCGTCCAGCCAGCATGCAATTATGCAAGATGGTGCATGATACTAAAGCATGTAAATCCAACTAAAATACATATCCGAATAATATGCACAACCAATCAATACATATCAATGATCCAAGTAAAACAGGGAAGATATAACTATAAACTGATCCAATGCATGTATCAAGTAGGCACAATAACATACTAGGCATATAAACATGAAAATTATTCCAAGCTATACTAACTAGCATATCAACATGACTATATCTAAAAGATAAGTCAAAATACCCGCCTGATAAAATGCCCGCAGAAAAAATGAAATCGTCACGACCATGGACCTGCCTCGTGACCGAAACCTACATATAGCATAACTATTGTTAAGCACAAAAATGCAATCCACCGACAAATCAAATACTTAATCGATTTAATACATAACCAATTAACCCAAAGGCTTAATAAAATCTCGATCTCCTTCCACCTACTATAACCATCTTTTCGTCCAATTACTCAAATATGATTTCACAACCCCTATCATCATGTGTACAACATCCAAACAAAACCTCACAGCCCAAAATTTATCCGAAATCAACAAAATATCATCCAGCCATCCAATATCAACCGAATAAAATACGATCAACTGAATAACACCAAAATCGTGCTTACCAACCCTAGGATCCCACCGGCAATGAATCCTTTCCCCAACTCAGATCCCCAACTCAATTTCTAGTTGGCTCAAACATTGCTCACAACCGACCATATCCACCCACAGCCACAATCAACCGAACCAAAACCAAACAGCATACCAACAAGAGATAGCTCGAGATATACCTGCGATTGGAACATCCCAAGCCGGTTCAAAGAAACTTCCTTGCCCTAAACCCGCGAGAGCTAATGGTAGTGAATAACACGATTTAGGATGGATCTCCTTCAAAATTAGAGAAAGAGTTCGACCACTTACCTAACTACGGCAGAGATCGTGAAGCACAACTCACGATCAGAAATCAGACCAAACCGCCGTCGATCGGCTCACGCGAAGAAGTCGACAAGAGCTTGGGGAGGAGGAAGAGGTTGGATATCCCGCAGCAACTGCAACTGGCCAAGATGACGTCGTCGTCCAATTGGTCGACCAAGGAGATCGATGACCTACTGGAACGAGATCTGAGTGAGGAGAGGGAACCGAGTCGTTGCGAGGAAGAAGAGAAGGTGCAAAGGCTTGCACGGTGACCTTGCTTCCGGCCGGACCTCCCACCGAACGAGCTCTCGCCACCACAGAGAAGATGAAGAAGAAGAGGGGTTGCTGCCGACGCAAGCTTCAGCCACACATATGCTTGTCGTTGGCTCGTTCACGGGAGCGTCGCGGGTGGTCTGGTCGCCGTCGTTTGCCACGAGGAGGGGAAGGAGTCGCAGTGAGGAGTGAAGACGCGAGGGGAAATCGACTGCGAACGTGAGGGGGAAGACATGGGGAAGAGAAAACTCGGTGGAAATCCAAAAATCGAGGAAATAATTAGGGATGGATTAAATAAGAAACTTCGACTTAGGGTTAGAGTAATTAACCCATTTAAATTAATCCACTATTTATAAATCCCTAAATATTCCAATAAAAATTCTGAATAAAATTCCACCACTAATTTCTTAATCAATTAGTGATATTTTATTTTATTTCCCAGTATTTTATATTCTCCCCCACAAATAAAAATTTGGTCCCCAAATTTCCTACTCGTATATTAGTACAAGATGACACAACAACCATCTCAAGCATCTAGAGACAAGTCACACATCAAGTGACCAAGTGGGGTTACTGATATCCTCTAAAATCTATCACACCTGCTTCTAGCAGCCCTTCCAAAGTATGAATAATATCTTCATATCGACCACCTATCATAAGTACCTAACTGTACCAGAGTGGAGCTCTATACCTATGATTCATTGGAAACTTGCCAGAATCATAAGGTAAATCCTGAATCGCTATCACATATGATACTCAAAGATACTCCATGAACTCTAAATCTCCTCAATATAAACCTATCTAGCGACCCAACAAACTTATCTTATGGATTAATAGAAAATGAGCGGGCTCAGCTATCGAACCCCGATTACCCGAAATTGCATCAAGTCCTTTCCGAATTCTAAATAATCTCCCAACACTGTCCATCATACTAGGCTCCCACTTCCCTCTCGGTACACCACTTTGCTGATCACTAGTATTCCACTTTTACTAGTTGACACACTGAACACCAGACTACGAAATCAACTATGTCCCGCATGTCGTTCCACCATGAAGAACATTTCAATACTTACTATTTCCCGGATACAATCCGAATACATCTGCAACATATAGAACCCATTGCAATCTACAAGCAATAGTTATCAAAATATCATGACAAAGCCTTGTGGCTCTTGGGGTAATGCAAAAGGAACTATCTGTGGGCAACGACATGCTACCACGACTGGATCTCGTGGGCAGACAGAATATATAGCTATCTAGCTACAGACGACATACAAATTCTACTATCACTAATTCCGAACAGGTAGAGCAAGAGTATAACTCTATGGTAGATTCTCTCTATCATCACAACAGGGATCTTTCTGCTGTCCTGAATCAAAAGTAACTCTTCCTAAATTCGAATGTAACTATGTAACCCACCATTCTTCTCGGAGACGGAGAAATATTTCCTCACAAGAGCAATCTACTGTCTAAAATCCATTCTATCGCACAGAACGGAAGGTGACTGGAAAACTTTACTGACTAATCTCCCCAATTGCAACTATCCGTGTTCCAACAACTCTGTGTAGCTACCCAGTAGCTAGCCAAAACCCCATGAGCATTCCAGCTCCTCACCTATACAAAACAACATAATAACTCTCGCAGTTCTTTAACTGCCGTAAGCTTAGGATACGTCTTATTCAACAACATCAGAATCGCTCCGATCCTTGAAATGATTCATCCATGTACACTACTCGTCCATCCTCCCCAGAACGATTAAACAATTCTATCGTAATCGTCAACCATCGTCTGAGCCCTGAAACTAGTTTCACAAACTTCAGACTAAGTAAATTCCATCTCCTTCCTGGTCCAATCAGTCAGCGACGTAGTACCGCTAGAGCATTCTATCCATATCTATGGTAATAATCAAATCAATACAAGA